>VFFE01006096.1:506494-518375 GCA_008921705.1 Burhinus oedicnemus | reverse complement strand
AAAAAAAAAAAAAAAAAGGTGAATTCCCCAAACAAAATAATTGCCTAATTTATGGGAGGTTCAGCACAATTATTTGTGATGACCAGAGTCCTCGAAAACAGATTACATACCAAATCCCACTCAAATTAAAAAAGCAAGATCTATTCCAGCGTAAAATGGCCAGAAGCAAGTTATCTGGTTAAACGTCATAAAAATATTCAATGAACCAGGATCAGTGACTGAAAGCTCAACCTGGCCTCAAAGGCAGCCAGGGTGGCTGGGGGCTGTTTTAGGGAGGGACACATTAAAGTCAGGTTATTCGGATGCACTAAATGCTCAAGCATTTGCTTTTAATTAAGTCTCGGCAGAAATACTATCCTAGTTCTGCTCAGTTCAAGAAATAGCCAAAAGCTTGGTATATTCCCACAGCCAACTGTGTGAGATTCGTCTGACTTTTCCAGTAGCTTTGTTGGAGAATTTAAGATTAATCCTTTCAGCAGCATTTCCTTAAAAAGAAGTTGTCCAGTGAATGATTTCCTATTTTTAGGGTGTCCTACCAAGATGAACCAGAAGACAGCCTCAAAACAGGGAAACATCAGCATAACTCAAATCACCACTGAAAGCATCTCTCCTATTGCACATTTATAGTTCAAACCACTGTCTGCCTTCACCCTCCTTTTCCTGAGCGTTTGCTGTCTATACAGTTCCTGTAAAAAAAGGCGATTTACCTGTGGCGTTACCTACTCGGAGGTTACTTCTGCCCATTGCTCTGTTTCTGGATTACAGCACCTTTATTTACTCCATATTGCTGCAGTTTTACTAGAAACCTCCTAAAAGAATCAGCTCCAGCTCCTCTGGTGCCCCCAAACTGCCGCTTCCCACCCAGCCAAGCGCAGGCAGGTCTGCCTGCTCTGACCACCCCAGGGCTGGCAGCAACACCCCTGACCAAGGGCAGATCTGCAGGACTCCCACCAGCACTTGCAAAGCCACCCCAACACCCGTGGATGGCTTTCCTTTCTTTGCAATGAGATGCAATGCAAGCCAGCGCCATCTCCCAAGGAAGGAATTACTTCTCAGAGACCAAACATGAGGTTTCTGGTGTTTGCTGTGAAGCCAGAGTTCCCTCTGGTGGCCAGCTGAGGCATCCTGCCTCTTCATAACCCCACAGCCCCAGGGACACAGGGATCACAGAACAGTAGGGGCTGGAAGGGACCTTCAGAGATCATCTAGTCCAACCCCCCTGCCAAAGCAGGTTCACCTAGAGCAGCTTGGACAGGAACGCATCCAAGCGGATTTTGAGTATCTCCAGAAAAGGAAACTCCACAGCCTCTCTGGGCAGCCTGTTCCAGAGCTTCACCACTGCAACTGCTTGCAGCAAGTTGGGAAGGGAGCATCTGAGGAACAGCACAAGAAGGAAGCCCTCTGCTTCCTTGGGAAGGCTCAACTCAAGGCTCACTCCTGCAGGAAACCTCTTGCTTTTAAGAGCCCTTGCTGCGAGGGTGCCTGTGCAGCCGCCGGTGCCTGTAGTCACCCACCAGCTCAAATGAGAGTAACCGCTGGGTTCATCCTGGTCTCCTCTGATGAGCGGCTCTTCTCTAGGGATCAAAACGCAAGCCTCAAGCACCAGGCAGCTCACCAGCACGCTGGAGATGTAACGTCCTGCAAATCCAACTGGCAGGCTCCTTCCAGGGCTAGATGGAAGCCATGTCCTGTGGGACCTTCACTGGAGAATGAGATCAAAAGTGCCGGGGGAAACAAAACTAAGCTGTTTCAACCGTTTTTTTTCTTTAGAAGTCTGTTTTCCCAAGCTGTAATACACACTCTTCACTTGGCACACGATGTTCAGGTGCTCTCCTTGCATCCTGCAGCACTGCGCTAATCATGAGATTACCCGGATACTTTATTTAGAGAATACTTTATTAGTTTCTGTAATCAAACCCATGTAAATAAGACCGTACATATTTAATACAGTGCGTTACCCCTGTACAAATGGAAAAAAATTAAGTTTAACATTTCTAGACCAATATGGCTGTTAATTTCTGTACAATGCCAACTCACACTACAAGTGGGATACTTTTTTCCAAAGTTGACATCACAGCTAAAGTTTCCAAAAATTCAAATTATATATATATTTATATAAAAAGATAACCAATAGCGATTCACTAGGCATCAATAGCAGCAACAGCCTTTCCAGCTTCTGCAGTCATTTGAACAAAATTATACACATTAGACTTTCAACTCACTCTTCCTTCCAAAAAAGTAAAAAAAAAAAAAAATCCCAGAAAAAAACCAGCAAATTCTGCTACTAATGTGGTACCTGGTGCTTTTTATTAGCTTTTTCAATCATTGTCTGGAAAAAAACCTCTAGAATAACATTATTAAAAACAGCTCCAGTATAGCACAGTCACTACTACATATCATAAGCAGGTACAGGATATCTTACATTCACAGAAGTATCATACAGTACTGTCCTACAGCTATAATACTAGAGGATACAATTAAAAAGGCATTTATTTGACTTGATTCTACTTTCCAGCACACTGTGGGCAAGGAGGTGGTGCGACGCAGCTCTGATATAAAGAATGCACCTTTTAGATAAAACTCTCTTTAATCCGATAAGGTTTCTTTTATTCCTGTGGCACAGTTCTAAGTGCTTGTTGCTGTATACAGACATAAGCTGGAAACCGTTTAAAGATCACTCGCATCATATAAAGATAGCGGGACAGAGGTGAACAGAACAAATTTGACTATTGATGCAATGAACCTTTCAACTCCTGAGGTGAACGACTGAGAGGGGAGCGGGTGCAGAGAACACAGGTGGCCAAGTAGCATTTTCATACAGTGATCTAAATACAGTATATTGTCATCCAAGAAGCAGCAGCCAGCAAAGCACTGCCTTCAGAGGGAAATTCAACATCATCAGCATTACTCTCTGTGTTATGTTAGGTTAGAAGTCACATGGCAAAGGCAATTTTGCCAGCTATATAAATCCCTCTTTTTATTATATGAGAGAAGCTTCTTAAGTCACTAAAAACTTAACACACATTACTTGGCCCAGCACCATCTTCAGATCTGCATGTTCTCATACTCATGGGTTTATAAAAAGATAAATAGCAGCTGAAGATCAGAGCCTGAAGAAAATAAGAGTATTCATCTTGTCAGCTATGAACATCCTGCCCCGACCACCTTCTTCCCTGCCATTGCTATTTCTCATTTTTTTTTCCCCACTTTGAGAAGCATACAGGTGTGTAAGCCACAACACGCGCACACGTGTAGAACGTGCACACACCAAAAGCAGCCTTCATGCTGTTAGAGAAAATACAAGCCCAAAGAGCCTAGAAGCTCAGTTGGATACGCAGCAGTTTGCATCCATAACTGCTGATAGCTTCCATGTCCATTTACACTGAGCCCTGAAGGGAGAGAAGACTGTTATCTTGTCCCTTGGGCTACAAATTCATGCTGCTGTAATCTCACCCACCCTCCCCTCTTCGCCCAACCTCCATGGAAACACAGCCTCTAAGATTTTGTTTCTTCAGTTTTGATTGCCTGAGGTTTGATTGGTCCAGTTCTAACAGGTTTTGTTGCTGCAGCAGGCGCAGGGGTAGGCTTTTCCTCGGTTTTGTCCTGGCAGACTCCTGAAGAGTCAGCAATTGCCTCGGCGGGTTTGCTCCCGTTCTCATCCACTTTCTGCGCTTTGCCTCCTATGGGTTTGCTCTGCTGCTGCTGCTCAGAAAAGAATCTCTGAGTGGACTGAAGTACCTCTGCTCTCTGCTTTGCCTTAAGAAAGGGAGAAAATACATTTACTGAAGAGAAGGCATTGATGTAAGAGTGACTTCACAAAAGTGTTCCTTAAATGAAAGGGTAAGGACTGACTGCAGTGGCCAGACTTCCCTAGAAAGACAGTCTCCGTCCAGTTGCTTCCCAAGTGTCACCACATCCGGGTGCTTGGCTCCTCAGTAGCAGTTTAAACATCATGCCTAGGCTTGCCTTGCTCTTCCTAATCCTCACCCCAGGAAAGAGGATTAAGGACAACAGTTTCAATCATTATCTAACATAGTTTTATGCCACAATTATTGCAGAGTTCAAAAAAATATAAGTGCCACCTACAGAAGGCTCAAACTGCAACTTCACTCCTCAGTAAGAGTCAGACATGACCAGAAGGTGCATGTGTCTGTGTGCTGCCCGCACCCTGACTCTGCCCCAGCTATGCAAGCACTGTCAGCACTGAGGGCCATGCCAGCTGTCATTTTCTCCTGTGGCATGATCTGGACTTCTTGAGCGCAGGGGCTGTATCACAGGAACTGAATCTAGTCTGATCACCCAAACTTTTTCCCCCCCTCTTGTTCTGGACACCAACTTCAGAGTCTGCAACGGCAATGCAAGTGAATCTGGTTCAAGGTTGTGTTCTATGTAAGCTGAAGCCTTTTATCTGCTTCCCATTCAAAGGGGGGGCTCATTCCAGGAACCACAAACTACTGCCTGACTTCCTTCAAATCCCTCCTCTGAATCCAACTGGTAACCTTGACTTCCACCTGTGAAATTCAGCCTTTGTGCTTGCCGCATTTCCATTACAGTGTTACACTGCACTTTAAACTCGCCAGTGAAGCATACTGCAGACCAGATGCTTCAGATCCAGCACTTGGCTTTCCTGTCCAGACTCAGTCAAAGCAGGAGTCACATTAAGAGTTCAATCTTTCAGAGCAACGTGATCAAGCCCAATGCAGTAAAACACCTTTTTAAAAATTAAAAAGGTCTATCTTACACAAGGAATACCAACTACAATACAGACACAAAGCCTCCATGTACCTCTCCATGTATTTTATGCTTTCTTACAGAAAATGAGACTGGGGGGGTGGGGGCGTAGGTAGGTGGGAATGACACAATGGGCGGACAAAACACCAGAAGCCTGGAACAAGAGGTCTTGGCTTTAATACTGTGTAGCAGCTCCAAGTAACTCAACCAGTAACAGGACAGAAAACAAACCTATGAACTCTGGTGTGCAAGACTGCAACAACAGTCTGATTTCACTGGAGCCAGATGGACACCTGAAACGTTTTGCATAGATTTCAGCTGTCCCCTGAGGTTAAGGCTAGAAGGCTGAATGACTTAATCACAAGTAACCAAGCGTGACAGAGTAACTCAAATTCTTCTGAACAGTGTTTGCAAGGAGATTCAGAAACCCAGGATTGCATATTTGTACTTGCTATGACTGGCTAGATTCAATTCATAATACAGACTCAAGACAATATACTAAGCATCACCTGGTAAATCTACAGCTAGCATAAACTGATGGTAGAAAACTAAGCAGACTAAATATCTAGAACTTAAGGGGTAATCACTTCTGCTACAACCAGACATCACTGGGAAAAGCACACTCTTTTGCTTTTACACCTCAATGCATGGGTTAAGGCAAATGACAGCAGATGAAGGAGCTTCTTAGTACCATCTATCTGTACAAGCAGCTTATTCTGCAGAAAACAGGCTAAGTGTACAACAATGCCCCTATACAGATGCCTCATACTGCAGTCCCTGCCTTGGTAAGAAGAGTTTGCCTCATCCTGAAGGGTCCCAGAGTGCTTTAACAAGTTACATGACTCTCGTCACTTGCTACTGAAATGCAGCCATCTCTTCTGCAGAATGTACCATGTTACCGCATTCTACCACAGAGAATTATAACAGGCATTTCAAACAACCATGAAATGAATCTCCAGATTTACCAAGGAGCGAGGATGGCTGGAACACAAGGGTTCATAGTGCTGCTCAGAGCTGGGGAGGCAGATGTGAAACGATAGCTAACAGCCAGGTTTGCAGGCTGCTTCACTCAACTTCAACTCGGCTCTTGAAATCTAGTTGTCAGATTGCCTTCGACAGCAGTGGCAGCTCCACAATCACTGACTGCAAGACAACTTAGAGAAAGGAACCTCCCTACCAATTTTTCAGTCTCGAGTTCTTATTAAAAAAACAGGGCTTAGAGAAGGTCTGTGTTCAGCTGTTAAAGGCCCGGCTACTGGCTTTTGGTCCAGAGGCATTTTAGTTAAGACATGATTTGCAGACACATTCCTGCCCTACAAGCTGTCAAGACTAAACTGGTGTTAACAGCACTGCTGTTCAAATACTAACCTTCATGTCTCGTTCAGCCTTCATCGCAGCCTGGGCCTGATTGCCTCTGGCTCCAGATACTGATCCACAAAGACCTCTGGCCACACGTGGTAAATGAGGGTGGCTCATAAGGCCTGTGGTCATCTGAGACGGCATCTGACTATGCAGTACTATTGGCAGCCTCTGAACAGGCGCTGGGAAGGTGTTAGTATATGGGGCTCTTACCAATGGAGGGAGCAGGTTAGGCTGAGAGAGGATCTAAGTGGTGGAAAAACAACAAAAAGAGACATTTTGAAGTTAGAAAATTGCCAACTAGATTGCACGTTGGCATTATCTTAAAGGGGAAAAAATTGCTGCTCTGCTGTCAAACTGATGTCAAGAAATCAGGCTTTTATACTAAGAGGCCATGCGTGAACTGCAGAAAAAAAAAAAGCTCTGCGGTGCTGCTGCACCTGAAAGTAGTACCAACAACTTAAAACCAGCATGTAATAAGGGAGAAGATCCAGGCAAGGCAGTGACTAGTGACTAGGAGTTACTAGTGAAAGGCAGCCCTGAAAAGGCTAGGTTGTCTCTGCTAGTGGCAATCCAAAAATCAAATCAAGTCCTGCAGTCAAACACTCCAAATGCTAAAAGAAAGAAAGAAATACCCTACATCTTTAGAGAGGCTACACTTCCCTAGCAGCCTGGCTACAATCACCCGTAACAGGGATGCACCACCCTTGTAAGCTGTGCTCCCTGGAATGCCAGAAGCAAACCAAACCCTTTGCCATCAGCCTCGCTTTCTATGGGCTGTGTGACCTCCAGAGATTGTTTCCAACCTGAACTGCTCCATCAGTACCTCAGAGCTGCATCTCAGACAACTATAAATCTGCATTGTCTTTAAACATTTAAAATACACACTGGGACCCTTCTGAGACATGAAGCTTCCTTCTCCTCTTCCCCAACCAAATAATCTGTTTTTGCAGGATAAGGTGCATTACAGCTGCATGGGGAAGCCAGCAGAACAACTGTTTGTTCTGTATCGTTCACAATTTTATTAAATTCCTCACCGAGCACAGAACTCTCAAAATTAAACACACCACAAAATCTGCACTACTGGTTAGTAAGATCAGAGAAGGTTTTTTTGGCCTTGATCTTGAAATCAGTTTTCTCATGCCATTTCATTTTAAGGATTCCAATTTGTGTCTCCCCACGATAAAGCCTGAGGAAACACAGCCGAGTTAGAAGTCAGCAGGTCATATAGAGGAACAGATTTGTTTGTAGGAAGCCACCAGTCACCTACCTGTGGTGCGAACTGCGCAGGAAACGGCTGTGTCATTCTCACAGCAGCAGCTGCTGACTGAAACTGCTTCTGGTAGACAATGCTGTTCATTTTATTGGACTGATTGTTAGGACTTGTAGAACTGGCCCTAAAGAAAAGGACACCAGTTAGTTAGAATCACACCAATCTCATCCAGAGGATGTTTCTGCTTTTAGTTACAACTTAATTAGAAATTCAGCATTAGAGGGGAAAAAAAATAATCTTGGAGAAGCTAGCATCAGATATTCTTCTGGATCTACTGTCAGTTTCAAATGCAAACAAACTCATAACTTAAGTATACAAAGAGAAAACATAATCAGAAATATTTAGGATACGGAAACATTCCAGGGTAAAGGCTGTATGAAAGTGACCTTTCCCAAAAGTATCCATAACACAAATACTGATGTTAAAAGTGTGTTCCCCTTCGCATCTCTGCTATCTTACTTTCAGTCCTACCCCTTTACACTGTTTGCTCTATCGTGTCAAGTTCAGAGCTTGTCACAACAGGCAACAAGCACGCATGGGAGAAGCTGCGATGTGCAGCTGCTTCCACTCTGACCTGCTGTCAAATGTTTCAAAAGGGTGCTTGAGCAGATTTCAAGAATTCACAGAGAACACACTCTCCGATTCATTTGGCTAAGAACATCCCTCTCAATTAAAACTTTTAAGAGGTGTTGAATCTCCATGAATTAAATGGAGCCCGAAAGATTATCTGGAGGAAGGGCACCAAACAGCCCTTGGAGAAGGAGAAAAGAGTGAAGAACCTTCTTGAAGAAATGGAGCTTGATTTGCACTGTTTTCATGCAGAGTATGTGGATGATACACTTACTCAGTGTAAAATGAGCAGCAAGGCAACAGTGGCAGGGAAGCCAGCTAAACTCAACACACCTCAACATTTTGTAAGCTTGAAGAAGTCTGTTTAGTTTTCACTTCAAACTCTTGAAATCTATTATGCTTCTGTCAATCTTCACACTACCTCTACACTTCAGAGCAAAAGCTTATGATAAGCCCTGCTTTGGTTGCTGGAAGAAATGTGTCATGTAGAATCTCTAAGATATATACCATCGGGTCAATTGTCCTAAATGCTGACTAGCTTGCAAACTCAAATGTTTCTTCTTCCTCATCCCTTTGCTTTTTTCTTAGGTGAATTATTGGAGGCATGGCTTCAGCATTGCATGTAGGAGGTCAAACTCTCATTTCTACTTCACTAGAAAAGCCTGAACACTGTCAGTCTGCTACAGTGAAAGCCACCAAATATAATTACCATGCATGGGAGCGCAGCTTTCAAGAACAAAACTATCTTGAAGCAAAGTTCCATTTCCACGTTCCTTCACTCCACTAGTAACTTCACCCGCAAGCAGCCCAATAGGTTTACTATGAAGTGCATCTGCATACGAGCAAGGTTCTGTTAATTCTGCTCATTAACCAAGCAAACCTGCAAACAGCTTACTAATTTCACTTGTGAGAAGCTTATAGATCTTGCACCAATTCTTAGTTGTCTAACTTAGTTGTTGCCCCAACTGAGGTGTAAGCCTTTAAGTGTTTTCACTTTGAGCACTGCAGTTCAGATAAACCGTCTTAGGAGTTTTATCCCACATCTTCCCTGGTACAATCCCAGGTCATTTTACACGACTTGTTTAGTTTCATTTAATAAAAAAATATTTTTAATGTTTCATTTCAGAGCTATATACTTCTGGCCAACTATAGCAGATCTGATGTCCTACTGGAATGCTCCTTTTAACCTAAGATTAAGCACTGTATTTCATATTAGTAGCCCCTCACCTCATACCTTTCAGAATTGGCTGTTCATGCATGACTAGGTACATTTTCTAGCTCTGATTTCAAGGAATTTTGAGCTTAAGAGAGATTTACCGGAAGGGACTGGAGGTTGGAGTAGTACTTCTACCAGCAACTGGTGGTGTTCCAGGTTTAACATCAATGCCACCTCCAAAGGCCTTCAGGTCCATTTCTGATATCTGAAAAACACAGGATTGATGTGTTAATTCTAATTCAAACAAAAGTTACATTTACTAAGTAACTGTTAGCTTAACTCACATTTTTCTCAATGAAAATGGGTCACTTAAGTGGAGGTGAAAGCCAGATTGCAATACAGTTTCTTGTAGTTAGGACAACCCCAGCACCGTAAGCACCTCTGCGAACAATTTTCCTGCACTATTTGGCACTTTCAGCAATGGCACTGGATTTCTAACTTGATCTTCCTGCATAATGAAAAGGGGTTCATGATTCATTTCATGTATTTGGCCTTAAAAAAATGTTTCAGGGTTGAAATTTCCTTCCCCTCAGGTAGCACATGAAAATATTTAGAGTGTGTGTGTTGAGTTTATCCTGAAAAATGCCGAAGTGAAGAACGCCATAAAACAATGCAGGTCTATAGAAAAAAACAAAAGCACAGTGAAAAAGAGCTGTCATTCAAGCAAAAAATCTCCAGACTCTAATTGGAGCAATGAATCTTGCATAGTATTTTGCAGATACACTCAACAGAATAAATTAGTCTCTGGAACAGTATCTTTCCATACACAGCCATGAAGCGTAACAGCAACAATAAATCAGTTAAAAGTGACCAGCTGTTTTAAGTTGACTTTCTTAGCAGGAACATAATGGAACCCTTAACACAGAACAGGAAAATCACCTAAGGCCACCATCCCACTGTAGCTCTTCCTCATTTCTTGTTGAAATGAGTGATCATTTTCCAATGACAACTGTAGCAGGAAATACACTGCTGCTTAGAGAGTGGGCTCATAAACATTATAAAGGTGAAAAGGCTTGGCCAGATCCTATGAAGCTAGAAAACAGTGGGGTGCAAAAATCACCATATACTCTGTTTGGTGAGTGACAGAACGAAAACTTGATCTAAGTGATCTGGAATTCCACTTGCCATTACTGTCCAAGACATGGAATTAACTCCTGAGAGAGATTTATCTAATCACAGCTGTAAACCATTGGGACAGCAGGGTCATTTTATACTCAAAAGCATCCTAAAATCTAGGCCACAAGCTGTAAGGATTTCAGGTGCAGCTCCAGAACTAGATAACTCCCTGCTCTGGGGAAAGACCTTGCTACATCTAACAGAAGGCTTAACTGTGTTCACGTCCAGTATTATCACCCACTGCTCACCTGAAAGTATGCTGCAACTGCATTGTGCTGCACACTATCTGAAAATCCCACGTGCCTGTAAATCTGTGATTCCATCTAAGATAAGAGACCTTGTGATTGGAAGCCAGCTCCACACATCCCTTCATTAGCAATTACCACAGCAGCTCCAGATAAAGGAGATTCCCTCCTAGGTATTCAAGTTTCTTGCACTATTTCAGGGTTATCTCCTTATTAGACCTATCACTCAAGCAGTCTTCTTCAGCTGCAAGAGCAGCCTTTGCTACACAAAGATCTTGCCTTGCGTACAGTGCTACGTTCTCAGTATACATCTTGCTGTGCTATTCAGAAAAGCAGAACCCCAGCTATATTAGTAGAGTTTAATTCTGGCTTAAGGTCACAGCTGATACAGATTCCATTGAAGCCCCTAGAACTCCAATTTGTTGCACCAGAAAGATTTTATCCCTTGACATTCACTCTCAGGATTCAAGTTTCAGGACAGAATGGAACAGGTTTTAACGTTCTGACAAACGTAGAAGGGATAACTTCCCTTCTCTAGACTCATCTACACAAAGATGCCTAAATTTGTCTCTTGCAGTGTTCTTCACCACAGCTACCTGACTGGAATTCTCTGGTACACTCGTCAATCTGGAGGACAGGGCAGTATTTGTAAAGATTAGACGGACCCTGAACCACAGGCATTCCCTATTTGACAGTACAACAGGTATATGGCCAGATTCATACAGCAGAAGGCGGCATTACAAATGCAGTTGGTGAACTTGGTGGTTTGGAAGCATGTGAGTGAAATCTTACAACTTGTTTCTGGTCTCATACTGGAGCAAAACGACAAACGCATGCACGACCAGAATCAGAAACCAGGTCTGACAGTGTAATGTTGTTTTCCTGCTGCTCTAACAATGTCTCTGTTATTTTCTACACAGCTTCTACATCAAATACCCTACTAGTCCACAATTAATCTTCACTGGCTTTTCTATCTTTCCCTCCCTACCTTTTAAGGTCAAGGCAGGTTTTTAGATGCAAAAGTCAACACAGGCTGCCGTGGTGGTTCTATAAAACAACATACAGTATTTCATTCATTTTTATACTGTAGATTTACCAATATTGTTACCTTTCCAGTTGCAGCAATCATGCTGTGTTGAGTTCCTGCTGGGATTAATCCTCTGAAAGGCTGGGTTACTTGTGCAGGTCTGCTTAGATTTTGAGCCTGCGCTTGTGGTGGTGTGTGCTGTAGTGGTGGTTGTAAAGACTGGGGTAGGGCAATAAGTGGCTGTGCTGTGGATCCAAAGTTGGGCAAAGAAATTTGTGATCCTGGCAAAGGTACCGTGACCTGGGAAAAAAAAAAAAAAAAAAAAAAAAAAATCACCAGTAAAA
>VFFE01006096.1:443324-506474 GCA_008921705.1 Burhinus oedicnemus | reverse complement strand
AACCAGTAGCCTGTACATTTCAAAGCTTATCCTCCCCTGCACCTTTAAAGATGTGGGAAAAGTATTCATACTCTTGTCAATTAAACCTGCCGTAGCTTCAGTCTTCTATGTTGCAGCAAGCAGGTTTTCCTACAGCACACACAAAACCCTGTAAATCAATTTCCAAAGAAGCTTTCTCAAAGTGAAACTAACAAAATTTGTCTGAATTGCACCACTGTGAATCAGTTTTGATAGGAACTGCAAGGAAACTTTGGAAAGGCTTACAGTGGAAATTTGTCTGGCTATCAATGCCATTTGAGAGATACTGGTCTTCCTATTATCTTCTGTAGCAAACAGAAAATATTTGTTCTAAAACATACCCTGCTAGCCTCTTGTCCTCAAACCAGGACACGTCTATGCATCTCAAATCAAGTTTCTACCACCTATGGTGTTCAAACTAGGATTTCAAAGTGTTTCAAGACTCCAATGTTGGTTTAAGTAGAAAATAACAAACTCAAATTACTGAATTAGGAGAGACTTCTTTTCTGTTCTTTTAGTATGAAAGACTTTTCTGCTTTTTAGCCTCGTTTCCTAAAGATACAAATATGATGCATAATTTTTGAACCCACTATTTCACAACTACATCTGCACATGCAGACTAGCCAGACAATCCGCATACAGAATTCTCAGCGAGATACATAGAGATTTCAGGGAAGACAGGAAGATGAGGTAACTATTGAGCAAAGAACACAAGTCTGCAGGGAAGCAAGTTCTATAAATTCTGCCACTCAAAACCCAAAGAAATTTGCATATGCTACCTACCTATAAGGTTGTAAGGAGGAGTTGAACAACTCTTGGGCTTGTGAAACAGCTGGTGCTGCTCCTAAACTCAGCTGGGCTTGATGCTGTCCTTGTAGAGGTGCATAGATGGGGATGGGGATCTGCTGAACCGAAGCAGGCTGCACAAAAAAAGAAACCATTTAATATCCAAGGACAAAAGTGACACAGAAAAGCTACAGTTAAATGTGTGCCAGGATTTGTGTAACATTATAAATAGTAAACAAAGAATGTCAAATCCCAAGGCTGCATGCAGCACTGGTATTGCTCCCATTCAGAAAATTGCTTTCTAGTTGAATTTTACACTTCTCCTTGCAAATAACTATCAGAATGTGAATCACTTAGATTTGCGTACAAAACAACTGCACAAGACTGCATACAATTTTGTACTACAAAAGTTGAATAAGCCTGCACTAACACGGCCACAAAAACACCTCCCATGAATATGTACTTTTACATAAAGTATACTAGTGAGTGAAAGCTTATTCTCTCAACTTCCATGATAAATGCTTCCATTCTTAGGAACAGTAGAGATCAAACACTTCCTGCATGCACCAGAATGAAACAGCAAGGGCAGGTATGACCTCGTTTTTGCAGAGTCTTCTGTGCCACTCTCCCCTGCCCCCATGAGCTCATTAGTAGAGCTTTAAAGGCCATATGGACAGGGAGGGGAAAAAAGACAAAAAAAGAAATCCCCAAATACCTGAGAAAGCCCTGGTTGAAAGCCTTGCTGTTGGGCCAGAGAAGGTGGTGCCAAACGTGCATGTTGGGTGTTGAATAGGTGACTTGTATCCATATAAAACGCTGGGATTTGAGCTGCAGTACCTCAGGAAGAGCAATACAATTAGTACCTGATTCCAAACATCTCCCTGCTAGAAAGGTTTTCATCAAGAGTTAGGGATGCAACCACTGTCAGTACTTCCCAGTGTGACAGCTACCAGAGAGACTGGGAAAAGAAACAGAACTGAAGAGCTGGGTGCGTAACCAGCTTTGGTATCTTTTCCAGTTCACCCCCAAAAATCTATCAGTCTTGCATATGCATCTTCAGTCCCATGCAATTCCTGGGGGACAAACAATAGATTCTGGCCAAAACAGGCATTTGGGTGAAGGAAGAAGAACATGCTATACTGTCATGTAATTCAGGTTAACTACATGTAGGGTTTTTAAAGAAAAATGCCATAATTCTAAACTATTGTAACACTTTAAAAAATAAGTCAAGACTAAGTCATTCTTGGCCTTAAACAGCGATTTACAATTCTGCAACAGAAAAACGGTACATCAAGAGATTCAAACTTACTTTCCTCAATAAACTAACACCACAGCACTATCTTTATACTTATAGAAACCTGCATGTTTAGAGTAACAATTAGTGAATATTTGCTTACAGGATGCCCTCCATCATTCTGTCTTTACTGCAGATAAAACCAGAACTGAATTAAACTCTCCAGCTTCAGAACTCAAAAAAAGCAGACACATGGCTTCTCAGCCATGAACACTATTACCTGCTGCAGACTGAGACACATAGACCTGGGGACTTTGCTGTTGCTGGGCAATGAGGGATGGCATGCAGCTCATCTGGGAAAAGTGACTGGCAGAAGCTAGGCTGCTTGTCTGCAACTGCTGTGGTTTCACTTTACATATATTAGGAGGGTCTGAGGTGCTTGCAGTCTTCGTACTCAGTGAAGAGGTTGTGTATGTTCCAGCTCCTAGAAGGACAGAGGCAAGTCATGTATCATAAAACAGCTAAAGCTGTTTTCAAAGCCTCATCTTTCACTGGTCAAAGTTTTGGGACAGCTATGCAAGCACAGCCACAACCAGTTAAGAACACTGAAACCTAAGGCAGCTGTTTCCATCAACATACGATGGACAGGGAGGACAATTCTGTTCACTACAGGGAGCACTGCAACGATAATATGTCTCCCTTCTCACGTACAGGAGCATATGAAAATACTGAAGTAGTTATGCAACAAAATATAGCAATGTACGGTGGTTGTGCCTCTCACGGTTTGAGAGCTGCACTCCAAAGAAAGGTCTTTTTCAAGCAGTTCAGCTGTGATTTGCGTATACATTCTAAAATTCCAAGGTGTGAAGATTTGATCAGATATACCATCTTTTGTTTGCTGCAAAGAACCAAGGTGGAAACTAGCACTGTTTCTGAAGATCAGCTGGACACTTGCTCTGCCTAGCGTGAGGGGGTCTTGGTATGAGCTGTTGAAGCTTTGACTCCAAAAGCAAGAGCACAAATGAAAGTAAGACTGCAACTAGCTGGACATCAGAACTACCATCTGCTCCAAAATGTACTTGCTTGCCTTCATTCAGCTCAACAAAATGAAACCAATAAGGCAGCCAATGGGAGAAGTTTACCTCCTCTTTCAAGGCCATATAAGTAGCACAGGCAGACAGATGTTGTCTTAATATTCTTTCAGCTGACTGAAGTGAAACAGGTGAGGTATCTTCTTGTTAATTAAAAGGTATTTGGGAAGCTGCTGTTCAGATCTGACATTTTATACTAGCATAAAACTTCTGTTAGCTTTGCATTAAACATAATTCCAAAAGGGAATCTAAACTCTTGAAAAACATCACCAAGGAACCATACAACAGGCTACTACAATATTGACATCTGGTACCTGATAGTGAAGTTGTCGGTGTAACCGAGGCCACGGGAATAGGAGGCATTGATGCACTAGAAAAAGAGCTGTAAGTACCACTGCTTGGCCCACTGTTGCTGCTGCTGCTACTGCCGCTGCCACCAGCAATGGGAGATGCTGCTGAGGTCACGGGTGAACTCTTCTCCCCCATGTTTGGGGAATTCTCCCATGCTTTGCGTGCAGACTCCATCTATTTAAAAGAAAACAAAATTTCCTCATCTATTAGGAATCTTCAACTAGTCAAACAGTCTTCCTCTTTTAACAGCTCTTTTTAGTTCAAAAGGCCATTCAGGCTTCATGCGAGCCTCTTTTTAAAAAGTCACAATAATCGTGCAACTCTGTTCATGCAAAAAGCATACAGCCTTAAGTTGGAGCTTCTTATCTGTTCCAACTGCACACGTGCACAGTTCATCATCTTAACATTCAATGCTTAAAGGAGAATTCACTCACACTAGCTTGGCTTGGTCTTATTTGACATGAAGAGCAAAGACACGGTGAGCAAAACAAAGGTAAAAACCCCTCTAATATTTCCATGAAGTCCTTTACTTACAAGTTATTTGGGACATTTAAATGAAACAGCCCCTTGCTTTCTTGGTAAGTCACTTTGAGTGACCACCGAAAATATCTAATGCATACTTCAGTAAACATGAGAGTAGTCAAGTTTAGATTTCCAAAGCAAGTGCTGTTCAAGAAGCAATCACGAGCAGACACAGATTGAGCACACTGCTTTACATTAATGCTAAAAATGTTTCATGCTCCTCTATTTCTATAATTATCAGTTTAAGTCTCGCACAAAAAGGAAGATGGAACTTTTAATTAAATATTTTATATACAATTCTCTCCCACCAGAAGTGGAAAGAACTATTGTTTTACTTCACCCAATAGCAATCTAATTATTGCTACATTTGACAGGCAATGCCAAATCTTTGAAGTGAGACACATGAGGGACTGTTGGAAAGGAAATATTAATGCTCAGACGACACCCATTAATTTAGAGGCTCAAACACAGTCCATGGACTTCCCTACAGCCTTCAGCTGTCCTCAGTTGAAACAAAGATTTTGCTAGCAGAGCTGGATGCCATAGGCTGAAATTGCTCATATGGCAGACTAAGCTTCTCAAGGCCAGGTGCTGTCTTTAATGATATAGATCATTAATGATATATAATATAATGATATATGATATAGATCATAATGATATATGTAAAGGGACAAATACATATTCACCAACAAATCTGACCTCACTGTCTGGATCAACAGAGCCCCCTAACTGGGACTTGCAGTCTGAAAGTCATACTTTCAACCTACCCTGTTTCACCTGAGTTAAGCACAGTCTGGACAGATCAAACATGAATTAGGTTATTTGCCTAGATGCTTCAGAACTGATGAAAAAGCAAAGCGATATCCAAAGAAGTGGGTATCAGGTGATCAATACACACCCACATGGAAAGTGGAGTTCTGTATTCCTCAAGAGAGTAAAGGGGGAGGAGGGAAACTTCGTTACACATTAAATTGTTTGGAGGTAGGTCACCTATTTTCCTCTTTGAGATCATCTTCCCCAGTAATCATTCTCAGTTTCCCCTCCACAATATTTTCCTCCAAATTGGTTCCGATTCTTGCAGACACAGCAAACTTCAAAATTTATTATTAATCTGCTGGAAAGGATTTTGCTTAAGGTGGAGTACAGATAAGACTAGAGGCTCCTTTCTGAACATCTGAATAGAAAAATCATAGAAGCTTCATTCAATCAGTTTCATGATGGCCTAGAGAAATTATTGATAGCAAAAGCTAGAGTCTACACACTGCATTTTGTCTTCCAAACCTAACCACTGTCAAGATCCCAGATCATCCCACACCCCTACCAATTTGCAATAAAGGGCATGTAAGAGAGTCCTGAGTTTTCTAATAGCTTTGCTTTTAGAGAGCTCCTTAACACTCTCTAACTTCTTAAGCCAGAAAAAAGATTCAAACCAGACTGGTACTCTAGAAGCACCTATGCAGCACCATCTACAGACCAGATACGATGGAGTAAGAGGCTCTAAATTAAGTGAGGCTGGGGAAAGCATTGTAATTTCACTGCTTGCTTAATTATGGAAAAAGGACAGCACAGGCTGGAGATCGTGGTTGCTTGATGCTTCTCTTCACCATTGACTCATAAGGGCCTTCACACTGCAATAATGGTCCAGTATGTATTACCCAAAAACTTAACTGGAGACAAACATCAATATGCATATCCTTAAGTATACCAAAGTTTTAAGTGATCAGAAAAAGAAAGGTGTTGGATCCTGGACCAGATGCCTACACAGGAATTTTAGATGGAACCTTGGAACATGGGAGAGGGCCAGGTAGCTCAGTTTAAGATTGCTTTGGACTTTCTTTTGCTCAGCTCCTTACCTACTAATAGCCCTACCATCTAAGTCCTTAAAAGGATGTCTGCCTTAGTAAAGGTGTCTTTAGCAAAGTTACTGCAAGGAAACGAAATCTCAACAAGCCTTCCCATATGAGCACCTTACACCTACACCCTGGCAGAATGATGCCAAGTAGTGGGAGCAATTGTAGCCGAGTTTCTCTGCCAAATTTCCTCACAGACAGCCTTCTGTGACAGAGCATAGAGGAAAGAGGAGATGTAAGGGTTATTCCTTTACGTAGACAGAGCCATGACATTTTGTTCTTTTAAGGGAAGGAAGGAAATGCTTTCCCCTCTGCTGCTCTAAAAGTACCTTTTAAAAGAAGCAAGGATTACACCAAAGAGGATGACAAAGAGCAGCTCTGCTCTGTCTGGACTAGAAGGCCTGTTCTGAAAGCAATAGTTTCTGTGCATGCTTCAAAAAAGCTTGTTGCCTTCAGCATTTGCTAAAAGGAGGTAGAGCTTCAGTGGACGGAATAGAGAAATTAGAGACAAAGCTGCTTCCAAATGCCTTTCCATTCAGAGTTTGGTTAGTGTTCTTCAAGGTAGCCTCAAAACATGGATCTTCGACATATTTTGTTAGCCCACATCCAAGATCTATCATCCGCTGAGAAAGCAATCAAATCATCGACACCAGAACAGCAGAAAAAGAAACTGCAGGATGAATGACACAAACATCAGTTTGCTCTATAACGGAGCAGTGTCACATTCTTTGCAGCATCATGCTGTAGTAATATTCCTACCTGTATTACATGTGAATCAGATATCCAGCTGCTAAAAATTTAGAGGCTTCTACTTTAGAAAAATGCTTTCAGGCGCCAGAAAGTCAGATTATAGTAATTTATTACACAAGAATACAATAGAAAACCAGATTTTTAAATAACTTGTTCCTCTCCAGCCCTCTCCCCATTTTTGCTGTTCTATTGTTTTAAAGTGATATTACATTTTTTTCCAGGAAATAACCTGTTAACAAAAGAATAGCAAAGATTCAACAAGAGATCATTAATAACTATAATCTGTAGAGAACAAGCAAGCAGCTGTCAAACCATGTCAGTGAGACACAAGTCTCACTGTGACTGACAAGCAAGTTTCTTCAAGTGTTAGTTTTGCATCTGACCCCTAGTTTCATCTTTTAAAAATTTAGACTAAGTTCAAACATCACTCTTTCTTAATACTAGAAGCAGCAACAATATTTCTACTGGTTCAGTTACCTGCAGTCACAGCCACAAAGCCGATCTAGACACCAGAAAACAAAAAGACCCAAAACTTCCAAAGATACAGTAGCAAAGCTAGAGCCCAACTCTATGTTAGTGAGTTATACAAGGCACACAATCCAAAGTCCAACAAAATGGGAACACACCATTCAAAATATTCTACACACTTGCTCTACACTGGAGATTAGAAAACAACAGAACATTTGTAACACAACAAAACGCGTTCTGACTAGCTGATCAAGCTGCCCTTCATAGACACCAACAGACCACCTACATTTCATTATTTAGAACTTTAGCCATCCAACTCAAAACCACATTATCACTGCACCAAGATCTTACAGCTGAGAAGAAATCAAGCTCGGCTTACCAAGCAACTCCTTATAGCCTTTAATACCAAACCAGGCAACTTTAAGCTAAACTCTAAAAAAACCTCAGTCAGATCCTGATGGATTGTCATGAACACTATGGTACAATGCTAAAATGCTAGGATTTTTTTTTCAGGGCAATGGGAACCAAGATTGATTGAGATGCCAAGTGTTAATGCAAAACGGGGTTAGAGATTTATAATTTAAATGCATCCTTTGATAGAGTCTTGTGTTTCAGCCATCCGTTTATATGCAAAAGCAGTTCAGCAGAGGAAACAAAGGAAGGCTCTAAAAAAAAGGTTCACCAGCAAGTTCTCCATTAACTTTTTCCCCTGCATGCAAGAAAATGACCCTTAGAGGGACGTGGTACATACCTTGAGGGTGAGGTCGACGGTAGCGGGAGAAACTGGAGTTAGGCTGGAGCTCTGTTGTAGAGTCTCCCTCCTAGGGAGGGGAAGGGTGTGGGGCAGGGGCACCTGAAAGGCAGGCAACACACATCACATTCTAACTATGTCTACTACAAAAGCCCCAGAAAAGCAAAGCTCAAGCTTTATTAAGTGAGCTACAATTTCTTCAAGGCTTGAGCATTTGGCAGGGAGATTTTGATAAAGTAAGGTGAAAATCTGGTAGGCAGGGAAAGGCCATTCAGCGGGTGCTGAGATGCTTCTCATCGCTCTTTAAGAGGCTGAACACTAAGGTTCTAAAGTGTCCATGTCTTCTGCATAAACAAATACCAATTTTCTGCTTTGGGATTTACTTTAAAGTACCATTTCAGTTTACTGATATGCAAAAATTCTTCCCAAGCCAAGTCTGGCCCCTTTTGTACCAATACAGTACATGGGAGTTTGTGATCTTGAGTTCTGAGATGCAGTTTCTGAAAAGAGGAAGCTATAAACCTCTCAAGTCACAGGACCATGAAACAAACCAAAACAGATTTGCCATCCAATAACTGAATTCAGTTATCTTCTCTTCCAAAAGATGAAAGATGTAAAACTTACGGAAATAACCTTGACATAATGCTATTGCTATCTTTGCATACCAAAACACTGATGGATTTCCTAGAAGTTTTAAATGAACTGTATCAAAAGTAGTGCAGTGGCCAGTCTGTTACTTCTGACCATTTCTTTCTCCATTCAGAACGTAGCTAATGGACTTCCACTGGATGAGATAATGCTAATCCAAAAGACAGAGATACAGAAGCTTTGAAGCAGAGGATAGCACAGATCCTTTGTGGGGTTTCCTGTGTGGCAAATCCAACTCCAACACGGCACAGGGGAGCACACACTAACATCACTTACACAAAATAATTCAGTCTTCCACGCTAACCAGCAAAGGCACAAACCACAACACCACCAGAAAATCCAGCAGAAGAATAAGTTCAACCAGTATTGCTTCAAAACAGCATTAAAGGATGCTGCAGTAAGCTGAAAAGCATTTCGTAGATGGAGTTCACAAGACATCTTCATAAAAACCTGATTTCCTCCCGCAATCAACAAGTGACTCAACTCTGAGCTAATTCTATTTCTGCTACTCAAACAACAAAAATCGCAAGATCCAAGTTCCCAACCTGACATCCCAGCATACTCAAGACAAAGCTGACTTCACTACAAGTCACAACCCAGCTGGTCCTCTCAGTCACTACACCATGCTCACAGTGTCAGGATCGTTGGCTTTATGAGGACTGCAAACATCTCATCTCCGTAGCAACTGAACAACTGAAAGCCTGCTGTCTGCTTTCAGAAACCAATAAGCTGCTCCATTCACATGCAGCTGCTGTGATTTCAGGCTACAGTTCAAAATTAATTTGTTTGCAAAAGCCTTTCTTCAAACTCACCTACAGGGCTTTGCTACTGGTAGCAGGTTCAAGTCCCAGCTGCTGCTGAGAGCACGGTATCTCCTTATGCCTATCCTTGCTTTTTTTAGAATTGTCCCTAGAAACATCTTTTCCACTTTCTGTGCTCTTCAGTTCATTGTGGTTTTCAAAAGACAAGAAAATACCTGAAGAATTCCAGAACCGATACTAATCAAACCAACTGTCCTTCAAAGTAAGATTACTGGACAATGCACAGCTAGTTAACGTGAAAGATATCCTAGTGACTTGTTTACTGAAGGCACTATTTTGTGCTTTAAAGAAGCGTGAAAATATTTTCTTGTCTTCAAAGTCAAGACTATCACTGCAATAGACTTACGTTCGTCACCAAAGTCTCCTCCATTTTTGTACTGCTAGTAGCCACTGTGTTAGGATGAGAAGAAGGTGTAGTGTAGTCTGTTACAGACTCCTGTGAAGAAAAATAATTCCATTAAAGTATCTCCCTTATCTAAATGAGATTTCAAGTTTCTTGGACAGATGTCAGCCTTTCTACAGGAGGAGTTCACCAAGCAACAGAAGATTACAATTTCACACCAATTTTTTCTTAGAAGACATGTCCAGCAATCCTTGCTGCTGAATTCCTACTGAGGTCAGAAGAATTCTTGGGAGATTACAGCTTGCCCCATGACCTCACAACGTACATCTGGAGACAAGTCAAAATACAGTCTGTAAAGCAAGAATATACAGTGATGTACTGTCTGGGCACTAGACATACTGAACTGTGGTGGCGTAACATCATTTGTCACTCAAGATGCTTTAGCCATCCGTGGGCACTTTTAGCCTATTTAAAAAGTAAAAATATTAGCTGAAAGCTTTCTGTAGCTTTAAACAAATACAGAAATTTCTTCAGTAAACCTATGACAAGTAAAAGGCCCTCCAGATTAAAAAGAACACATAGGGATGGTTGCAATTTGCAATATAATTTTCTTTCCTTTAAGTCCTGTCTCTGAAAGTCACAAGACTCAGTTTCTCTGGATGGTGAAGCTTACCTCCTGATTTCTGCACTGGGTAGTGACTTCAAGGAAGAAAAGGGCTGAAGTTTCCAGTCTACCCAGAGGCTTTCCTTGAAGCTTATTTGTCACAGTTAAGTGGACCTTAACATGCTCAATGAACAAAGTCCACTTTCATGGACTGTAGCCAGTAACTACTGCAGTTGTAGGTATAAACTGCCTGATGAAAGTTTCTCATTGGCAACACTGCCAGCTCTCTAGAGAATGACCTACAATGAACAAAAAAGGCACTGGTACTTCTGTGAAGCCATTTTGAGCACAGTTTTTTAGTTCTTGTCACTGGATATTTACTGAGCGTATTCTGGACAGGTAAACAGGTGTTATCAGAACCTGACCCACAAACTTTTTTAGATAAACTGCATGACTCTGATTTAGCCAAGATCCACTCTC
This sequence comes from Burhinus oedicnemus, assembly GCA_008921705.1. NCBI lineage: Eukaryota > Metazoa > Chordata > Aves > Charadriiformes > Burhinidae > Burhinus > Burhinus oedicnemus. The sequence goes on along the minus strand of VFFE01006096.1, from coordinate 495,757 downwards.
TAGCAAGCACCGCAAACTCCAAAGTTTTACATGTCTGAAGCCCAGAAAAGGCCCTATCATTTTTACAGAACCAAACACCAAGAAGGAACTGAAGGACAAATTAGCAGCAGGACTGTTAATGAGTGCCTGGACTTGTCAACACAATGATTTTGAAGGCATAAATGACATAATGCTTGTTTAGTTGCATCCAACTAGTATGACGGTAAGCTATTAAAAAGTGCACACTCAATTTACTCTTCAAGCCTATGGCAACATCTCCTAACAGAGCAATTAAAGCATCAAGATACTAACTGGCAAATAACAAAGAAATTTCCTTAAAAGGATAAGTTCATTTTAGTAAAAGACTAGGACAAAAAACTAAACCATAAGGGGGTGAGAGAGGACACAATGTGCACACTGACTTATTTTTGTATTTATAAAGGAAACAGAACTATTTTCTCCATTTAGTTATTTCCTTTACTTGTTAAACCACTGAAATACGAGTTATACGATGTTTCCCACAACCTGAACTACAAAACTGAAAGCTGCACGTTTATATTTGATTCCAGTAGGCAACTTTAATTTGGGTAGAACAAGGCAGGCACACGAGGCTGCATTAATCACAAGGTCCTTCTAATGAAGTAATTAACTAGCTTCTTGGTTTGTTAAGATACTTTACTGCATAAGAAAGAGCAAGTTTTTAATATAACATTATTAAAATTCCTTCAAGGTTTGGATGCAAATTTTACAGGGTCTCAGCACTAAAATTCCTTACAAAAGAAGTTAGATCAAGACTATTACTAGCTTTCTCACTTTGGGAACTTACAGCACAAAATTCTTTTTCACTAGAATTAAAAACAAACCACTATATCAACTCTGGTGCTCTTAGAAGCATATATGCAATGCTGAACCATCCTAGAAGGACGAATTACATGCTGAACATGCAGATAAGACAATGCTTTAGCCATAGGAACACCACTCTGTAAACTGTAGGTTAACCACCATCCTTTATATACTGGTACATTAAGTCTAGGAATCTGTTAGATATGGCTTATCACCACAAGCTTTTGTAATTCAAATAAAGTGATTCTTCTGTACAACTGTTTCACTGAAGAACCCAACTGATTACTTTATTACAAACTAGTAACAGTAATAACAGCAAGAGCAAAGAGCTGTACATGCCTTTTTGGAGTTATCTACAAGTTATTTATACCTGAAGAAAGAGAACAGGCAAACTTTTTGTAACTATCTACTTTGCCCAAAAAGAAGAGATCACAAAACCTGAACCGACTGTATGAACAAAAGGACAAGGCAGACCTCAGAGCTGACCTTGCTATAAAGGATCAGGGTACTATACGGGATTAATCAGCTATTAGTTCCTAATTTACATAAATCACCCAAACCAGGGAGCTTGTCAGATACTCAAAATTTATTCTCAAGTACAGCCCGCGTCCTTTTAGACATCATCTCTGTAAGACACAGCTGTTATGAACTACCTGTGCGAACCTCTCATTGCCATGTCCACAACCAGGTATTGATCGTTCCTGTGACTGGACAGCTTCAGAAATTTAGAGATGGCAGGGTGGGGAAAGTCACGCAGTAAGGTGTTTTACCCGATTCAGAGACTTACATGTCAGATTGCCTTTACTGCAAAAATACTGCAAAACCCAGGAGCTGCAATTGCTTCGGAGCATCATGCTTATGTTCTAAAACTTAAACATCTCACGAGTAGGAGCTGATTTATATTTATACAGTTTCTAAGGTAAAACAGTCCTGTATGATTAAATGCACATGGCTCTTATTAAGATGCTTCTTTTGGGATGGATGGGGTACTCTTACAAAGCTTCTGCTTCTGAAGGAGGACAGCTGGCTTGACTTTTACAGATATTTAAATCACCAAATCCACTAAAGAAAGTGTGCCTTTCTGGAAACTGAGCAGTAGTCTCTGAGAAGGATGTTAAAGAGTGTCAAAAGAGAAATAATTTAGGTTTGCTAAAACTTGACACTGAAACAACAGATTAAAGTTGTCATCATTTCTTCCCTCATTAATAAGCAATGGAAAGAGTACAAAGACAAGAGAAAGCAGCTGCAATACAAATCAGTACAGTAACTCCAAGGCTGGAGTGGTATTTGAACCCATTTCAAAAGCCACTTTAAAAGGTAGCAAGACTGGTTTATTCCTGCAAAATCTAGATGAAGTTTATCTTATCTAATAAATCTGCAGGTTGCTGGTTCAACTTCCATAGAATTAAGTGTAAAATATGACCACCCCTTTCCTAGAAAAAAGCTTACTGATGCTTCGGGAACTACTCATGACAAAAGAATTCAAAAGCAAACCTGGAACTGTTGAGATTGAAATATTTAGGCTTATTATTAAACGTTTCTATTAGCAACCACTTAATGAGGAAGTTTTTTGGAATTTTCATATCCAGCACAAACTGGAAAGTTTCCTTTCACTCTGGTCTTCCCTCCAGAAGACAGAAGCTTGGTGCTTTAATACTGCAGCAGTTCAAAGAACCTTATCAACCCATGTTTAACTAAGGCCAGAAAGGCACAAAATCCAGACTTCACTTTTGAAGATCTCATACTTGAAAAATACAATTGTAGAGAGGAAATTATGCTGATTTTAATAGAACTACTCTATATCAAGTTAGCCTGGAGCAATCAAGAAAGGTATGTTTGCTATTCTGTATGTAGCTTAGAAGCAGCATCTCCTCTTACCTTGAGCTCTGGTCACAGGAGCTTGAGACAGTAAGAAAGCACATGACATACATACAAACAGCTTTCTTACCAAATACTTGAGCAAACTGATGTTTACAGCTCTACACTTCTGATTCTGCATACAAGAAGGGCGCTTTATCCATTTCTGGTATCAACATAAACCATTCACACCTACTTTCAAGATGAAAACTGCCAGGAAAGACGAGAAAGCCCAGCACTGAATTTTCTTACATATTTGCCATTCCAATCACATATCAAGTTTGCAGCTACCATGTCGGGACACAAATATCCTCCTTAATACTTGCTCTGTAATAACACTTCATTGAGATAGCATTTTCTGCTTGCATGACACCTTGGCAAAAACCAGCCAAAATTGTCTTGACTTCCCCCCCCCAACTGCGGGTGACAAAGACAAATTGTGAGTGATCTGCATTTCAGATTCTTCAACTATTAATGTAACTTTTGCAGAAGATCAGCTTTCTTGAGCGGTATCAGAAGATTTTTGCTTAAGACTAGGAAAAGGAAGATTGAGACTGCATGCAACAAACTCGAGTCTAAACTCACAAAACTGCTTTAAAAACATACAAGAAGCATCGCATGGTTTCTTTACGTTTGAGAGATGACAACCGTAGTTCTTGCTCAAGACAAAACGCTGCCACAGTGAGGGCAGTCCCCACACAGGTCCTTAAGCAAAAATGAGAGCGCTTCTGGGATGTTTTTCAGCCAGTGCTATCAATGCACCACAGCTAAGAACTGAGCTGTAGAATAATGAATCTCGACAGCAAGTCACCATCTCACTCTTGAGCAGTTATAGAGAGGTCAGGGAGTTCCACGCAGACAACAATGATGAGTCCTCAACATCCTGAGAGTGTTTTGCAAGGGTTACCTTGACAATATCCAAGCCAGCAGGAGCTGACATACGACCCTTTAGGTAAACTGAATGAGCCTTTATCCAATGCTTTAGCATATTTCTAGTTAGAGATTTCTTTTTTCACAGAACAGTACTTAATTCACAGCTTCAGGTCATCCATGCACTCAACCAATGATCATGCACACTACTTCAGTCCAGTTCTCTGCTGAAACTCAAGCACTCATCTTGCATTATCATATATCTGAATTTACAGAATCTGCCCATACCAGGCTCCAGTGCCACTCTCCACAGCAAGGCTCAGGACAGAGTTTTCACATTTCTAAGTCAGCAAAAAAGTTGAAAACCTTCCAAGCTGATCTCTGTACAGGGGTATGACAAACAGTATGTCTTTGTACCACTTCTGGAGAAGTGTTTAATTCAAGCAGTACTGATATGTTTCATATCTGCTATTCAGTGTGCTCTGCTGTCCAGGTAACTACCACCAGACAACAACCAAGTGTCAATTACATCAGTGTAATGATATTTTACATATAGCACTCAGTAATTTGTCAATATTTTTCTTACCTTTGTGTTTGTTCCAAACTCTGGAGCAGACACAGCTATCATCGTTCCTATTTCCGTGCTCAGTTCACTTGCTGCTTTGGTTTCCTTTGTAGTGACAGGTTCTGGACTTCTGACAGAGGTGGGAGATGGCTTCTCCTGTCCCTCAGGCTCTCCCTGCTGGGCATCCTTCACCTTCCTGTTCTTTAAAGAACGCTCTTTCCCAATAGGACCAGGTTTATACTCTTTGTTTTCTACTGGACTCAAGTCTGGAAGCTAAGTTAGTGTTAACTTGTCAGTTATGTCTTCCCCCCCATGTCCTATCCCACAAGATTATTCTAACATGCTTAAAATAACTGTTTAAATCTAACAAAGCTTTCCTGAAGTGTAAGAATTTTCTAACAGATAAATAATTTGAGACTGTTAGCAATATGTATGTGAAATGCATTCAATTTGAACATTAGGACTCTAAACCACTGTTTTCAAGAAATACACGTTTTATGTGAAGTGGTAGAGTTCAACTAAAATAAGATCTAATAAAAACCTACAGAAGAAAGCCAGCTTGACTCTCCTTACAAGAAAAGCACAAAAAAAAGTATAGAAGCCGCAAGATTTTGTATACATACAGGTAATTTTAATTTTCAGAGAATCAGGATCTTACAGGGCCCCAGGAAACTAGAACAGAAGACTCTACCTTCATTTGAAGATATCTCAATGTATGGATGTTGGCAGCATTCTTCCCTAGGAATTGAGCACTAAAGGGATATCCAGAAGAAATAAAACGCCTACGCGCAAGTGTTGCCTTATACTGCAGACACCATGGCTGGAATAACTGCTGCAATTCAGTAGTTCCTTTTTGTGCAGCTGAATCAAAGCAGAATGAAGGGCCTTAGGGAACCTGAATGCTCTGCTGTTTAAATAGCCATATCCTTTCTGGCTGAGACTACTCAGCCCACTTCACTACAGAGCAACACAAAAATTCCTTAAAGGCAGTCCTTAAAATCCTATTCCTTAAGCTTTGATAGTGCAAAGACAGAAGCTGCTGGTATTGTCTATATAAATACAAACCAGCTGTTTCAGGAGTAGATGGAAGACTCTTTACAATAGAATGCCTTTGGGCTTTGGGGACGGTGGAGTTTCCCAAAGGTATTTGGTACCCTCAGGAGGCCAGAGCAGAGATAAGCTTTCAGAGGGAAGGAAGAAAACAACAGTAGAAGCAGATGCCTAAGCTCTGCAATGCAGCAGTCAGGAACATCAGACACACCTCACCCTAAATATTTTTTTCTCTAACAGTTTACAGAGGCAGAAATTCCTCCAGACACTTTAAGGTCACACTTGGAAAGGTAAATTGCTTTGCTTCAAATATGGTCCTCTTACATTGCCCATATTAGTTCAACAATACTAACCTCCAGTCCTGAACATAAGTTTGTATTTAGGCTTCATAGCAAACAGTATCCCCATGGGGGTGGTGGGTGTGTAGGAACTGTTTGTTGAGGTTTTGTCGTCATCAAGACAGTTAAAGGATTATAGGCCTCATTCAGAAGAGCGCACAAAATGTTAATGAATTTACCATTTAGTCACACATTTGTCTTTCAACAAGATCTACAGGATCTTGATAGCTAAAACCAAGCAGAAAAAAGGACCTTTCTATACAGTGTAAAGTAGACACTCTGTGTCTATATTTAACTTTGGAGTTCAGGGATTTCACGGGGGCAGTTTTAGGCATGCTACTAGTATATCAGAGATACGGGTTTTGAATGTGCTAGGTTACTACAATTCACCAGCAGTATTAACTACTGCATACTTCTCTGCTGTATAGGTTTTATGTTTTGCAATAAAACCCAGGAACTACAGCATACCCACTGAGCGCCTCATGTAGCAGAAGTTAAATTCATTCTACAAGTGACTGCGCTTTCAGATTTCAGGTTTGTTGGTTTTTTTTGTTTTTTTTTTTTTTTTAAATACAACCCCAAACATAACCAACACAAACAATGAAACACCCAGTCTTCTAGAAAGACAAGAGGGCTTTAATTATGTCAGGGCACTGCCAAATCTCAGACATCAAGAGGGACTGAAACAGCTCGTTCTGTAAGTCACCAGTCAAGTGTATGTACTATAACCATCTCTTTTGGGGAGTTAGAAGCTGGTGCTGAGTGCTAGCAATGCACAGATAAGTATGCACTGGAGGTAGAAATAGCAGGAAAGTACATTTCATTAATGTGAAAGACCACTAAGTGTAATCTAAATGACAGGAGGAGAAAGTATTACTCCTTATGAGTGGTAACAATGGAAAATAAACGATGATGATCGAATGGAACGCCTAAATCTCTGGAGGGCAAGTGATACACAGTTAAGTTTGTTTACCTATCCAGTCTTCCTAGATTAGTTGCAAAAAATTAATTATCCAGACATCTGTGCATTTGAATATGAGACTTCAAATCAGTGGCTCCAACATTCCTCCCTTTCCTCAAAACTCTTTTCCTGCAACTTGATGTATTACTTATCTTGATTATCTGGCTACAAAACTAAGCAGAGGACCACGCATCATTTAGAGGGGGGCAAGGCAGTCATGGTGGCAGGAAGAAGTGAAACTGGAGATATAGCCAGGGCCAAAACAGAATGCCTGCTTCAAAACAGCTCTCAAAGCCTGAGCGAAGTAAGCTCAAGAGAAAGCTAAAAACCCCGAACTAGAAAATAAAACCAAAACATTCTACCGCATCCATAGTCTCCCAACAAAGCTATCGCAAATCCACAATCCCACCCCCGCTCTAGCCACATCCCTTGTTCCAAACACAGAACCAATGGACAAACGCTGCTGAGCTAGGATGCTGTTTACTTATGCTTGCTTCTTAAATTGAATTCCCTACCTTCTCTCCAAGAACCAACTTGTTGATTGTTTTAGGAAATACAAAAGGGGAATGCAACTGTTATAGGTCTCCTCCTAACTGAATGAGTATTCTATTTCATTATTTGTAACCTCCTTTTGGCTGAACTTCTCTAAGTTTAAAATTTTGTGCTGAAGATATGACCTTTTACCTTTTGTGCTTTGATGGGTCCAGCCCGAGGCTGTTTCTGCCTTTGCTCTTTCGGTTCCGGTAGCTTGTCAGTGGACTTCTCAGAAAGTACAGGGCCAACTTCATTGTCACTGCCACTGGAAGCCGGGGCTCCAAACTGAATAGTTTCTATACCAAGATCGACTCCACCTTCTTGCCCAGGCTTTGTCCCCTAGTTAAAGGGTAAACATTTAATGCATTTCAAAAGATTTCTAAATCAGTACAACACCACTGGTTCAGAAAAAGAGCACAAAATATGCTCAGCTGAAATCCACTGAAAGGGTATGTTTACCTTCTGCCAGTAAAAGCATTATTTGCAACTGCAACAGATTTGCAAGAGTAAACAATATGTGAGTGTACCACCCTTCCTCCTCCTCCAGTTCCTACTGTTTATACAAAGTCAAGAGTAAGAAAAAAACCAAAGCAGTGAAGAAACGTAAACAACATCAAAATGCTGAACTGGTAGAGAAGAGGGAGAGGGACAAGTGCAGTATTAAAAAGTCCAGATTCAGGTTCACAACATTCTCCTGAAAGTTCAAAAATTAACGTTCAATTCAAGAGGAACAATAAGAAATTAAAAAAGATTTCCAGATTTCCTTATGCAGTTAAAATGGTCTCCTAAGAGAGTTATGTCGCATTCTTACAGTTTAAAACAATAAAGTCAAGACCAAAAAAGCCCAAGAAAACCACAGGACTTCAAACATAAAATTTATGGGTATGAGAATTCCATGAGATAAGTAGAGCTAATACAGTTAGAAAGCACTGACTGCTTTTTGTATCCCTGATTTAAGAAGGGACGCAGAAAACATTTAGTTCCTTGGAGACATCCTGTTTCTGTCTACATTACTGAACTGTTACACAAGTGTTCACATGCAAACTATGCAATATTTTTTACTTAAAAATTGCACTGAATAATAGCTATGAATAGAATCTGTGAATGGCTGAGATTTTATTAAGCGAACAGTTTTCCCATGCTGCAATCATAAAAGCACTAGCCTGTATCCTGTGCTTCCGTACTATCTCCTGACTTCATGGAATTCCACACATACTAGTTGAAGTATGTGCACGCCTGAAGAAATAGATAATCTGTACCCAAACCCAATGAGATACAATTTGGGTAAGCTTCACATACAGCTACTCTTCTTCCCTTCATTCTTACCTCTGGAGATGTAGCTGAACCAAAAGATGTCAAAGGCTTGTTCCAAGCACTGACTGAAGGTGGCTGAGGTGGGCTAATGGGTCCCACTGACAATTAAGAAAAGAGAGTTTAAAAATCCCCCAATGTTGCTAAATGCATTCGACTAAAGTTATCAATTGACTCATAATTAAATTATAGATGTCTTGATTAAATAAGCTTTGGTTAAGAAATTGTTAACCTATTCAGCAGGTAACAATATGTTACCTGTTTAGCTGCTTTCGAGTCGGGCAATCATCATGTTTGGAAGCATGACCAAGCCCAACAAAACACCGATTCCTGAAGGGAGTGATAGCTACTCATTCATAGTGAATGAAGAATATGACAACAACATAAAATACTGAGTAGTATCATACTCCAAAAATCTCTTTTCAGAGATATACATAGGTTACAACGCTGCACTTTGAAATGCTGCCCTCTATTCCCTGTGCAACCTACATCGGCAGGTAGAAATGAGGCATCAACAGAGAGAGCTGGCAATCAGCGTTCTCCAACTCCAACAGTTGCCCCCCACCCCAGGTTCAAAAGACACCACTTACATTTTTTGGAGATGTCATTTAGAACTGCTGAAGGAGGCACCTTGTTTTCCCATAATTCAGCTCCCAGGCCATTGTGAGCCTGGGTGTTTTGCAGAACTTTGCTTGACACTGTGTATTCTGTGCTGGCTGTCCCTCCTGCAGCCTGGTTTTGCGTCTGAACAGAAGCCTGTGGCTGACCTGGGGCCTGTGTTGTACACGGAGTCTGTGCCTGAGCTTGCGCCTGAGCTTGTGCCTGCTGAGCAGCTGCGGCTGCTGCCTGTTGCTGCTGCTTTTTGGCAAATCTGGGTGGGAGCTTAGAATTCTGACCTCGGCCTTTTTCGCTTGATCCTTTTTTGGTCCAAACCTGTAAGCAGAAGCCAATTTTATTCTTACAGCTGATAGTCTGTATGGACACCAGCTGAACATTGTGTACCAGCAAAAATGCAAACTGATTAACCCTGTCTTAAAGAAGTTTTTTTTTTAGGGCTATTTAACGACAAGAACAACGATTTCTCATCCATTTTCCTCTTGGAATCAACTGATATACAAGCAATAGCATAAATCTTTATCACAGTATGAAAAATAGTGTTTTCAGTTTGCCAGTTCCACCTGCCTGACTGCCCAATCAGGAAGTACAGAATCTAAGATGACTAAGTGAAAAGTAATTTAATTTACTAATTCTGAACAACTTAATATTAATACAACTATCTAGTTGTATTTACAACGTGAAAAATATAGCTTCTTTAGAAGGAAGACTCTGCACACTTCACAACGTCCCCAGTACTGCAAGGAGCTCTTTCCCACTATAAATGCTGATCTTGTACCTGCACTGTTTGTTCTTCCTTCTTTCTGCGCTCTTCATCTTGCAAGCGTTTTTGTTGCTTCTTAGACACCACTTCTGTGAAACCATCATCATTCAAGTTAGATTGGGAGTCTTCAACTACTGTCACTTCAGGGTGATCATCAATGATCACAACACCTATAGAAAAAGGAAAGGTATAAATGCCGCTGTTTTAACAGCTTCAGATGGAATGTACCAAGCCAAGATCTGCTTTAGAGTGGAAGCTATTTCCCCACAGACACAGATGGTGGCTCTGATTAAAGGTAAGCTTCTGCTTGACAAGTGCATCATTGTTGAGCTTGAAGACAAGGACTTAATCTTTAAGAACTCAAAAACTGGAGGTGCCTGTACAAGACTCTACAGGAACTAAGAACTAAAACATAATAGTAAGTAACGACCAGCCTTCCTGGATATTTGCTGTAAGCTTATCAGTGATATCCACTGCCTTTGCTTACGAAGGTTAAGCAAATTATTAGAGTGGTGGAAAATGGTAAGAATGACAAAGTTAAGATTAGATGATAGAAAAAAAATTATTCTTATCTACACATAAAAACACACAATGAGATTTGCCACTTTTTAGAGGCATACTCATTGTTAATTAGATATGACAAAGGCAGCAATACTCAAGCACAGAATTATTTGGGTGTTTAATAAAAAAAACAACCTCTCCTCTTTTCTAAGTTTTCAAATATCTAGCTCTATATGCAGCAAAGCCAGCAGGTTTACAAATTCTTGTTAGCATATTATCAATACATACTTGCGTAATTATTAAGATCAAATTGAGACAAGGCATCCACTTTTTCCTTAGGCTTCTTTGGACCAGCCTTAGGTTCTTCTCTCTTTTTGCCACTTGCATCCTTGGTACTCTTTTGTCCTGCAGCAGTAACACCTCCATCCTCCTGATGTAAAGAGTTGCTGTTGGTGGGATCAACACCAGGCACAGTTGCTGCCTGCTCTTCAAATGGCCTGTATTAGAAAAATATTGAGAAAATTCATGACCAGCCACAGAAAACACTCAGGAGGAGCTAACAATCTAATGCAGATCCCATTATAGGGACATAAGCGCAACTTCTTCGTAGACTCCAGACTTTCACTTTCAGTTCTTCAATGAGAAGAAGCTTAACACCAACAGCTGTTTTGGGGACATATCAAATGCCCTGCTGCCTAAAGGAATCACAGAAAAAAAGCATAATTTTAAGGTTACCTCTGGCTTGGTCTATGTAGTTAGAGGAACCAAAACTCAACAAGCATACAGTTCAGTATACTTCAACTGTATTAAAGCCTTCCATGGAAAAAAACACCCAAACAAAACAGAAGCTTACAGTATGCAATGTGAGCAAACAGAAACAAGGTACAACATACTTGCTGTACAGGCTCACTTGCCAAAAGCTATCTGAAACTGTAGGAGTCAGATCTGCAGCATTCTGATTTTGCTATGGAACCTGGAATACCTAATTTTTGCTTAAACATCACCTTTAAGCGACTAGCCATAGGTATTCGTAATAGTTTTAACTTGGAGGTTAAAGCATTGGTCACAAGTTTTTAAGCCCAGGCAAAACCTGAACTTAGAATACAGCAACCTACAAGCACAAGAATCCTAGAGTACAGGGTAGGCATTCAATGAAGAAATACCTTGTCCTGCCTCCCACTTACCAGACAGTGAACTGTGGCTACGAAAACAGCGGGCAAATAGTAACGTTAAGTAATTACCAAGTTTCAATCAAATTTAGCATATAGAGAAACAAAGTTTAGTCTCAATGGCAAGCATTTCTCAACATGCTTGTTTATCAAGGGATTGACCTAAAACGCAATGCAGTGATTTATGTATTAACTGCAAAACTGCTCACATTAACATTTCAGCTTGCATCCAAATCTTAAGAAACATAGCTTGACCCACAGACAGCGCTGCAATTTTTATCAGGCATTTTTAACACTGTGCATACAAGAATACTTTGCTCTTAGCTCCATGTTCCAAGTGTCTGTATACAAACAGAAAAAATGCAAAGTACACAGCCACAGGTGCATGTGCTTGTCTTGCTCTCTCTTCTACCATTCTACAAATCTAAAATAACTACTTAAGATTTTGACCCACAAGACAACCACAGAAGACCATGACCACGCATGCTTTCTAACAGAAGCTAGTACTCACCCTCTTTTTCCACTTCTGGGTGGAGGACCACTCCGCCTTTCACTCCTAGGCCCTGAGAAGTTCCTCCCTGGTTTAGCTGGCCCATTGTTGCCACGTCGGTTTTGACGGTCTATTCCAGGCCGCTGACTAGAGAAACTTCTCTTGGCTATTTCCCTTTTTGGAGCTCCAGCGTTTTCTCCTGCCTTTGCAGCCACCTGTGCTGCTACATCTGCTGTTTTCTTCTCATCCCTCTCTCGCCTCTCATTGAAGTCGCTGCTTTCTGAGGCTGTTTCCCACTCTTCATTTGCCTGGTCTGAAGAATTCTGGTTGGACAAGTCTGGTGTCTTACTTCCAGACACATCCAGAGCGGTGTTTGAGGGCTCATTAACTGCATTAGTAACTGTGGCACTTGTTGATGAGCTGGTTACCACCTCATTTATCTTTGATGCAGCCTCTCTTTCTTTTAGGCGCCTAAAGCGTGGTGGCTTATCTTGCCTTGGAGGCCGAGCAGGCCTTTGTCTTCGTGGCCTCTCTCTATTTGGATCAAACTTCCTCTCAAATTTTGGAGGTCTTTTATCAACTGGTATAGGACCATAATGTTCGTTTCTTCTTGGAGGCTCCCCATCTTCTGGTTTAATGATCTCTGTTTGCCGAGGGTTCCACTGATTGTCTCTGTAGGCTGGTCTCCTTATTGTGGATGGACGTGGAGGACGCCCACCAGGATCCCTGCCACCACGTCTATACATTCCCCCTCTGCCTCGTCTGGAAGGCTCTCCTTTAGGAAGAAATCCTGGTTTGGGTTTGTTCTCATCGTCTCTTATGTATGTTTTTTCTAGGGATCTGCTGTCTACTCTGATATTGTTTTCAGGTTTGAACGACAGAGGCTTAGGAGGCTTCTTGCCATCAGCTCTCTCTTCTCTTTTTGGGAGCTTGCCTTTGATTAGACTGTCTTTGTCTGAAAGCAGTGTATCGCTTGCGCTTTCATGAACTTCACTGTCAGAATCTGTCTCTGAACCATGCTGTCGCCGTCGTTTTGGGATTACTTCGAAGTCAGAACTCTCGCTACGAGTTTCACTCTCTTCTCTTTGCCTAACAGGCCCTGAAGGCACATGGTCTGATCTAGGCTTAGGATCTCTGTAGTGTGGGTAGTCTCTATTATGGCCTCTACTGCCCCGACCACGTCCTCCGTAAGAACCCCTGTAGCTACGACCTCTAGAATAATACTCCCCACGACCTCTGCCTCTGTATCCCTGATCTGGGAACCAATCTCTATCCCTAGCCTCCTTCCAGTATGTCCTAGGTGGTAAGCCAGGCTCTCTTTTTACTGGTCTCGTTTCTAAGCGTGGTTTCTCTACAACCTCCTTGCTAACAGTCTTCTCAGTCTGTTTTTCTTCCTTCACTACAGTAGCTGGCTGCTGAATGTGTGGCTGCTGAAGTGCTGCCGGTTGAGCAGGTGGCTGCTGCTGTATTGCAGGGGGAAGCTGTGGAGCAACAGGCTGGGCAGCCAGTAGCTGCTGCTGGACTGGAGGTGTCGGTGGCTGAACCACAGCTTTAGCCGCAGTCTCGGTTTGACTGCTCTCCTGGCTTGCTGGTGTTGGAGCAGCATCCTGGGTTATCTTCTTAGCCATGGAAGCACTGCTGGAGGCAGATGTCTCTGGCTCAGCTTGAGGCAGTGGCACTTGAGGTGCTTCCTTTTTGTCACTTTTTTCAGACTTGCTAGGTTTTTCACTAGATGTCTTTTCTCCTTCTTTCTCCTTCCTCTGCTCACGCTCTTCTCTCTGTTCACGCTCTTCCTTCATATCTCTAAGCACAGGTTTTTTAATAGGACCTGACCTTCTTACTGGTCTATCGCTGCCTTCATCTCTCCTGCCATAACCTGGCCTAGGACCCCATCTTGTTTCAGACTTAGGTTTGAAAGTTTTTTCAGGTTTTGGTCCTTCTGATGTTCTATTATTGATCAAAATTTCTTTTTTTGGCTTAATCTCAAGTCTCTCAATTGTCTCCTTTGTGTCAACAGGTCTGTTATTTAATTTAGGGATATTTGTTGCTGTCTCATTCCTCTGGTCTTCTGATTTTAGAGAGTGACTTGAACCATGGGAAATGCTTCTCTTTAGTGAAGAGTGACTTTCCCCCACAGGCACCAATTCTTCTGGAGAGCTATGGGTAACTTTCTCATTCACTCCTTCAAAATTAACTGCTGTGTTAGGTGTGTCAGTTTGTAGAGGCTGTACATCTTCCAAAGACCTGCTTGGGAACTTTTGTACCTCCACCTCTCCTGATTCTCTGAAAAAGTCTGTCTTTGGATGTGAGTCCAACTGGTTATGATCTACAGGATAAGCAGCAGTAGGGACAGCAACTCGTTCTTGCTCCAAGTGTGCCTCAGACCTAAGCAGCAAGCAATTAAGACTGTTATGGTAGGGGAAAAATTTTACTCAGCTGTTACTTAAAACAAATAATTTCCTGTTTCTATGAAGGATTCATGTCAGCTCAAGGAAATAACAGGTATTAATTTTCCTAGTGGCTGCTAGTTGTAGACATCAATTTTATTATATCCAGATTAAGAGTTCAGTGTCAAACGTACCCTCATCTTTGGGAATCTATTATTGTTAATGGCTATACATGCAATTTTAGATGAAGTCTCCAAGTTAGCAGGCTAATATCACAAGTATTATCCAGAAAGCAGTACAGCAAAAAGAATTTTTGGGTACTTTTAACATGTAGAGGAAGCTTTCCTGACCATTCATCATGCAGCAAAGGTCAGAAGTGACTGTTTTGCTTTATGCCGCTGGTACTTAACACACCACTTTTGAAACTAATATACAGACACAAGTTCCCTGCTATGGGGAGAATGGAGAGCAGATGGAGAACATGAAAACACTGCAGGAGTGTTCTACAAAACTGGAAATTCAAAATATTATGGCAATCACCATTCATCAAATTAGGTTAAGGATGCTAAACAAGGGGTAAATTGTCCTTCTAGATCCCACTACAGAGAAGGTATGTCTTTTGTTTTATACAACAGTGCCAAGTACACTCCAGACACAACTTTTAAAAGTTTTGTGTGAAGAGCAACTCTAACTCAGTCTAAACTGCATTTTACAACAGAAGTTACACAGCCAAGCATGTAAGTATGTATAGCTCAGAGAAGTCACACGCAGGAGTAAATAACTCAGGCTTACCTTAAATCATCAGGCTCTTCTAACACTTTGGGAGGAGAACTAGATTGCTGAGGTTCTGCATGGGGGTACGGGTCTGACCCCCACATCATGCGGGGCTCTGACAAAGGAACAGTGTGCTCTCTTGCTGAGCGAGCTATATGTTCAAATGAATCTGAACTAGATGCTGATCCCTCAATCTGGTCTCTTCTCATCAGTGGTTTGGGAGGCATAATTCCTGTGACAGATTTAAGTTCAACAACTGAAACCAGTTTAACACTAGCAAAGAAACGTACCTCAAGACAAACAAAGCATATCGGAGGTACTGAAGAATGTTATCTTCTCTCCTCTTACTTCCTTTCCTCTGTACCTTCCATTCTTGAAACCAAATGTCTACTCACTGCCAGTTGACCTCAGAATGACTAAATCACATTTACCACTAGGTACCCTATGTACCAACAAAAAGAAAAGCTGTCTGCTTCCACTATAATGGGATGAACCAGGTCTGTAGACCTGTAAAGTTGTGGATGAAGTTTCTAGTGTAAGATTGGTACTGTGACCAGTGCTGTTTAAAGTTTTCGTCAGCGACATGGATGTTGGGATTGATTGCACCCTCAGCAAGTTTGCTGACCACACCAAGCTGTGTGGTGCGGTTGACACATTGGAGGGCAAGGATGCCATGCAGAGGGACCTGGACAGGCTTGAGAGGTGGGCCTGTGTGAACCTCATGAAATCCAGCAAGACCAAGTGCAAGGTACTGCACGTAGGTCAGGGCAATCCCAAGCACAAGCACAGGCTGGGGGAGAACAGATTGAGAGCAGCCCTGAGGAGGACTGGGGGTGTTGGTGGATGAGAAGCTCAACACAAGCCGGCAATCTGCACTTGCAGCCCAGAAAGGCAGCCACGTCCTGGGCTGTATCAAAAGAAGCGTGGCCAGCAGGTCGAGGGAGGCGATTCTGCCCATCTACTCTGCTCTCATGAGACCCCACCTGGAGTACTGTGTCCAGATCTGGAGCCTCCAACACCACAAGGACATTGACTGGAAGCGAGTCCAGAGGAGGTCCAGGTAGATGATCAGAGGGCTGGAGCACCTCTCCTGTGAGGACAGGCTGAGAGAATTGGGGATTGGTCATCCTGGAGAAGAAAAAGCTCCTGGGAGAGCTGATAGCAGCCTTTCAGTACTTAAAGGGGGCCTACAGAAAGATGGGGAAGGACTCTTTATCAGGGAGTGTAGCAATAGGACGAGGGGTAATGGCTTCAAACTGGAAGAGGGTAGATTTAGATAAGTTATTAGGGAGAAATTCTTTACTGTGAGGGTGATGAGACACTGGAACAGGTTGCCCAAGCAAGTTGTGGAGGCCCCATCCCTGGAAGTGTTCAAGGACAGGCTGGATGGGGCTTTGAGCAACCTGGTCTAGTGGAAGGTGTCCCTGCCCATGGCAGGGGAGTTGGAACTAGATGATCTTTAAGGTCCCTTCCAGCTCTAACCATTCTATGATCTGCATGGCAAAAGGCAAGATGAGTGTACAAAGAGGTGGGATTTTTTGTACTCTATTAAGGATTTCGGGTCTTTTTTTTTTGTTGGTAACATTTTAAAGAAATTCTAGTTTTCACTGTCTTTGCTTAGCCTGCCATTTCCTCTGTTCATTCCCTGCACTCATTCAGGATACCCATTACCTTGCTCATTAGCTGGATAAGTATCTCCGTTACATTACATGCCAGACTTGTATTATTTATGCACAATAGCTTTTTCCTAACTGCAAGTCAGATGGCCATTCCACAAATTAAAAAGGACTTTTTAGTGCCAAGAATCTGAAAACACAAATTTAGTAAGACTCTAGAGGTGTTGATACATAATACAAAAATAACAAAATTTCATGTTTTTTTTAATAAGCAATGTAGTATCAAGTACTAATATGTAATGAAACACAAATGGTAAATACAGTATTTTTCTCAGTTCAATCTAACCCGTGCCAGCTTTAGTATCTGTAACAAAGTAAGGCTTATGCTGACATTCTGAATACATCCTTAACTGTCACTAACATGCCTGCAATACAGGAAAAAAGCTGTGATTTTACTTTACAGTCAAAAGCTATTCACTGGCACACGACTATCATTCATGCAGTATTACTAATATCTGTTTTGTCTCAAACAATGAAATAACAGTTTTCTTTTTTAAAAACCCACCCATTCACTGTTACTATACATAGTGTGGTTAGGGAAAGACTTCTATTTCAAAACCAAGAAAGTTCAACAGTCAAAAAGTGCTGCCAGATTTTTACCTGGATGAATAGGAGGCATATCCATTGCAGGTCTTCCTGACATCATTCGTGGGTCCATGTAAGACTGCATCATAAGCCACCGTGGATCAAAGCCCATTGAAGCTAAATGCTGAGGATGTGGTTGCATAGGCTGGTAAAGGGGTCTATGCTGGGGAGGTGGGACAGGGCCACTAGAAGGCTGTGAGGGAGCAGACTGTGGAAGGACACCTTGCTGTTGTTGCTGCCACTGCTGCTGTTTCATTTGCTCCTGCATAACAGAAAACAATTTCACAAGACTTCTAATTAGATGAAGACGTGAGCAGAATTCAAATAACCCTTGGAAACACAAGGTACAGTTATCTCCAGGACACTAAGCATTCTGAAAATTAATTGAAAACATGCATCAGGATGAACTAAGAGAAAGGGGGAAAACCAGACTGGACAATTTAGAAGAGCTAGTTTTACTGGTATTCACCCAAACAGCCTATACTTTGTGCATGTCATTAATGCAAAGTGCTCTTCAGACCACAGGACCCAAGTTCAAATTACATCTGTGAATGTCACATCCTTTAAGGAAATGGTGCAGAAACAACAATTATCAAATCCCAGGTTCCACAGAGAAGCATAGGGCAATGGTCTACTTCGGCAACCACCCAGTTTTAAAAGGCTCTCTTGCCTTCTGTTCACTTACATACTTTGCAAGGTACAAGAAGTATTTCATGCAGAGCAATTCCTGGCAATACCACAGATGTTATAGAAGCTGGAAAGCAACAGCTTAAGCTTTTTGAAACTTCTATGGTCACGTTCTTATTCAAAATGAGGCAGAAGACATCATTCTTTTAATGAACTTCCTTCTTTTAAGGAACTGGTTAGTTACCTGCTGCCTCTGAAATCTTGGTGGTAATGATTTTTGGAACTGTTTAGAATAGCCTGAGGAAACAGCAGGACGAGGCTGAGATCCTGAATCTGGCTCACTCTCATGAGTCACCTGTGAAATCTCTTTCTCATTCCGACCACTATCTTGTCGGGTAAAGACTGCTTGATCTTCTGAAAGAAAACACACATGTGGGAGACAAGAGTGAATCTTAAAACTATGACAATTTCACCAGATAAAGGATGTTCTAAAATGAAAACAGGCTGCCTTCTCTAACCTCACAGTCTTAGTTTCCAAACCCAATAAAGGCAAAAAAAGTTAAGGACAACCCCGCAAAACAGAACAATTGTTGTTAATATATCTCTCAGTGTCCGTTTTAAACTGAAATACACTGGGTAATCAACCACTGATGTTTAGGTTGTAACTATTAAGTGATTAAATAACTGCTGTATCAATGCTACCATATTACACTTGAATTAACTTTTTCAATGAATGAAGGTTTGGTTTTACAATCACTTTTATCTATTTAAAGGATAACACAACCTTATTAAGCTTAGTCTAACAGTTCTCTTGTAGCATTCAAGTTCCACTATAAAAAATGCACCACATTTAAATACATACCCTTTGTGTCTACTTCTCTAGGCTTGCAGAAAGAACAGAATAGCTGAAATAATTTACACTGCTTTTTAGCAACCTGAGTTGCTGATCCTCCTTTAGCAAGAAAAGAAAGCCCGAGTATCTTTCTGTATTCTTCAAAGTCTGGCCAAAATCACAAAGCCCAGTTTTTCCTTTAACATTTTGATGAGCTGGGCAAACAGGTCTAGCTCAAAGGACAGTTAGCAGCTGTAGTGTGCCAGGAAAATAAATGGTCTAGACGCAACAGGTTAATTAGGTATGCAAATTAGCCTCCTAGATTACAACTATGCTCTGTGGCTTAGCTTTAAGACAGACAACGACTACTTGTGTGCAAGCATACCTTTTTCTTCCTTGTTATTCCTGGTTTCAGTTTCTTGTTTTTCTACAGGTGTTGCCACAGGTTCTATGGGCTCAGGAACCTCGTGTGTTGGTTTCTCCTCTTCTTTCTCTTTCTCATTCTCCTCCTCCTCTTTCTCCATCTCCTTTTCTTTCTCTTTCTCCATTTCTCGCTCTTTTGCCTTCTCCAGTTTTTCTTTTTCTTCTTTTTCCTTTTCCTTCTCCCTTTCCCTCTCTTTTTCCTTTTCCTTCTCCCTCTCCCTCTCTTTTTCTCTTTCTCGCTCTCTCTCCCGCTCCCTCTCCTTTTCCCTCTCCCGCTCCCTTTCTCTTTCCCTTTCCCTCTCCCGCTCTCTCTCTCTCTCCCTTTCCCTTTCCCGCTCTTTCAGAGGATCTTCTCGGGAGGGTTTTGTCACACAGCCAAATTTCTCATTTAACCGTTTTAGCTTTTCGGCACAAGCTGCTTTTCGCTGTTCTTCCATTCTCCTTTCTTCCTCTTCTCGCCGCTTACGGGCTCGCTCAACTGCAGCGGATATCTCTGACTGCTGTCTTCTCCTCTGTTTCCAAATTTCATCTTCATCTGGTACTGGTTTAGGGGGAAAAGGTCCCTGCCTTCCAGGTCCTACCTGGCGATCAGGGGGAGGAGGGTGCTGCAATATTAAAATCAGTTAAGTCAAGTTGAGCATGTACTATATAAACGGCTAGCTGTAATATTATATTTAACTATTTGTCAACACATGTATTTGCATGGCACCTTTAAAAAGCAAGATTTGGAAGCAAAGGCAAGACCCCACCTTCCTGCTCCAGTTCAGACTCATGCAACTTGAGCTCAGAAAGGAGAGGTACAGATTCAGTTGTGCTCATGTCACTCCTCCTCCCCATCACTAAGGCAAAGTGACAGTGAAGATGACAAACATCTTTTACATTTGGTTACAAGGCTGCTCTAAATCACAAAGACTCAGTGCAGATCTCAGACAAAAGTATCCCAAGGAGTCAAAGCAATTCAAGGTCACTCAAGATAACAGAGACTTTAATAAAGATTATTGAAAACTGGTAAGAAACTACGACATACACATTTCATCTCCCTGTCTGCTTTGGCAGGCAGCCTTCTAGCACTATTCCCATGCCCCCATCCTCTGTAGTTCCCAAATGGGGCTGGATAACTGAAAGCTCTTGAAGTTCTCATGTATTTCATACGCTACTTACAAGAGGGGGTGCTTTAAGTAATTAACAGCACAGCTGTGTTGGGGTCCCATTATTATTGGCCCCAGGCACTACAATCATTTTACTTGTTAAAGAAAAGGCTTATCCTTATGTGAAGCATAATTTTTACTTTTCTTAGTCTAAATCCCTCCACCACAGCATTAAAAAAAATTTAACTCAAGGAAATAAGGACAATTCTAATCTTTCTTACCGGTGGCAGAATAGATTTGGGATGAAGAGCAGGTCCACCTCTTTCATGTATAGAAGGCTGTGGACCCCGATCCTATTGGATCAAACACAGTACCAGGGTTAAGCTCCTAGCAACAGTCAAGCTGACAAGTTTTACTGTTTTCTACTGCATTAAGATACTACACCTAGTGAACTATCTGCATTCCATACAAATTTGCATGCAAAACAGTGGCAAGAATGTTTCCACTTTATGTACAGAGAGATAAATAATTACTTTAAACATTCACACATACAAATTTCAGTGTTTATCTTGCTGCTCAGTTTTTCCTTACATTCAATGTAGCATCAAACCCTGAAAGACAACGTGATCTTTATATATAGACAAAGTGCAACTAAAACCAATTAAAGATCTCCTGTCTTCATTACTACTGGTGTCAAGAGAAAAAATTTCTGGGAAATTTTCAGATGAAGTCAACAGTAGGTTTTCCAGGGGGCGGTCTGGGGAGTGGGGTGGGAAATAGAGCTGAAGGAGGCATAAGCTGAGGTGGTTGCCAATCTTCCTCTACTAGAGGAAAACCAAAAACCAGAATGGCTGAGCTGATGAATTCTACATGGGCTGTATAAAATGTATCCACCTGAGATATCAGAAGTGAGCTGACACATTACTACTAAGTTGCACTGAAGCAACTGGGTCACAACAACATAAAAAAAACCCCCCACCCTCAGGTAAAATGTGTGGGCCAACTGGGCACTATTTACTCTGTGCCATTATAAAACGTGATGGACACTAGAACCGCTTCATTCACTGTTCCAGGGATGGACCGACCAGAGTATTGAGTGAAAGTCTGTCAGTTGAGTCACAGTAACTGACACACATCCTCACAACTGTGCATTAGAACACACTAGATAAAGTCATGGTATTTTTATTTTGTGACCAGAAGCAGCTAAGTTGACTAAGCAGCACCCGAGCAGTTACCACAGCTCACATAAGCAGTAGCTAATGCTTTCACTCATGTTCATGACCTTAATTGACCTGACAGTTTGGAAAGACACCTGAGTGGGACCTCTCTTCATGAGGCTGTTGCCAGAAGAGCTGAAGAGAAGAACACACAAACCTGATCAAGCTGAGAGCTTTTGCTGTAAGACCCTTTGGTTGCTGCTGTGGAAACCTGGGTGGCAGACTTAGCACCTGTCTGTTCCTCTGCTTCCTTCTGGCCATCAGGACTCTGGGAATCTTTTGATGGTGTTTGTTCATCACTATGTGCAAAGAAGAAAAATGGAAGGTGTACTCCACACAGGTATTTAGTTGTTCATCTTCTATGCTCAATGTTTCTTATCAAGAATGAAATTTCCTCAGAGCAAGAATCATTTCTATTACATACCCAGCTGACTAGAGCCTGCAGGTAGTTACACAATTTAATATGGTATTACATTACTGGAATAAATGCCACACTAGTTAAGTGGCATTCACACCCAACTGGCAACACCAACTCACCCATTTTCCTTCTCTTTTTGACTGCTTCCTTGCTCATCATCATCACTAAAATTCAACTGCTCCGTGTAATCCACTTCACTCTGAGCACCTGATACACACGCAAATAATCAATTAATCTTTCAGAAAGATTAAATGTATAAACAACAGAAACCATTAATCTGATGTTCTTACCTGCCCAGCCTTCATCAGCCTCGGCATCTAGATTATCAAATTTATCAAGTTCTTTAAGTTCACTAGCACTAAGAATGGATGGGCGCTCAATAGGTTCTGAACACCATGAAGGTGGGCCTCTTCCCCTTGGCCCTCTAAAAAAAGAGAAACAAAGGCCACCGTCACTATTTATCCAGCAATGTGACTAGACAAAAGGTCAACTTGTATGACAATTATTTGAAGTATACAGTCCTGTTCTCTCAAATACAGTATAAATGTGAACTTATCATCCACATGTGCGACTACTGTAGTTCAAATAGTTACTGATAAACCACCAGATGGTTCTTTACAGAAGAGAAAGTTTAGATGCTATAGCCTTGCTTGCACACTTCACAAGCCAAACATCAGTTGACAGCAGAAAACCACATGGCTTGTAGCTTTCAAACAACACATTGCATAGATCTGGCATCCTTCTTATCACTAATTTATCCACCTTGGAGATATTCTTTATACTTTTCATGCTTTTCCACTGTCAAAGGTTCTGTATCTTCTCTGTACTCCTATACTCAAGTTCTCCTAGTCATCCCTCTCAGCTTTTCTCTCCTCTTCCTGATCCCAACGACTGATCACTTGTCAAGGTCTATACCCTATTGCGTATAGCATCCCCTATTTCCTCATGCATGTGCACAGCCATCCTCAACTATGGAGAAATGCACAGAGAGGGGAAAACTAATTTTATAGTGCATTACAGTTCTACTTTAATTGGAGAGCAGTGGAGTTGAGAACCGGGAATTAACTACTTCCATTATAAAAGTGTTATAATGAAATGTTATAATGTCTTTTACAGGCAAAATACTGGTTGAAGTTTCAAAGGCGTCCCCAGGTGACTCCTGCTCTTCCCTATCAAAAACCCTGTAATGTGCAGAATTCCCTGAAGTTTTGCAGTTGAGTTGTCAAACGCAAACTACTCCACAGCACTGTTCTGTACAAGTCAAACTTGTGAGACTAACCAGTGGCATCTCTTATGCAGTGGATAGTTATAATCAAGACAATCAGTGCAATCCCCCCCCACCCTTGAGTCACAAAGTTCATACCCACACGACACTAATACTTGTAAAGTTTCTTACCTGCTAGGCTCAGAATTGGGAAACCTTGTTGGACCTTGCATGGAAGGAGGATATGCCATTCTAGGATACTGATTAAACATCTAAGAAAGGTTTTTTAAAAAAAAAAAAGAGGAGTCATTTGTTAAAAAATATCATTGCATTAAGCATACTGAGATCATCAAAGGAATCATAATGGAAGTAAAGCAAGACTCATCACTCAAGACAGTTTGCTATTTAATGACAAATGTGTGACATCAAGCCACGAAGGTGGAGCTATTACAAGTGCTAATCAACTCCTGACAAGTTCAAACTCAGTGTAGCAGGACCAGCAACACGTAGCCACATCTGTTGAGGCGTGGGCTGTGATCCCACCCTTCTAGCAGAGCTGCTAAACATTCTATGGAGGGAGGAGAAAGGGGCATAAGGAAAACACACTAGCCAATAATCAATCCCTGCTGCTTAAAAACTTTTCATGTAACCACCACTTACATAAGGCGGCATCATGGCCCTGTATTGAGATGAGATAGGTGGTTGCTGCTGGCCATTCAGCTTGGGTTGAGAGACCTGTGGTAATCGCACATCCCTCTTCTCTGCTGCCTTCTGGCCATCATTTTGTTCTGCTGGTGTAGCATTACCATCTTCCTGTCCAAGAGCCTTAGCTTCTTGATCAGTTGGAGAAGTGGGAGAGTTGCTTTTATTACCACCTTCTCTCCAGCTAGTAGCATCTGCATGGACAGAATCGGTACGAGAAAAAACAAGAACTGACTTTATATTACAGATTTAGACAGGTATGATGAAAAACACATTCTTCCTACCCAGTTTTCAGTGACACAGCAATCTGTGCAGACAGGTGTTCATACTTGGTACTGAAACAAGCAATAGCCAATTGAGAAAATAGGGGTCGTTTTCTAATCCTCTTCAGCCCTACACCCAGCTGCACTCCTGAAAGGCAAGAGTTTAAATTTATAGACTGCTCTAGTCATCCTACTCTACCTTCCAAAACACAGTGCAATTTAGGAAGGATACTGATAATAGTAAAGAAAACAGCTTTAGCTGTGGTGTGGCCCACTGTTGACTCAGTGTGAAGATGCTGTCAAGGGACAGATCAAGCTTCTTAAGCAGCAAAGGCCTACCACAAAACTTTTAAGCAGCTCAAAAGGACATATTCGCGTGCATTATATTTCTAAGTGAAGACAGGTATCCAGAGTCTGGCTTGCATCTCTATCTGATAATGATGGAATAGAAGTGATCAGGGCTGTCCTTCTGCATGTCAATGTCTAAAAGTCCAGGAAAATGTCTATGTCTGGGTGTGAATGTCTAAGTTCAGGAAAAGTAAGGGATTTTTATGACCTATCACTTGTGCGAGGCAGTCCATTCTTTTAGAAGTTTCTGCCTACAAAGCATGGGTTAGGACACATACAAAACAACAAAAAGTAAACTCAGCAGCACTGCTCAGATCCACGAGGACCAACAACAATTCACAGACCCATACTGTAAATAATGCTCTTTTAGGGACACAAACCCTTTAAGCAGTGCTAAACCACGCTCCTAGATATCCATTACACCTCTTCCACTTTGCCAGGGAGCACAGCTGCTGAAGGGGCAGTACTTGCCAAGTTCATTCAGCTTTCTGCTGTCAGACCTGAAAGAAGGGCTTAATACAGCATGTACAGTACTGACCAAAACGACAACTGCCTGCAGGAGGCTGGAACAGATACACACAGCTGTTTTCCTAATTTGCTGTTAGATATCTCTCAATTTTCTTGAAAACTTATTCTTTACATCAGAACTAGTGAGGGCCTGAACAAGCACATGGTCTTGGTCTGCAGGACCTGACTGAAACAAATCAATGAAAACCAAGGCCTATATCACAGAAAGGAGTTAAGGATTCCCTGAAAACCCAAGCCCTCTAACAGCAGTGCACAGCATGTCCACCACTGCCACAAGATAAAGCCACCTATAGTGCAGGACAGGGTCCCTAGTCCACCAAACCTCATCGAAAACAAATTTTTAAGGAAGAAAGGAATCCTGTTTTTCACTGGCAACAGGCATAATCCCAAATGCCTCCCCATTAAAAGGATCTGGGGAAGTAACACATTTCTTCACAGAGACATGTAAAAACAGCACTGTTATGGTAGTTTTCACTAGATCTAATCCCCCACAGCTGGAACAGATCCAGCTAGTCAGAGCACCTCAGCCATCAGCTAAAGATACCTCAGCCTTTCAAACCACTTTTTTGGTATCCTGCAGATTACACCTACTCAGGATTTTTCAGGCTACTCTCTTATGAGTACTAACTATTTGGAGACAACCCTAATGATGATTTATATAATTAGTTAATATTAGATTTCTATCATATTGTAGCTGTTGTGACATCTAGCAGCTGGAAGTAAGAAAATTCCAGTATTGCGCAACTAACAAATGTTCCTCAGGGGAGAAGTGCAGTACTGACTAGGTTGGTAAAATGGAAAGTGAACTGCAGGATAGGATTAAATACCCTATTTTCCACACACCAGGAACACAAGTAAAGCAGAAGACCAACCTCACAATTTGTTTCTTCAGTGTAGGAGTGTATTATTAAAACAATCAATTCATTAATTTATTTTGTGTGGGGCACAAGTAATCTTGTAATAAATGAGTTCCACACAAACCCATGCAATTTCACAAAAATTTGTAGCATATACTTACTTTGTGGTCGCAAGTTGGGTCCTGATCCATGGAGGTCTTCAGGTGCATCTTTCTCTTTGCCTGACTTTTCCTGATCCCCAGCTGCCGGCAGACTGGGAAACTCTTGCTGGAAGTAACTATTTACTTGAATAGCTGGACCTACGCAGTAAGATATTCAGTAAGTCACAACTGTAGTCAACTCAAAGTAACAAAAGCCTGATCATCCTTAAAAAGTGAACATTAAAGGCACATCAATTTACTGGTAACATAATTCACATAAGTGAAGAACAATCCTTGTAAAGCTACCAAAGTTGTTGAATTTACTAGGCCAACTGTCACATCTGTTGGGGCTGAGAAAAATTCAGAGGCACCAGAGAGCAATAATGGTCAATGGAACAAGACTTAACACAGGGAGCACCTGAAGTTCCTCAGCTCTGTTAATACTTTCTTCCCCACCCCCCTTCCCCAACAAAGGTTTCCCTCATTTTATTCTACAACTACATTCAAGTCAAGAATGGGCAGCTATGTTATTGCAAAAGCCCGTAAGATTAATTACTGTTCTAATAACAATTCTTCAGGACTTTAAAAGGCCACAGCTTTTACACTATGAGAAAAGTATCAGAACTGTAGCATTCTTTGATTTCTAAACCCCTTGACATCGTAACTCTGGATTGGAATTTAAGAATTCTGTTGCACATGGTAAGGAAGCCAAAAATATAGATTATCTTCCTCTTTAGCAGGTTTTGTTAGCATCTACTTTGAATGAACTTTCCTGTCCCTCCCCCCAATGGATATTGACTGATTAGGTCAATAGCATTCTAGTACCAAATCACTGATAATCTTACTGAGGGAAGATTTCTGTTCCAACAGCCTGAATAATGTCATGTTCACATATCATCTTTACTACTGGCTACTGTAAGAGACATCATATTAGGCTACATGGACTATAGGGCAAACTCAAAAAAGGATCTGAACATATGCCATCCAAAACCCCCCAGTACTCTTTTTTTTTTAAGCTAACAGCTAGAAAAGCTTCTGTTCTCTCCACTCCATGAAAGAAACCTTCATAATAATAAAACACAGGGATTCTGATTTTTTTTAAGATTAAGAGTGAAGCACAGGGTAAATTCCTTATTCTTTGTACTTTCTTTGTAAAGGCATGACAGCAAATACCACTATCTATCCCTGTGCCTACAAATTGCCTTGAAATCTTTCAATCTTCATTCAAACATCACCTGCTACAGCTCATATTAATATTTCTTTTTTTGTTAATGGACATTGGACTCAGCATTCCCAAGGAGCTACATCCAATGATTTGCTTAAGGGGAATGAAACTAACACTAACCAGATGGCCTGTCAGGCAAGGGAGCCTCTTCAGAGGTCCTGTGGCATGCAACATTCATGAGTTTTATGAATCTTGAAAAATGTTTTCTCCTCAAGTCTACACAGTAACAGCAACAATATTTTAATTGCAAAGTAATAGCATATTCAGTGATCAGCTTGACAGCGCTTAAGCTATCAACCTGAAATAACCAGACTGTCAGCCAACAGTTCAGAAAAGTTAAAGTATTCAAAGATGTTATGGTAGCAATTAACCCCAACTTTTAACCAATGCATGAGCTGAAAAATACATGCTCCTATTACATTTTAGAAGTCTTTACTTTCTACATGGCCACCAACAGCATCAGAAGATTTAGTCTTGCTTCACTCAACTGAAGTCTTACAAGAGCATGAGGTAGCCAGCTGAATGACTGCTGGAATGCATACAAGGCATCTGGGAAGAACTACAAGTTCCATCAGCCAACTGCAGATCAGAAAAGCATGAGCCCAACAAGTGTATCCCAAGCTTCAAACTGAGGAGGACAGCAAGCAGCTGATTCCAATTCACATTCTGTATTTCTTCTTGAAACAGCAAACCCACTACTGCATTAATTGAACAAAATGAGGATGCCATCTGGGCTTGGCACACAAGCTGCCATGGTAACTACAAAATAATTAGCTAAACACATTTTGAAGCCACTGAACCAAATCACTATTTCCTGTGTCACAGAGATGATCTTATCAGCTTATGTACAAAGGCTGGTAGGCAGATAACTTTACATCAGTGTTAATTTTTTTAATTTATTCTACAAAACTCCTGCAAAAACTTGAGGAAAGTTCCTACAATTGACAATGAAGGAAACACTGAACATTAGAGAGGAGAACAAGAAGTGGATAATCTAGAATTGTCACTTCTAATACCGCAAAAAAAGGCAAAATCATTAAGATATATGATGTTAACAAAGTCCATATAATGGCTTAAAAGTTACCTCCATGCAATTCAGATTTTAATATTCTAAGATCTCTGTCCAGGAGAGCTCACTTCAACTTGGAAGCCAAAACTATTTTATAGCCACAGAAAGCTTGCAAGTCTCAAATTTAAGGAATAAAACATGTCGTAGGTTATTTTTCATAATGGAGACACAGGAATTCTAAGTAACCTCTCACTCTACAAGCAATTTAAAAGATCTTTTAAAGATTTACCTCTGAATTTATATCTATAATGAAAACACTCAAGCTAAGATTCACACTGATGGAAATAGTTCTCTATCCTTCCATACAATTAGGTTAAAAAAAACCCCAAACACATCTTTAATGCTTTTCCCATAGAAACTCCCTACTTGAACACTATCACTTTGAAAACAAAATACCCAAGGAATCTATAAAATAACGGGAAAAGTACTGCTGTAGCAGACGTTTCAATAGATGCAAGACTACATACATTTTGCACAAAATCATCCAAAATTATGATCAGAGTGACCACTGTTTATGGTTCTGCTTCCCATGCTAAAATTGTATGCATTATAACTACTGACAGAAATTTTCCCTCCTCACCACAGCCATGTTCAAGATCATCTGTGGAGAAGGACCTGGGAATCCTGGTGGACAGCAAGGTGAGCATGAGGCAGCAATGTGTCCTTGTGGACAAGAAGGCCAATGGTATCCTGGGGCGCCTTAAAAAGTGTGGCAAGCAGGTCGAGGGAGGTTATCCTCCAGTGGTCAGACCACATCTGGAGTGCTGTGTCCAGTTCCAGGCTCCCCAGTTCAAGAAAGACAAGGAACTACTGGACAGTGTCCAGCAGAGGGCTACGAAGATGACCAGGGGAATGAAGCATCTCTTATGAGGAAAGGTTGACAGAGCTGCGTCTGTTTAGTGTGAAGAAAAGACTGAGAGGTCATCTCATCAATGCCTATAAATACCTACAGGGCGGGTGTCAAGAGGATGGGGCCAGACTCTTTTCATTGGCACCCAGTGACAGTACAAGGGGCAACAGGCACAAACTGGAATAGAGGAAATTCCACCTCAACATGAGGAAAAACTTCTTTACTTTGAAGGTGGCAGAACACTGGAACAGGCTGCCCAGAGAGGCTGTGAAGTCTCCTTCTCTGGAGATATTCAAAACCCACCTGGACACGATCCGGTGCAACCTGCTCTAAGTGAACCTGCTTTAGCAGGGGGGTCGGATTAGATGATTTCTAGAGGTCCCTTCCAAACCCTACCATTCTGTGATCTTATGCTGTCACCACCATTTCCCTGTCAATCCAAAAGAGGTGACTATGCCAACCAACCCTTTTAAAAGGCAGTCAGACCTGCTGCTAAATCAGGCTGGAGCTCACGTGAGTGACAGGGGACTGGCTCACCCTCCAGCCAAGAAAGTTACTTCCACAGCATTCGTAGTCCCAGCTGGCCCGGTCAAGACTCAAATGGTTGCTGAGTCTTGGGGTCTGTCACAGCAGCATTCAAAGCCTGCTAGGCCAGTCAAGAACCCCTCCACCTTGAACACTGCTTACCATCTTGTCCACCTGGTTTGGTGTTGGCCCACGATTTGGCAACAGGAGCTGCTTCTGGAGGAGCAGGAACAGCAGGTTTTGGCTGTGTCTGCGGCACATCTGGCTGCCTGGAATTAGAGAAAAAGCACTTGTGAATACAAGAGGGTGAGCACAGAATAAGACCGTCAGGATTACTACTGCAAACAAGTCAATGAAATGAGGTATCTACACAGCTCAAGAACCAGCAACTACTTTTCCACAGAAAATGAATTTTCTTATACAAAAGGAGTTCTTATAGTAACAGTTAAAAATTGGAATAAATTAACTAATTCTTTCAAGAGTACATTTCGCAAAGTGGAGAGGAATGAATGAAAATGGCTGGGCAGAAAATGCTGTCAGGCATGAACAGAATTATAACTTCTGAAGTAGTGTATTGGACAATCAAGAAACAATCAGTCTACAACCATGGAAGCATGGAATAATGGTCTCTTGCCTCAGGAGTTAAGAGAGGAAAGCATTTAAAGACTACCATGAACTGAGAGAAAGAAGGCAAATATATGTCAGCAATTACGAAGTAAAAAGAACTGATATGGAAAGCTGAAAAAAAAATAAATTACAGGTACCATGAACTGGAGCCCAGAAGTTTAAGTCTATTAAGAACAAAGTCTCAATTTCGCCATCTTAAGAGGCAGACATAAGCGCTCATTTTGTCCAATATAATCCCAGGCATATCATTGAAGATCTTTCTTGTCTACAGTTTCAGTGCTGCTGTTTACCTACTTGTGAGAATAGCTGTTTCTGAAATCTGCATATTCAGTAAGACTCCAAAGCATTAGTGTCTACAAGTCAAGACCTCCAACTCGTTAGTAGTAGCTTTTGATAAAACAGGAATTATGGGGCAAATCCAGTAGTCTAGAATCACTTTATTATACCAGTTAATAGATAACTAGTGCAATATCATGTCAGTTAACTTACAATAAACAATTGTAAATGCTTTAAATAGATCCTGAAGTAATCCTAAATTTCTAAAGACTGCCACCAAGAAGTCAGTTCCATTTGGGTTCTGCAGCAATCAACCCAAAGCACTACATGGCAGTCTCAGAACTGACATAGAAGTAAACATTACCAAAAAAAAAATCATTGCTGAGGAGAAACACACTGGCTTCTCACAAGGATAACGGAATGCAATTTTCATGTGTTCCAACAGATTACCAGAATTAAAAAAAAAACAACAATCTTTTCTGTTTCCACTTAGCTGTATTTTCTTACAGCTGCACATTTTCTAAGCAGACTTTGGGGAAGTTGTAACTTACATAGCTGTACTTTGTTACACACAAGCGAAACAAGGAACAAGACTGTTAAGAGAGTTTATTCCTTGCATTTCTTGCCAAGCGCATTTAGAATTTGAGTTATCCAAACACAGTTCTACAGGTGTGGGTATTGATGAGGGAAAGAACTCAGCTTGGTGCTGGCTGAATTAATCATATCAATATACGACAGGCTGCACTATCCAGGAAAAAGGGACTGAGGCAATACCCACAGAAAGAGCGAGCAGCAAAAAAAAAATTTCTTAATTACAGGGAACAACTCACTCATGTGAACTCCAATGCAATGATACAAGAGAAAAAGAATTAGACTAAAGGAAGCTGATATTAAGACGTTACCTTTATCCACAACACCTGGGGGAAGAATACCAAAACACTTTACGTGTAAACCGCAGCATTTATAAGCATGGTGAAATATTGGAGAAAGATAGTAGTTACACAAAAATGGTCCGAAGACTTGAGCAAACGCATTAGATGGTCTGAATTTAGGAGAATTTACTCGTGGCCTGGGCATACATACCTGTTCCTGGGAGGACAATCACACTAAATTAAACAGATTTTTGTATACTCTCTTGAACTTGCAAGTTATTATTTAATTTAGCTGTTGCATACCCAAGGGTTCCTCCTCGAGTTTCAAGAGAATTTTAAGGTGATTACACTGATCTTACAAAAAAGCGCTACAGTATTTCCCTTAATTAGCCATCAAAACTTACACAAAGGTAGCCACCTCAGGTAGCTAAAGGAAACACTTATCCCCTCATATGGAATTTAAAAGCATACATACTGCTTTCATCTTAAGTGTGTGTGGGAGGGGTTGGGTTTGTGTGTGGTTTTGGTTTTTTTTGTTTGGTTTCTTTTTTTTTTTTGTAAACTATCCCCCTAATAGCAAGATTCTTCCTCACAAAAATGAATAGTGGTGCTATTTCCTCTCTGATAGCTACCTTGAGGACATTCAAGTCTAGCCACTTTCTTTCCAGGCCCTACGTACCCCTAGTTTTAGGAAAACTTGAGAGAAATGGCACACCAAAAGAACCCAGACCTCATCGCTCACTTACTTTTCTTCTTCGTGCTGTTCTTGTTTTGAAGCCCATCCTGTCCCGTCTTTAGGCACAATGTTCACATTAGGGTCATTGCCTTTGTTCTCTGCTTTGAGACTGGGCAGGTTAGCTGGGGGAGGCATCCTCCTTGAAATAGCAACTTTTCCAAGACTCTGTAATCCATGGCGTGCAGCAACTGCATGCCAAAACAGAAAGTGAAAGTTAACAATGCTCTTTAGCAGGTAATGTTCATGCAAAACTACATAAATAAAAGTTTTACAAGAAACTCAAAAATTTAAGAGTATAAGGATTAGAAACTAAAAATTCTTCATAATTTCATTTTAAAAAAAGAGGAATTAGAAGTACTCAGTTGGGGAGCACTTGAGTACTCTTTGAATAGTGAGTCACTATGGTTAGCCTATTTCAGAGATTAAAAAGGATATATGGCCCCACCTTTATACACAATGCTCAGTGACAGAAAGTTAGAGGAGCCATTTAAAACATGATGTTGATGTCTTAATATCCTTTAACATATTGTCAAGCATCAGTCTCTTGCTCCTTTTGGACTTTAATGTACCTTGATGAGTTGAGGAATACCTACATGGGTCCAACCCGTTTCTTTTTTGCTGCCAGCTTCAGTTGGCAGATGATGCTCTGGCAAAAAAACATTCCTACAAATTGCATTTACTCCAGACCACAACTATGAAAAAGCAGTATGAAACTAACGCACTACAGAGAACATCCAACATACCAACTAATCAACTCAGGTGATCAAGTACTCCCTAGACATCACTACGAACACCTCAGTTTCAACCTTTAAAAATAATATTTGGCAAACTTTAAAAAAAGTCTGAACACACTTCCCCTCTTTCACCCCCCAATTTAGGCAAGTATGTGAAATCAAATTCAAAGCCTTCAGAGTATCATTGCCTCCTTGTTCTCAATCCAATCAATCATGAAAAAGCAGGCCCACAGTGGCCTTATTTGAAACGTCAGGGTAAGTTTCACCCAGTGTTTGTCTGCAAACCAGACAAAGCACCCGATCTGAAAGTGAGCCCTGCCTTCTTGTTAATCAAACACCTCCAGTACCACAAACATTTTCTGAAATAGGGTAAAAAGCGCAGCTGGAGAATGGCATGTCACATGCTGATAACAAATGGAGATTGCAGCTATACAACAGTTTTTATTTACCTATATTCTACTTCCTACTAGACTGCAAATGCTGTCTCCCTGAACTAATACTCTTGTTTACAGCTAATCAGAAACTGTAATCAACATTGTTTTCCAGAATTCTTCCACTTAACTATTGTATCAAGCAGTTAAAAAAAATAATCTCGCTTTGGTTAAGTGCTCATATACTTTGCACTCTTAATTAACACTACAGTAATGATGAAACAGAATGCAAAACTGAAGTCAGTTTATTCACCTGTGGTTTTTTGAGTTTCCAGTGACTTTCCCTTGTAAGTATTAAACAGACTGAGTGTTGCATACTTTGTTTTTCCATCCTTTGCTTTTGTACTCTGGCCTGACTTTTCCGACATTTCGATGGAAACTCATCGAGTCTGGTACCTCCTGTTCACCCCTCAAAATTTGCCTGAAAAGAAAAACAACAGAAAAGTAAAGCAATTTGAATATAAGCCAATACTTAAGTCAAAGTTCATAGGACAAAAGTGGACAGCACATTTAACACCATTAGCACTGTTTCATTTAAGCACACTGGAGATGCCGTAGAATACATTAGTTCCAGAAACCCCTAGCCTTATGTAATACCTGTAATTTTAAAGTATTTCCATCTCTACAATTTGAATGTCACAAGATCAGGAGGGTCAACATTTAATTAATATCAAACCCCATAAAAGTGGTAAATATCATCCGTGATTACACTAAAAAACCCAAAACAAATACGCAAAGTTTCCACCAACAGCTAGCTCCCCACTGGGGAAGCTCAATGACTTCACCCACTCCCAAAGCCAAGTGCTGATATACCATTAACTGTGGTAAAGTATTCCTGGAATTCGGGGGTTGGTTTTTGTTTTTCCCAATTAAAATAATCATGAACTCAGCAGCTAGAAATATTAAATACACCAAGTCAGAAGTTTTCTTTATCAAAATTAGGAACACAGTACGTTCAGACAGGGAGAGTGAGAATACCTTAAACCAAGAGTTACACTATTCTTCTCACAGCAGTAAACTACAGGGCTGTTACAGCAGGTCATCTCTCTCCTCCCTCCTTCCCCCAGAATAGCAGGCCTTGAGAAAAAGAACCCAGTAATTATCACTGATATTTCACTAGAAGTTCTTAGAAGGAACTTGCCAGAGTTGCTGCTCATCATCGGGCAGGAACACAAGTGAGTGTTCACTTAAACAGAACGTTATTATATAGTTGATTTACCTTAACAATACTCAAAACCCTTGCTACCCTCCTTAAAACAATTTTTTTATATATTTCCATATCAATTCCAGAATAGTTATATATACTCAAATAGTCTTGTGTTTCATTCTAAAAGCATACAGCAAGAAGCAAGACACCATGTTCAAACCCTCTGGCAACCAGCAAACTCCCTGGTCAAACTCAGAGCCTCAGAAGATATTCAAAAGGAACTTGTTTCACATGGGAGGCACTCAAGTATTAAGAACTGTCTGCATGGACAAGCAGTCTAAAGAAAGCACTTGGTCATGGCAGACATTAACCAATGTCAAAAGATGAGGAAAGCTTCATTTATATAGGAATTATAACATTCACACCCTTCTCTGCCTTCTACATCAATTTACAAGCCATGACTGAAAAGACTGAGAAAGGAAGATGGCAAATAACCTTGGCATGGTCCAGCTTCAGGAAGATTTGGGCCAGATGCTATTCTATTACAATCCATGCAGACTACTGCAAAGGGGACAGTCTTCAGCTTCACATGGTGCAACATACACGGCTAAGAAATACATCCTTCCCTCTCACAAGGAGAAAGCAACTCCCAGGTATCTTTTTTCCAGATTGGTCAACATTTGGCTATTTCAACAGCCTGTGTTATGCCAACAGCCATTCCTCATGTCATCCACAAACATGAAATACAGGATGGAAGCAGGGTGAACCCAGTCCACCAAGTGACCATGTAACCAGACCACAGACCTCAGAGATATGGCTGTTAGGCCATCCCGTATCTATCCCAAAACCTACATGTTGAGGCTGCAAGGTTTCACTGGAAGCCACAGCTCACTACTCAAACATCATTACAGGCACAGGGAAGAAAAAACCCCAGCCTGAATTTAGACAAGCTTATCTTTGGAGCTATCAGTCAAGCAGATTTCAAGCAACCATTCACTGTTCAGGCTGCCACAATGCTTATTTGCAATTCAACAACATGTCAAGCTTTGCCCATTATTATTATTCATAGCCATGAAACCCCTTTCAGCTAGTCTGAAGACTTGAATCCCGGCAGACTAGTTTATCAAGCTGGGGTCCAAATCAGACATTAGGCCCTGCATTAGCCTCTTCTATAAGGAAACTCAGTTTATCATAAGGTCTTCAGTAAAATGTCTGTGGAAGAACCTGGCAGATTATTTCCCTTCAATTCTCCTGTTACTCTCTGCTCCCAGACTTTATTTATGATAAAGAGTCCACCACAATCATCCTGGATCATCAGAGGAGAAGGTATTGGGCATATAATTACCAGGAGTGCATGGGTGGCAAACAAGTTTTCAGATGTGCATCTAACCATATCAAGTAATGCACTATAATTACTTGATACTTAGGTATGCTCACATGCTTTTTCAAGTGAGAACAGCTCACACACAGCTTTAATTTTCAGCCCGAGACTCATCCCAGCCCCAGATTTTGTAAACAAGAAGTAGCTTCACAACGGTGAATAATCTAGAAGTTGGTAAACAAAAAAAAAGAAAAAAGAAAAAGAAAAAAGATGATGACTCAGGTTACTTCTTGCCCTCCCAATTCACAAAAGCAGTGAAGCCCTAGCAGATGCAGGCAGAGCAGAAAGCAGTTTGAGGATGGTTTAAGATAATGTTGCATTTTTGTCATACTTTCCAAAGCCTGTACCTGTGGTAGACATCAAACGTGGAAAATCTTAATCATAACTCTCCTCTTTACAGAATAAGATAGAATTCATTCTTGGACAAATCTTAATGGTAACAATTGTTCTTTCTAGAACATTTGATAGCTCAAAGAACAGGAGACGGTGATCATATTCCCCACTAATGTTTTATTACAAATTTACAAAAATTGGTCTGCTTGTTACAGCTGAGCTCTAAGCCTTTTATAGTATTAGAACTCATACTGTTTGACAAGTTTTTTCCAAAGTACACTACAAAGAAAAAGAAGCAGAATATTTTAAATTCATTAAAATTGCACATTCCTGAGTAACCTGACTTGCAGAAGCCGAGCACTGCAAACAGTGCTCTTTTACATTAGGCCAATCAATATATTTATACTTAACCAAGTTTAGACCTGACACTGGTTGCCAAAGAAGATATACTTGCAAAATTAGACTTTAGACCAGGTACTCAAGCCAGGGACGACAAATCCTCCCTCTGAAGAGCCCATGTGGCCCTCTACAAACATACCTGCCAGGTCACACATTAAACAAGCACCCAGTGCCATCTAACAACAGTTATGAAGAGATAATTGCATGGTTTTGAGCCATATGAAATGTATCCATCCTGAAGAGCCTTGCCTTTTCACTCAAACTTTATTTGAATATGCTTTGAATATGCCTCATTCCTATACTGGAGCACTGGAATCATTCCCTCTGCAGCACCACCTACAAGGTATTTTAACATAGGACATGTTTAATTTGTGCATACAATAGGTTGGCAAGTACTAGACTCACCAAGTGATTCCCAATTTGTCCTAATATTTATATCTTTTGTTATTATCAGTAAGGTAGCTGTTAGTCTGAACTCTATTAGTCAAATCCTTAAAAGTGAAGTGCTGCTGTCCACTAGGTTTAGACTCTGTCATATGAATACGAACACGACACAGTTGTATACCTCTGAACAGCAGCAACATATAAAAGATGTCAGAACTACTTATCAAAATTAAGGGACAGGCAACAGTGCAAACAATAACGGCAGCTGGCAGGGTTCACTGCACTATTAAGAATTTTAAGAAAGTCAGTGGTTCATTTTGAATGACTACAGTTACTATTATGCAAAATTACAGAAGGCACAATGCTCCCAAAATTCTGGAGCAAAGGTTACCTTTCAGCTGCTCTGTAATGTTATCATTTAAGTTAAGTGACATTCACCATGGCATTAAGATTTTAAGTTTAAAATTACTACTGTAATTTCTGTACCAGACTATTTTTGCAGACTCATAGAATCGTTTAGGTTGGAAAAGACCTTTAAGATCTAGTCCAACCATTGACCCCACTCTACCAGGTCTGCCACTAAACCACATCTCTAAGCACCACATCTACATGACTTTTAAACACATCCAGGGATGGTGACTCAACCACCTCCCTGGGCAGCCTGTTCCAATGTTTGATAACTCAGTGAAATTTTTTTTCCTAATGTCTAGCCTAAACCTCCCCTGGCGCAACTTGAACCCATTTCCTCTTGTCCTATTGCTAGTTACTTGGGCGCTGGTCTCTTCTCCCATCTCACTACAACCTCCTTTCAGGTAGTTGTAGAGAGCAATAAGGTCTCCCCTCAACCTTCTCTTCTCCAGCCTAAACAATCCTAATTCCTTCAGCTGCTGCTCCTCATAAGACATGTTCTCCAGACCCCTCACCAGCTTCGTTGCCCTTCTCTGGACAACTGCAACTGGTTGGCTTATTTAGATCCTTCAATGAGCTCAGAAGCATGTGTACAGAAGTTAGCACAGCAAGTAGCTGCCACAAATTCTAGATATCCTGGTCTCTGTTAAAGAATATTTACTTGTACCCTCTTAGATACTTATAGCTGGTAGAAGAGCAAACAAAATGCAGTATATTCCAGAGTGTAAAATCCTATTTTTAAAATAATAATAAAACCCCAGCAAACAAAAACCCCATACATACCACACAGGCCTTTTCCACTAAGCTTCTAGCTCTTCTGATCATTCCAGAATTCCCCAAAATGACTTGTTTAGAATTTAATGATACTAGTTCATATGTCTGTAAACTTTGCATAGTATTCTACTAGGACCAACTGCAGACTAGAAAAGATCTTAACTCCACTTCGGAAAAAAGTTCTTACGCGATTAAATAAGGAAGAAAGTATTACATATTTTGAGGTCACTTTTGAGGACTGGAGTAGTAAGAAGTTTAAAACATCTAACAACTTAACTCAGCAATTCTTGTCTGGTTTCCTTCCTCCTTCCCCACCATGTCCATTTCAGTATTTTGTAGTTTCACTATACATATGAAGAAACAGTTTTACATACATGCAGGAACAGAGCAGCATTCTGCATAAGCTACGATATTTTGTTGTCTTGGTGAAGAAGTACAGACAGGCACGGAAAGGGGAAGAGAGCTGTGTAAAGGTTCAGGTAGAAAATTAGCTTCTTTATCCATAGTTTTTGGCAGGGACAAATCACCTCTTACTAATGTCATGTGAAGTAACTATTCTCCATGTTATGGTCTTCCAATTAATATGTTTCTGTGTATGTTTGAGGCACAGTATATACCATTCCTCACCTTCAGGAGCAAGATTACTATTCCCTGTATTTTTCAGGCATCCCATCCTAGCTAATGTAAGCACAGACAGCTGCATGACAAACTCCCTAGATGTGTATTTTATACACTGTATTTTTAAACCTCTAGACAAAAGTCTATGTTTTACACAAGTCTAACATGTTAAGAGACTTCTTCAGCAATATTACAGTTATCTTTTATGCAGTCCTATATTCTTAAATCCCACACCTCACCCCATCTACCCTAAAAGCACACACTTAGTTAGGACATGTAATCTGTACATTAGCTTCCCAGGATTTTGAAGTCTTAAAAACATTAAGTAAATTAAGTAAATACTAGAATAATTCCCACACTTGATATTCAACACAGCTAGGATATATAGTCCCTGCCACCTCCACTCCAAGGGCTGTATTCTGGCTAAATTTGGAGAAGGACGAGCTGGAATGACTTAAGGCAAAGTACACCATTCAAGACTCAAACCTGCTAAAGATTTCCTAGAACCTTCAACTCCCAGTGCCTCAGACGCCCATCTGTGAAGTGGGAAACATCATAAAAAAACACTACATGAAAGTTTATTCGTAACTAGGACACATTAGCACCTCTCTCAAAATAGAAAACAAGAAACAAATCCAGAAAGACTTTTCATACACTATTTTAAGCACACTAAAGAAAGCAGTTAAGGGGTGAAAAAAATTACATACAAATTCATCATTTGTATCCAGCCATAACTCCACTTTTCCTGGAATAGCTTTGCTTCTAGCACACTGAAGAATGTGGTTCTGGTAAGTTCTGGAACTAACTAAATAATACAAAAAAAAAAAAAAAAAAGAAGCTCTTTTTGCCAGATGCTCAATTCACGTTAGAGGCAGATGTTCCCAAATTCAGTGTTATTAATTTCAGAAGAACATTGCACACAAAACCTCAGATAAATAATATGGCATTAAAAATTTCAGCTAGAAAGGAAAGTTTTCATTTCAACTGTAAGTCTGGCACATTTAGATTCTAGAACTTCACTGAAGAAGTTGCGTCCTAACTGTAAAACCTAAGCATAATCTTCAGCTAGATATTAAATTCTGAAAAACTGTGTGCTCTTCAGAAGAGAGACTAATTTAGATCATTTACAGAACTATAAAGTCAATTTAAAGCAGAGAAACATAGGATACTGGATTCAACATACTTGGAACCCAAAAAAGCCGCCTTCATGCTTTATTTGTAACCCATTATCAAGGAACAATTATTTTAAATAAACACTCAGAAATATTGTGTAATTATTGAATACATGGTTTTGCGCAGAGAAGGTGGCACGCAAATAACAAATAGGAATTACAATTAAACATACTGACTTCACTTCTCTGACTTGTATGTTTATAAACAATATACACTAAGTAACGATCTCTTATTGATGACCTTATATTTACAACTTTCTAGTGCCCAAGGCATCATTCTAGGACTGAGATTTTCAGGCCAAATTCTTATTAAAAAAAACCCAAGGTTTTTGCCATTTATCCCACTATTCAGAATTCTTAACAGCTTCAGCACTAGTCAGCTTAATATGACACGAAAACAATCTTCGAAAACCTCCAGTAACGCTTAAGTAGCAAAAGTCTCTGTCAAATCAAAATATCTAATAAAAGAGCCTTTAAGGTCAGGATTTCCCCTGCCCCACCTCCCGGAGCAATCTGCAGCAGGGTTCGTTGTCAAGTAGGTTGCTGCTAAGCAGTCTGAAAATTGCAGTATAGACTTTGGGGACTTTTGAGCTTCTATTTCATGTACCTCAGACAGCTCTATGACCTACAAGAATAGAAGCTGTCCAGACCTTCAGAGTTCTGGGTAGATCTGACTACAACCCATTCTTGAACAAGATCTGTACTAAGTTTCATTTTCTTCAAAAGTCAGGTTAATACACAGTTCCATCTCCATTTTTCTTCCCCATCTCTAGATTTTGGGCTCACTGGATTTCAGCACAGCTTGAAAGAGGGTATACAATGCAAAGATTGCATTGATTCTATAAATTCTGTGAAGGTAGGTGGCAGAGTAGGAAAAGAAAACTCTTAATCACCATCTCTTCTGCACCCACCACCTCAGAAGAAAAACTAGCGCAGGCTTGTCCCTGAGGCACGAGACAATCTATAGAGGAGTATTGCTAATGGCCACCAAATGGAAAATCAAAATGAGTTTTGCTCCTTAGAACCAAAGCACTCTGTCATGAGACAAAGCTGTAGCAAAGCAGGCTTTTCTAGCTCTATCATTCTTCAAATTATTCCCCTTTAAAGCCTAAGAAAGTATTTCCAAAACACTAACAAAACTAGATACAGCAGGTGGAAAAACAGATCATGATAGAAGAAAGCCATTTTAGAACATTATCCCACAGATGCACCTTACAAAAATGCAGTCTGTGGATGCCAGAAACGAGCATCCACAAATTATGTCTGCATCAGTTCTAAGAGACATCTAACAACAGTCTAAATAGAGCTACTAAGCTAAGCAATGAAAACCAACCAAAATTAGCCACCCACAAAAAGTCTACACAGAAACTAACTTTACCACAAAGCATATGTTAGTTTAAACTAGCAATCCATAGAGCAAGCAAATCTTTTGCTGCCTTAGAAAGACTGGAAGACAGCTTGTTGAACTGTCTTCTGTGAGAAATACTAGTCCCCTAGAATATGGCCTTCCAACAGGACAACCAGCAACAAACCACAACATCTCAAGGGAACTTTTATGAGGTGTCTCTCAAGTCTAACATGGCACTAATAGCACTAACACTTTTAAAATAAACTTTCAGGACATCCCGCAGCAGAAAAATATCAGCACGGACTAAAATAATCTGTCAGTTCTACTAATTTTTTTCCAGGGCATTCTTGAGAACAAAAGGAAAAACCGGTTAAGAGCAGCTGGGCAGAGTAAAAAAACCACAGATAAAAGGACAGCAACCATGCAAACCTTAAATTTGTCTCTATCACAGATTTGAATATATATTTAACTATCTGTGCATGAACATTTCATTTAACATGCACAGAAATCATATTCCTGTGGAATAGCCCTGCCAAAAGATCCACAGGATCAATCATGATCAGCATGTCTTTTTAAATGTGCCCATATAACAAGGGATCAAAAAGCAACAGACAGCATAAACTCACACTGGCAATAAAACTGGCAAAAATGCATTAAATATTTTCATGTGTCACACAGCTTCTTTCTTTTAGCTAAGATAATTTCTGATACCTGTACTGTTTATGAAATCTTCTCCTTCTGAAGTGACCTCAGGTATCAGAGAGTTTATGGTGCCCCCCCAACATGTAGAATGATGCCAGTACAGCTAGTTAAGAACTCTAGGAAGAAAAAGTGCAATTTTCATTTCATTTAGTTTGAGGATAATCTTTTTTGCATGTTTACATTTAAAGTGTCAAATAAAGTTGTTTAATATTTTGACATATATTATCTAAATATTATCTAAGGCAATACTGTTACCCAGGGATCCAATGCTTTCAATGTTTATGTGTGTCACTTTCTTCCATGTTTTACACCAGTGACCCAATTTTGGTCTTCTACTTTCTACTGGATAATAGAAGCTGTTCATCAACACAGCTCTTATATGTACTTTTGCCTTTTACAAGCAAGGAAGGAGATAATGTAAAGAGGCACTCAAACACATATACAGGTATTCTTATGAACAAAATACTGAAATTGGTAAGCACCTCCCTAAAATTTTTATTTAGTTCTCAACTATAGTACATGTAGAAGATGTAATACCTCTGTCTACTTTAGCTTTATAATTACACTTTTAAGCACTCTTCTGGCTGTAGATTCTTTCACATTTTAGATAAAAACCCAGTTTTATCACTAGGAGATTCAAATCTAAAACGTACAAAGTGCTATCAACAAAACATTTAAAATAAATAGTATAAGACTGGCTACAAAAGGCATGTTACAAATTATCAAAGAACAAAAAGCCATCTTTTTGAGATGCACAAAGATGGCAGGTTTCAAAGGCTGATAGCTACTAAAAGACAACCAAATAATGACTACCTAATTTTTTTTTTAAACTCTTCTTGCCATTTTTTTTAAAGAGATGGCCACATACTGAAGTAAAGCAAATTCTCTTGAAACCAAAAGTAAGGTTCTCTCTAAATGCTTGCACAGAATCCTTTTGGCTGTGAGAACATCCAATGCAGGTCTTTAAATCCTTATCACATTAAGCAGAATGAATATAG
This sequence comes from Burhinus oedicnemus, assembly GCA_008921705.1. Taxonomy (NCBI): domain Eukaryota; kingdom Metazoa; phylum Chordata; class Aves; order Charadriiformes; family Burhinidae; genus Burhinus; species Burhinus oedicnemus. The sequence goes on along the minus strand of VFFE01006096.1, from coordinate 452,833 downwards.
CAAAGAAGTGGTTCAAATTAAAAAAAAAATAAAAAAAAAAATCTCTTTTCCAAGGGAAAAAGCTGGAAGGACAAAGCACCAGCACCACCTCTCTCACTGGAAGAGGCCAGTGAACTGACATTAAATTTCAGTTTAAATTTTAGACTAAAGCCGCAATGCTTCCAATCTCTCAGTCATCTATCTCCTGCTACAGTCAATGGGAATTAAGTACCTACAGGGTATGATTGGAGCTCAAGCTCCCAGCCTGTGACTCAAATTAGCAGAATGGCTAGTAACTTTTTATGGGTAGTTTCACTGTTACCATTCAGAAGCTCACCAAGGGCCAGCAACATATTTAACTTTTACTTTGTAGCTACTAAGATATAAATAGACTTATTGGGGCTTCCCAGACAAACAAAATTTGTAAGGAGGCAGCACACCACCACAGAAAAAGAGACCTAAGAAAGCAACAGATGCACCTCCCAAGCAAGAGGCAGTGAATGATGTCTGGAGTGCAGATACCTACTAACCAGCAGCAGATGAACAGGTGACTGAAAGGGAGTTCAGGACCAGCTAACAACCAAGCCCTGCCCTTCTTCCCAGCAGGGAAAAACGTTTCCTCAGATCACTGCTCCTATGTCTTTACATCGAGGTTTTCACTCTTTCTAGTAAATTTACGTCCTCTGTAAAGGAAGGACAATAGCTTTGTATTTTAAAGATAAGTTTATAATTAAAATAGAAATCAATTTTTAAAAGTATCAAGTATCAAACAAGGTCAAATTCAAGGTATTCTGTGTTTTCAACCTAAATATAGATGATAAACTTAAAGCTCCAAAGTTCCCCTCTCTTGCTTGTCACATTAAACACTATTTCCAGAATTTCAGAAAACAGTAGTAGAATGTATTTCTTTGAATGACCAGAAGTCAGAGAATGAAAAAGCGTACAAGTATCGCCAGAGAGTTCTAACAAAAAAACCCCCCTCTACTGTTGCCTACAACCTCCTAGTCTGCAACATCATTAGATTTATCACTGCACCTTCAAGTTCCACCACTCGTGCAAAGCCATGCATACTCTCCCCCTTGAACACCTTAAGTAGAGTTGAGTAGATTCCAGGTAACTATACAGCTTATACCAAATTAAATACACAAGCACCCGAAAAACCATTCTGCTTAGAATATTTACACCACACCTCTGAACTGAAAATCCAACACTTGTTATCTCAAGCACCAGGACCTTTAGGCCCACAAGACTCCCACAGAAATACTCTCCCATACTTACTCTAGCATTCAAGTACCTTCAAAGGAGTGAAACACACAATGTCCAGACTCAGCCTTAAGTCTCTAATCTTCTGTGTAGCCAAAAAAATTGATGACTGGCTTAAAAGATCTAGACAGAAGTGATTTTAATTTGGCTTCTGAGTTTAGAAAGTTTACTTTGGTCATTTTTTCAAACTTCTTTGCAACATGAGCAGATAGTTTTTTTAGACTAATATACTGATGGAATTTGCATACAACCAAATAAAAAAAAGAGAACAGACTTAAAGGTTCAAGTTGTACAGGATAGTTGCATGTGTCACAGGCACCATAAAATTATGGGAATGAGAAACCCCATATGTGCCACTACATCAAATGCACGTTGGGTTCAGTGCTCACCTCTGCTGGAATGGACCAGATTGATCTTGGTATAAATACACCAACCTCAACATTAATGCAGCGTATCTTGCTTCTGTCCTTATAGTCACAGTTTTGGGAGGCTGCATTTGTCCCAGAGAGCTTCCCACTGATGACTGAAGCAAACATGGACTCACGCTTAAAGAGAGAGTTTTCTGTATGTCTGCTGGCAAACTCAAATAGTAACGACTGACAGGCTAGTGGAATGAGCTTACAGTTCTTTTCAGAGCAATTCCCAGTTTAGGTTGAGGCACAACAAAGCAGCAATGCAAAACAAATCTTGTTTCTCACTGATACATGAATAAAAAGCTTCCAGAGCCTGAAAAGACTACAGTCTGTATTATATGAGAACACCACAGTTACTAGACTGAAATTTCACCAGTGGGGTATAGTACAGCCTTCACTGGTATTACAAGCATCTAGCTCATTTACTCATTTGTTCTACATAAACCAGACTACTGTAAAGAAACTTAATACCACCACAGCTCAAGTAAAAATGACAAAGATTAATAACTACTACTAACTGCACTGTACTAGAATCACTCCTTCAAATACCAGTCCATTTTCAAGTTATCAAAGTACATTTGAACAGCTTCTTTGCCAGATAGGATTTTTGAAAAATATTCCAGTAGAGATTGACAGTGCGTGCCACACGTAAGTCAGAACCAGCACACCATAAAGATAATGCACAAACACAACACAGCTATTCTTGCTGTGTTCTGATAATCCTCAAACATAAATTAGAATAATTTAGATGTCTTGCAAGATTACCAAATACATTTCAACTAAAAATGTATTCATTTCTAAAAATGTAAGATCCAAAATGTCTTTGCAGCTCACTGTTAAGGAAGGCTATTTTATTCCTTCTTAGACTGACAATTTATTAACAAGTCTTTATTTCTTTGTCACTAAGCATTAGAGCAAATTTTTTGCAAGACAGTTTTTTAATTTTCCAGTTTCATGCAGTTGGTTAAGAAACTTTTTAAAACTCTAAATTTTTAATTGTGACTGGAGTTTTGAAGTGCTGGAAGGAAGCCAGGACCAGGAAAAAAAAAAAAGGAACAGTTTCTATACAATTAAAGAGAGCATCATAATGAGATGCGTTCTCATTATTTCTGGGAACAGAACAATGTAAGTGCTTTCACCCAATTAGCTTTTCAACTTGCAGATGCCAAATGAGATTTTTTATTTTCAAGATTTGCCAAAGTGTTTATTAAAGAAATTTCTATTATTTAGAAGAATGAGAAAACTTCAAAGCTCTCAAAACTGAATCGCTGCCTATTCCAGAAAAAGATAAGGGAATAAATTAAGGCAAATTCTTGCAGAAACAAGCCACGTACCTGCTATCAAAGTACAGTATTCGAACAGTAGGTTGGTAGGCAGCACTATTCTCTGAATACAGAAAACTAATGTGACCTGTCTTACTTATTGGAATTCTTTTTTAACTGAAAAAGTTACAACTATCCACTAGGCTTCTTACAAACTAATTTAGGTCAGTTTATCCGGACCACTGACGCTCTGTGTAAAGGCATCCGTTAATGTTTAAGATCATAAACAGTCCCTTAAAAAAATTACAAATGCAGTTAGCCTTCTGTCACAAGTACCACTTTGTTTCTTGCTCAACTACATCATGCCATCCAGCAGAAGCCTGGAAAGGCAAAAATACTAGCACATCCATTGTCCCCACAAACACAGAAAGCAACATGGGGAGTCTCCTTCTTAGTGGCATCTTGAGTAGTGGTTCCTCTGTCAGGCTGAGAACAGAGGAGCAAAAGGGAAGACCACAGTGGGGCTGCAAAAGAAGCTACACAACAGATGATATACCAGTGTTCCCGTGTCTGTTCAAATGACTGTGCTGAAAATACTGAAATGGTCGGCACTTCTCTGCACTTCCTACATTTAGATTTAATTGCACAAAAAGAATAAACAGAACTGGTGATGACGGTGGGTTTGAGGATCCATTCGCAAGAACAAAGGAAGCAGAATTGCTTGCACCCTACAGCAAAAAAGGTATGAACAAGAAGTCTCCATGTATTACTCGATTTTCTGTTATTTATAAAGATACAGAAAAAGAGCGAGCTGCAGTTCCCTTCCGGCTGCACTTCAGCAGATCTGACTCCAGCTGCACGCTGAACAGTGCTCAGGATCTGTTCCCCTACAGGCGGCTGTCTGAGATAAGTTACCAGAAACAACAGCTGAGCTGAACAAGAGTTCACTCTTTAAGTTGGTCACACTGTTTGGTGCAAAACATTTCCTTTTAGGAAGCTGACAAAAGATAATCAATAGGTATATGAAAATAGACCAGATTCCCGACAGATGAGCAGCAGAAGTTGCAGCCATTTGAAATCACCCCTCGCTCCACTGCTTCGTTTTCTCCTTTCGTTTTAAGACTCTTGCTGCAAAAGCCCTTGCACTTTATTACAAACTCTGAAACAACGTTAAACTGATGACGTATTTGCAACTCTCCCCATCCACTCCACGTTGAACTGGACAGTGGAAGAGGGCAGGACAAATTAGGAGACAAATGTAAAGCCATTCCTTGCTGTAAATAACTCAAAGAATCTTTTTCAAGACTGCCATTTCCTGCTCCTTTACCACAGTTTCCAAGCCCCAGTGTAATAACTAGTATTTCTTGACAGAGGAAGTGACACTTAGTTTCAGCATTCTTCCCAAAGAACCACAACTCACTTCGAGCAGTGGATTTCTCTCCATATCATACCTTTCTGCACCTTTAAAGTACCCCGACCTCAGCTGCAAGTAAGTAAAGGTTTTTATGCAAAACTTGACTTTTCAAAGCTCCTATTCATAGATCAGTCCTTAAGTAACATAAATAGTTACATCTAAGATTTTTTTATTCAGAAATCAGCTAGATGTTGCTTTGAAATAACATTCAGGCAAGCTCTTCTGTTCATGAACTCTTTCAGAGTATTTTGGAAGTCCACAAGAACCACTCTAGGGCCATCCTTAAGAATTTTCATTCCTCTTTAGAACAGATGTACCAAAATGAATTCCCTCTTCTCTAGCTATTTTTGCCAACCTTCTTCTGTTCACCTTCTCAAGGTACTTTTATTACTGAAGGGTCCCAGCCAAAGGTGAAAGCACAGTCATCAACAGTAGGACTCTACAGAATAAACAATTTTATACAGAGCTCTGTACAACCTTAGCACAATGAAAAAACTGTTCAAAACCAGTTACCCTAATCAGTTATGTAATGACTTAAGCTACTTGTCACCACCTTCAAAACGTCCCACCTTGCTCAATACCCAAATTCTGTGTTGCCTTTAACTCCTACCATATTCCTAATCTCATTCATGTCCATCAAAAATAATCCTAATTTCTCCTCTGTATTAGAGTCGCTACAGCAGATTTGCTTTTAAGGCTATCAAAGATAGCCTGTGATAGTGAGAGCCAGGGTTGCCAAATGTACCAGCCTATAAGACACCATTGACAGTACCAATAAAAAAACTTCACTCCTGTGCATACAAAGGTGGTAGAATTTACTCCTTGGTCTGGTCCAGCTTGAAGAGAGCTCATGGCTGCCCACAGTCTCTTCTACCTGCTGCCTGTTACCCTCTGGATCTTTGGTTACATGTGTTTTTTTCCCTGTGACTCACTAGTTTCCTGGAGCAGAGACCATGTCCTTCACTGAAAGAATGCTCAGCGTGTAAGAGATGCAGCTGCAAAAACCATCCTGAGAACAGTTCTGGACAACACTGGTTAATTGCAGTAAGGCTCAACTTCAGCCCTCTGCTTTAGACTGCATTTGTTCATGTTTTGTTAAAAAAAAAAAAAAAAAAAGATGAGCAGCTAAATTAGAAAAGCCTTATCAGCATACCCAGCTTTATGTACCTGCCTTTCAGATTTACAGACCCCATTTTCCATGGAAGTTAACTTGCAACTGCAAAATGGCTACAGATGAAGTTTAATATCTTCAGTTGCTCTTGGTTCTCCGTTTATTCTGCTTAGAAAAAAAAATCCCATGTGTCCCTTGATACTCTGCTTTCAAGATGCAGCAGGTAAATAATTAAGAAAGCTCAATTTATTATCAAAATACTTATCAAGAGACTTTTCTTTATCCAAAGCTAAGTGCATACTACAAAGCTCAATCCATGCTGATTTGTGGCACGAAAAACATCTCCTAACCAAGGCGACTCCAGCAAATTAACCAAGCAGCTATATCACAAGCCAAAGGCAAGTTTTTCATACTAGAATGCATCTTTTTCCTACAGACTATTTACACACATTGGCAAGAGAAAATGTTATCCTTCCTCCTCACTAGAACACTTCTGCTGTGCACCTATATGTACACCTAGATACACCTGTACAGGAAGCACAGACTGTCCTAAACACTATTATAGAACAAGTCCTGTAAATATAATAATTTATTTTTTGCAAAATGAAAACATCAATGCAGTGATCTAAAGACAGTGAGGTAGGTCCTTCAGTGGAACATATGGTTACTTTGAAATAGAAGAAATATTTAAGTCTTAAAGTATATCAAGTCTTAAAATGGCAGAAAATCATTAGCTTCTCAAACAAAATGAGGATGTTCTACACTTCCACCTTAGCTGAAGATTCAATTAGTTAAATAACGTTTCTTTTGGCAAGAATAACTTTAGCTACTACTCCTGCAAACACAATTTAAGTCTACAGTCACAATTTTAAAGTATAAGTTAAAATTTACAAACACTAAAATCTAGGAATATTAAGGTCACATGCTTACAAAATATTAATTTTAAAACAAGCTGTAGCTGTTTACATGATTTAATGAGGACAGCCTGAAAAGGTTTGCTTTTCTAAGTAGAGAAAATTTGATTTGCTAGCTTAAGCAAGCAGTGCAGCAAAAAATGGGCAACCCAGCCATTGCTGGTTTTACTGTGAAAAACCTTTTGGTACCTCTGAGCATGATGAGCTACATCTTATATCCCAACTAACTAACAATTGAGTAAAGCCAACATTTCACTTAGAAGTCAACTGCACATTGATTTAAAGAGGTATTTAACAGACCACTCTTCTCTCAGTCACTAGCCACTGAGTGATGCCACAGTTCTTCAGGCACTACTGCATTTGATGTACCTGAATACAAAATGCAGCAATTGCTGTCTCTGGTGTTGTAAGCCCCTGAAAGCGTAGCACACATTATTTTCGAATATATATCAGCTAAAATTTATCACCATCATACTTCAGATTGAAGATATATAATGTTGATTCTGCACTATAATTTTACTGCTAACCAAGACAGTGTCAAACACATAAAAAGATGAACAATGTGAACGACATACAGCTTCTCCCTTCAATACGTGTTTGCAATCTGCAACAGACTAGTTCGTTAGCATTTAGTTAGAATGTTATGTAATGGTTGAGGTATTTGTAATAAAAACAGCCTATTTCTGTTAGCCTGTTCTTCATAGACATAAAAGCTGTCTTCATCTGATTTTTATTAAGACTTGATCTTCCTCTGTTCTTTATGCATTTTTTTTTTTTAAGAATTCTGTCCATTCCAGTTTCATTTCACCAGCACAATGCACACAGTACTATTTCCTCCCACCTCCTCACATGAACCTCAGCTTTTATTTTCACACCTGCTTTCACCCGTGAGAAGTTCCTATGGGGTTTTGTGAAACCCAGACCCGAAAAAAAATGAGGGCATGAAGCTGAGCAAAGAAAAAATTTCCTACAGAAGATGAACAACTGGTTCTACCAGTAAAACACCACTGGCAGTCCCGTCATTACAAGCCCAACATCCATCCCCAACTAGTGGAAAGGTGGTGCATTTTCAGGGCGGAGGGTGGTTTTTTTTTTTTTCCATCAAACCCTCCATTACTGTACACGGCCTCTGAAGATGTCCCATTCTTCCTTCAACAGAAGGACGAGGAATATTTCTTTCTTCACTCACATCTCCAAAACACTATACAAGGGTTTGTTCCTCTGCAAGAGCACACTACAAAAGGGCTTAATCATTTTCCAAAAGCTACCTTTTTCTTTCTATCTCCGCATCTAAGCCTCTTATCCACGCCACCCTTATATGGTATTTAGACTATATTTTCTACCCGCTCTCTCCACTTTCACATCACTCCCGTTAGTTAGCCTAGAAAATATTCTGGAATAAAGGGCTTGCATTTCCAATAACCTAGGTCACGTGGCCAACATCAACCCCATACAACATACTCACTGCTTTGATTTACATTCTTCCTGTTTGTTGACATACAGCATTTATTCAGGCAGAACAAAACCGACATGAGAGCTCCCTTCTGAACTGCATCATCTTTTCCTTGCTCGTTGTGGCCTGTTTCACTTTCCCTAGATGATTTCAGGATGTGGGGAAACAGGACCTACAGAAGATAAATCTGTACCATTGAACAAGGACTCCAGCAACCAAGTTAAAGGTGTAGATTGATGTAATTATTTTTACAGGTTGCTCTACAAAAAGCTAGAGTTCCTGTTATGACGTCTAAATAAGAGTAAAGAAATTATAAATTGCTACTAAACTGCAAAGAGATAGAATATTTCTATTAGCAAAACTCACAGAAATGACTGTGTATTGATTTATACATATTTTACAAGCTATTACTTACCGAAGCAATATACTTTATGCAGGAAACGCATATACACTAAGGCAGAGTTCTAAGTGACAGAGCCACTCACAGGCCATAAGCCTAGTCTCCACATACAAGTGCTGGCCTATGCCAGTTCTCACTTCAGTTTCAACAGCCACCTCTTAAGCACACAGCTCCACCAAAGCAGTCATACTCCTCACTCACTAAGCACAATATTCCAAGGGACAAATTGCCTTTTCATTGGACATTCACCAACTTCAAAAAATTCCCAAAACTTTGAGATTCCTTAGTCCCGAGGAGACTGTAGCAGAGTTGCACTAAAACACCCCAAAATTAACTTCGAAGAAAAATTCTCTAGACGATGTAATTCAAAGAAAATTGACAGCCATTCAGCTCCTGGCAGTCAGTATTAAACGGTAATCCTTTTGTTTCTCAGTGATGGACAAATGAGATCATGTCCTGTTTCCTCTCTCTTTCAAAAGCAGTTTCTTGTCTGAGCAGAGCTCTTAAGACTAGACAATGGGTAGGCCTGATGCCTCACTGTAGAAGAAACAAAGCTATTAAAAATTAGAGTCTTATTGCTTCTGCTGGAAATCATGCTGATTTTTACTAACACACCTATCTGACCCCAGTAATCAAAAAGCAACAAGGAAAAACGGTCCTTCCTCAATTATACAGAGTTCAAGACCTTTCACAAAGGAACAAGCTGTGTGTGAGACACAAAAAGGAAAGAAATAGAAGAAACAAAATGTTCCATTCAACACCCAGCACCACACTCATGCATGCTCCCCTTCCCCATAAAGAGGGCCTGAACTGGAAACTATCTGGGCCATCTTTAACCCCAAAATTTTCAATCCCTGCATCCCCAGGTGATGACTCCCACCCTACCCACTGCATTATGCCCACTGCAGACTGGCTGCCTGAATTTTAGCCGTGTCATCTAACCATGCTCACACAATCCTTTAAGCGCTATCAATAAGAACATCCCTGACTCTCCTCACCCCACCCCCACAAATCTTGCCTCTAGGAGCAGAAACAATACCTTCCTGAACGGTGCTTCACTCAGGCCTACATCAAATAATCCAGGAAAAACCTTTTACTTTACACCTCAAGAACTGTGGATGAATATTTCAGAGTCAGAAAACCAAAGCACCGTGCCCTGCATGTGCCTCCAGCATGCCGTAAGAAAAGGCTCCCCTCCCCCTCCGTTTCTGAAGGAAGAATCACAGCCACAAAGTGAGCGCAAACGCACGAAGGGGACGGCACGTTTCTCGAGTAATCTCCCGAGAAAGAGACCTAGAAC
>VFFE01006096.1:341728-443304 GCA_008921705.1 Burhinus oedicnemus | reverse complement strand
CCCTCCGGCTCCTCCCCGCCACCGCGTCGCCTCTCACGTGGTCACGCCGTGCCGCAGTCGGGCGGGAGCGCGGCGCCCGGAGCGCCCCCTGGCGACGCGGAGAGGCGGGCGGGGCCGCCGCACACCCCCCCCCCGTCGTCCCATCCCCATCCCCGTCCCCGTCCCCACGCGTGGAGACCGGCAGCACCCTGCGCCCGCGGGAGCTGCGTCGGGGGAAGGGGGGGCGGCCGGGGACACGGTCTCCCGGAGGGAAGTGGCTGCAGCCCGAGAGCAAGTGCGCAGCGCCCGTCCACTGGGTTTGCGGCAGAAGCCCCAGATGAAGGCACCCACGGGTGCGTGGGGAGGCCCTGCCTTCTGCCCGTGGGCTTCAGGGTTCCCTGCAAGCCTGAGGCTCCTCGGGCAATGGCGGGGACGCCCTCCCACCTGGATTTGTGGCTGCGTATGTTATTTCTTAGGACGGGGCTGTCCCCTCTGCCACGACTCGGGGTACTGGGAGCACTTGACCACCCCACCCCTCCCCCCCCGGTAATAAACCGTTAATAAAACCATCAGAGAAGACCAAATCCGTGAGGTTTATTTGTGGCTCCCTACCTCGTGTCCCAAAAATGACCTGACAACTACAAAGATCTCTACAGTTAGTGTTTCAGAAAATCTCAAGGTGGTGTGGGTCTTGCTGAAATTTCATGGAGCAAGCTCTGGGCCAGCGGAGGGGCGGGGGAGGGAAGACTGGCCCCGTGCACACCAGCCCGTCCCGAAACGGCTCTTCCCAAAAGCTCTTTGGAGATCCAGTCTGGTGCTGGTGCAATGTGGGTGCAGATTGCTGCAGGTTTGGGGTAAACACTCCGTATGGCCCTTGGTGGGTGTGAAACAGCGGCAGGAGGAGGCCAGACACCAGACAGCACCGGGCTCCGGGCTCCTGCGGGCCCTGGGCCAGCTCCAGCCCTGCTGACAGCACCTGGCACCCTCCCCAGCTCACCTGGGACCAGGTCTCACCAGCTGTCTTCTACAGCTGGGGACCTGCCCGGAGGTTCCAGCCTGGCTGGTGATATTTAGGAAGAAGGAAACCTGCTGTGAGAGCCACCGGCAGGGCCAGGAGGCACATCCAGCGCCAGCAGGAGGAGCTGCCGGAGGAGTCATCCACCACCCGAGTTCTCAAGGGCTTCAGTGTCCGCTGCCACTGAGTCAGGATGGCATCTCTGGCCCCGCTCCACTTCCCCCGTCCCACCAGCCGGTACTGGTAGGGCGTGCAGGGGCCGAAGAAGATGGCCAGGGCCAGCCGGGGGTCCGTCAGGAGCAGCCTCAGGACATTGGGCTTTACACCAGCACACGAAGCAATTTCATCAGTGTAGCTGATAAAACTCATCTTCAAGTTCTCCCTCTCGGATGGATTCCTTCAATGCGACATGAAAGAGACAAAATGAAATAGCATCATCCCATCTTGGTTCCCAGCTCCACAGAAAGCGAAAGTTCTGGGCTCAGACATCTGCTGAGGGCCGAGCTCCCTCAGCTCCAAATAAACCTAAAGGCACTGAAAGAACCTCTGTGGGGTTGGTCCCCTGCAGTTACCGGGGACAGCAAATAGGCAGAAGTTTGTTTTGTCTCTGCAACCTAGTTGTGGCCTCAGAAACAATTCTAGCATAATACTGCCATCATTGTAATGCCACAAATACCCACGCTATGTCCTTCCCTGAGGTTCACAGGTGTGTATTTGGCCGATTTTGAGAGGTAGTGGAGTAGACATTGACGGATAAGACTGCCAAGGGGACTGGGAAAAACTGGGAGATGCAGAAAGCTTCCCATGCTGGGAGGAACCTCCAGGATTTTTCTGCTTGAGGCCTCATTTCCCTCGCATGAGGGCAGACGTGCTGAATCTGCTTCTGCAAGTTTGGGACAGCCTCGAGTTTAGCTCCGTTTCACCTCAGACTCCTGTATTTCTGTGTAACAGCATCATGTCTGCAGTTGCTGGGGCTCCTGGTGACAATCCCTGTGGCTCTGTTTTTTCCCATATTTTCATCAGTGTTCTATAAGCCAGCTCTGCCTTGCTAACAGACCTAACCCAGCCTGCACCCCGCCTGGCCGGAGGTCCCCTCCTTGCTCCCAAAAGCTGCTGCAAGGCAGAATGTCCACCATGACCCGTCCCACAGCCTTGAGGACACGTCTCGACCTGTAAAATCCCATTGCCAACAAGGCAGGATGTTAGCTCCCATGTACAGAATGGACGAGTTCCAACTTTGTCTAATACTCGACTTGTCATAAACTATCCCCCACCCGCATTGCCGGGCTCCAGTGGAGTTTCTGGATGGCGCTTGGCCCTGACCCCAGCGCTCCCTGCTTCCTGGCTTTGGGAGGGAGAAGCCACGAGATGGCACCCTTAGTCTGGAGCAAACCGAACCTCCACCTTGACATGCTGGGAATAAGGACATGGCTTGGAGGCCTGGCGGAGGGGACCTACAGGTCCTGGGTCTTGCCATAAGCTGCTCCAGAGCACTGTGCCCTTGGTGTTTGGTCTGTCATCCATAAAGGAGCCACAACAGCATTTCCCCACCTCGTTATGGCTGGTGAGAGAATAAATGAATCCAAGAAGAGTTTGTTGTCCTAGGCGGGTTCCTCCCACAACCGCCATAGGGCCCCCTGTTACTTGGGGTTATCCTGGCACAGCACCCATTGCACCCCAAGCGCAGAAGTATCACACACCTTTTGACCGGAGGCTTCTTCTTCAAAACATCAGCCATCATCCTGCTGGTGGGAGGGAGCTTGTTCCAGCCTGAGGAAAACAGAGAAACCAGAGACCTCCAGCACCACCTTAAGCTGAAAAGTTCACCCCCTTCCCATGCTCCCAGCCCCTTTACTGAGAGTGTTCATGCTTGATGATTATGGCAGTGTGCACAGAGCAGCAGGGATATGGGGATGCAGTTGGGGAGCAGAGGCTATGGTGTTACTAATGCCCATGGCCATCGTGGGCACTGTGGCAGGAGCCAAAATATGCCCTGGACTCAGTGGACAGTAGGTCAGTCTGCCCCAAACCTCCCACCCCAGCAGATCCCCCCATCCCTGTATCCCGTCTCCCACCTGCAAAGATGCCTGTCACCCAGCGAGCCTGCATTTCTGTTCCCACCATCACAGAGCCGGTCAGTTGGATTAAGCCAATGATGGCCAGCGTTGGCTTTTCCAGCTGGGGAGGGAAGATGCGTTTATAGAGGGAACGGTTATCATCGATGAGGCTGCGAACCGACTCTTCAAGAAAGGGAAACGAGAAGATGTAGCCCGTGGCAAAGAGCACCACATCGATGTTTTCTTCGATTGTCCCGTCTTCAAAAACAGCAGAGCTTTCAGTGAACTCCTTCACATTTGGCTTCAACACAACGGTCCCAGAGAGGAGGCAAAACGGCAACTCTTCACTGATAATTACCTTAAAGTTGGAGCTTGCAGGTGGAAAAGAGGACAGCAATGTTAGCACCTGGGAGGGACCTGAAACGTCTTTTGTGGCCAGAGTCCCCCTCCAATGGTTTGCTATTCCACAAATATCCCCGGAAATTAAAAATTGAGCATTTCGCACCATTAAACCCCCCTGACCAACCAACAAAACAGTCAGAAAAAACACCTTTTGGTGGAAGCCAAGCCATAGTTTGTGTGGTTAAACCATGAATTGAACTTCCGAAACCTGATCCTCCTCGTGAGGGCTGATGGGAGAAGCCAGTCGAGAAAGTGGTTGAAGCGAGTGGTGCTGACCATATCGAAGGGGAAACCGTGGTCCGAGACTCGGCTGAACACCCATGTGCTGCTCCTGGCACTGAGGAACACCTGGGGAAAAAGGCAGGTCTCAGCCTCCTGCCCAGACATCTCATTGCTGGTTTTGCCCTGAATGGCAAATCCCATTTCCTGCACTTTGGAGCCGAGAGGGTTATCCTTAGGGAAGGCGATGGTATCCGGATGAACTGAACAGCTCATGGTGGCTTCTGCAAAGTTCCCACAGCTACTGAACGGCCACTCCTCAGGTGACCCAAACTCTACAGGAACTGCAGAGCTTCTTCAATTGGAAGTGCTATTTGTTGAGAAACCTTGTGGGCAAAGCTTCCTGCACATACCCCAAGCCACCGGCTCTTTTGGTCCCTGGCTGGGCTTGGCACAGCGGCAGAGCTGTACCTTTGCAGCCACGCGGCTCAGCTCCACGGAGAGGTCACTGCCAGTGTTGCCAGTGCCGACCACGAGGACCCGCTTTCCCCGGAAAGCCTCCACATCTTTGTATTCCTGGCTGTGGAGGTACTGGCCTTTGAAGCGAGTGTCAATACCTAGGCAGAGAGCAGGCAGCATCTCCTACTACCAGATACATTTGCTTGCCCCAGCCTCATGCCCAGACCCTCTGCAGCCCCCAACTCTCCACCTCCCACCTCTGCTTGCAGCTGAGAAGCCCGTGGAAGTCTTGGCTCCCTGGGTGCACCTCCTCAGCTTGGTCCTTCTTTGCAAATTCTCAGGCAAGAGCCTGGCTGCATCTTTACAAGGTATTTTTCCCATTCCCAGGAATGCCCCCCACCATTCACATGGGTAGAAGGTCCCACCTGCCCCAGCGTGGGGGCTTTGTGGAGCAGGCAGGCTTGCAGAGGAAAATGCAGCCAAGGGACCCATGGGTGCTGGGTAAAACCATGGGGGGCAGCCCCAGCCCACCCCAGTGCCAAGGCAGGGCTTACCTGGGAAAGAAGCCAATGGTAAGTAGGGCTCCTGGTAATGGCCAGTGCAAACCATGACAGCATCAAAGACATGCAACTCCCGGACACCATCAGTCTCGGTGACCACCTCCCACTGGCCAGAAGTGGGAAAATCCGGGCGCTTCCTGACGCTGAGAGCTGTCGTCTTGCACCAAATCCCAACAAAACAGCAGTCAGGACGGCACTGTGTTTTGGAGAGGACCTTCCTGCCAAAGGCTGGGGCTGCCAGGGGCAGGCTGGGTCCCTGGGGAATTGCATGTCACCTCTGAAGCTCTTAAATCCCACCCTGCACCTTTCCCCTGGTGATGGCATTGATGGGGGGATGCACCAGGTAGCCCACGTTTGAGCAACCTAATTTAAAACATGGAGCTAAAAAGCTGTGTTCAGGATGCAAAAGGCACTTGTCCTAGTGGGATCGCACCTGGTATCGTCCTGTCCCATCTGGGCGATGCCCTGGTATCCACAGCCACTGATGGCTTTTCTCCCCATGGCATTTGGGGTCCCTGCTCACCTTGAAGCGTATATGCCGCAGGAGGTCGAAGTGCCGGGCGTACATCCGAAAGTACTCCAGGAGGAGGCCATGCGGTAGGAAACTGGGAAAATCCTCCGGGCAGGGGAAATCACTGAAGCAGGACATCTCCTTGGAGGAGTTGGTGATGACTGAGCGGTACACGCTGACCCTTCTGCCGTCCATGGAGTCCTGTGTGAAGCCAGCGGTGCTGTTTGCTGGTGCGCAGGGAAGGACTTTCTCCCCCCAAAGTATTTGAGTATTTTTCCTCCTTGTATTTGGGCACAAGGAATAAACCAGGACTAGCACCTGGTGACCACGGCTTCTGCTCCCTCCATCTCCTTCGCCACCTTGGAGTCAGGGGGAGCCCCATGCCTGGGACAGGGATGGTCCTCAAGGGTGTGACCACCCTTTCCTCTTCGCTGCAGGAAAAGGGCATACGAGGGAGGGGACAAACCCAGGGACAATCCTCCCCATGCAGGCAGAGCCCACTGACCGTGTAGCGCCAGAGCCCCCCGATGTCCTCGCTCCTCTCAAAGCAGGTAGGCTCCAACCCCTCGTCCAGGCAGCACTTGATGGAGGCCAACCCGCCAACCCCGGCCCCGATAACAGCCACACGCCGCACCATGCTGTCCAGCAGCAGCCAACAGGCCGGTGTGCGAGCAACTGGAAATAAAATAGCCCGGGGATCAGCAGAAACAGCAGTCCCTTCTTTCCCTCCCCAGCAAACCTCCCCTGGTCTTCTCTGGCTGCAGGTGTTCACAGAGGAAAACTGTCCTTGGAGGAAGCCATCACCAGCTCCTGACTTGAGTGTTAAGGATGAACACTGCTCATTAAGCTTCCCGCTGTGCTAAGCCCACACTGAGGGCCCAGTGAGTCCCGTCCTGCAGGCAGGGGAAAAGGAGGCACTTTTAAACCTCGCTGTGCTGCTGCTTCTATTTAGTCCTGTTCCTGGCCCAAACCGGGGTGTGCAAACAAGGGGAAGGGGCTCACAGCTATCTGCTTCTGCCTGCACAAAGTGATCCTCCTGAAACCTTTTCAGGAAACAATTTTAGCTAAACTGGCTCGTTTTCATGCTTTCCTTTTTAATTTCCCATTAAAGGGCATTCTCTCAAAAACAAAAAGGGTGGTTAAAAAAAAAAAAAGAAAGTGATGCCTGACTGAGCAGGAGCACAGCACAGCGATTCAGAAGTTAGACAGCACTGTGAAAGTGCGGCTGGGATTACAGAATATACAAAAGGTAAGAAACCCAGGAAACGCAGGGTATAAATGGGAGGAACTCAAGGCTTGGGGATGTGTAAACTGAGCTGCACTGAGCTTGACTGGAAAGCAAAGAAACTAGGAAAAAAATGAACCCATGTGAACTTTGATTAGATAACAAACACTCCTACTGCAGAGTCTGAAGAAAGAGTCATTTATAACTTTTTTTCTACCCATTTTGTGTCAAAAAGTATGTTAACATAAACAGGAACTGGAGGAAACTGGAGAAAGCCAGGGAAAAATGAGGGAGGTGGAAAAAAACCCCCTCTGCATCCAAAAGCCCAGCCCGAGCCACTCCTTGATCTGCAGGAACAGGGCAGGACATACCAACATCTGCCCACCCCCAATCTCTGGAGCCTCCCTTGGCTTTGGGAAAGGGTAGCGACGTGCCCAGGGTGCTAAAGTCACCCCTCTTTTCCAGCGCTGCCTACAGATGGCTTTGCTCCAGAGGGTCCCTGTGACACCCCCTCTCCCCCTGCCAGCAGCAAGGCGAAGCTGGTGGCGAATGCCAAAACCCCAGAGAGCTGGCTGCCCGCTTTTAAAGCCTGCAAAACCCAGCCGGAGAGAAGAGAGGAGCAAACCTTGCAGGGCAGTGCTGTGCCTTCGCTGCTCAGGCTTCGGCCGAACTTTGCTTCGAGATTCTCTAGCTGCAGATTTAAAGGAAAGGCTGAAGTCCAGGCAGCTTGCTGTGGCTTTTGCACCACCGACCTTTACACCCGTGTTCCCCTGCTCTGCTGTGCTTAAATGCCCTGGCAGAAAGTTCTTAACCTCCCTGTGGCGGTGCTGGGTGGAAATCCAGACTGAAATCCCAAGGGGGCTGCGCTTGCAAGAATTCCCACGCTGCAGCTCGCCTCTGCCCCAGCCCCGGGAGCAGCTTGGGATTGTCTTGATCCATCCCCCCGTGTGCTGCCTGCCCTGGGCAGGCGCTCACTTGGCATCCCTGGGAAATCAGCAGAACGCACTCCCTTTGCCTGCATGCCAGCAGACAACATGGAGCAGGGGACATGGTGCATGGGACAGCCTAATTTTTGGTGGCCAATGAAAGCTCTCAGAGCCCCAGGCTTGGGGGATGCCCACGGTGCCTGCTGGCACAGCCTCAGCCCGGGTAAGGATCCCCCCAGCTCTTCCCATGCACACAAGGAGATGACGAGGCAGCAGCCTGCAGCACACTCCCACCACGGCCAAGGAAATTTTATTGATTGAAAGACTCTCTGCACACAAAGCAAAGCCCCAGGGATCGCCCAGTGGTGGGGAGTGCAGGGAAGCAGAGCAGGGAGCACTCAGCCCCACGGGGTACCAGCCCTGGTCTCAGTGGTGACAAACCACTGCAGCCAGAGCCCCTTCCCTGGAAAGATGCACTGATTAGACCCGAACTGGGATTTTTGGTTCATAAGGTTTAAGATCAGAAGAAGGGACAGCCTGACCTGCATACTCAGCCCAGATAACCCCTTGCTGGACTAAAGATCCCAGTTTCCAGCTGATTTGGGGCAGGACTGATGCCCCGTGCTCCTTTCTGGCTGCCACACCGAAAGCCATTTTTTGCTGGTCTGGTCCCTGCTGCCTCCTGGGCAGCGTGGTGTGGGCACAACCGTGCCACGCAGCCGTGCTTTACTCATGGCAGTAGGCAGGAGAGCAGCAGTGGGGTGACGAATGCTGGGGGGGAGGCTGCCATCTCCAGCTAATCAGGTCTGCAAAGCTGTGCTTGGGGGCAAGCTGGAGCAGAGAAAGGTTTGTACTGCTGGTTAAAGTTTTATATTTGTTGCGATCTGCTGAAATCTCTTTCCCCCTGTCCTGCGGCACCCTGTGGAACTGTCTAACGTGAGATAACATCCCCAAGGACAAGAAAAAAACCTAAAGAGGCTTTAAAATCTACTGGAAACCAAAAAACACAGCAGCCAGGAGCAGGAGGAGCCCCATCACAGTCAGGAGAGAAGGGCAGGGGCTGGAGGAGCCGGTGGGGACTCGCGTTCTCGTGGGCTTCAGGGTCCGGTCCCACTGGGTGAGGATGGCCTGGCGTGCCCCCTCCCAGCGCCCGGGGCCCCCCAGCCGGTACTGGTAGGGGGTACAGGGGCCGAAGAAAATGGTGAGGGCCAGCCAGGGGTCTCTGCAGAGCAGCCCCAGCACACTGGGCTTGGCGCCGATGAAGGAGGCGAGCTTGTCCATGTAGACCAGGCAATCTGTTTTGAGGACTTCATCAAAGGACAGTCCGAACCTTAATGAATTGGAGAAGAAAAAGAGGTGGGAGAAGGACTGGTGTCAGCAGCGCTGAGACGAACTGGAGGTCAGATGCTCTGCATCCGTGTTTTTACAGAGTCTGAATGCAGCTGCATTCCTCTTAGGAGAGGACTGGGCATACGTGCAGTGGGAACCTGGGCCTGCCTGGGCCCAAAATCCTAACTGTGACACAGCACGTGTAAAGCAATGCTGGCTCTGGTACACACCTTTCTCATGTTCATCAGTTGGTCTTTCACTTCATTACCCACAAGTTGCATCCACCCCCCCTTCACCTTAGGGGGCCTTTTCTAAAAGACTTTGTCAAACCAGTTGGTTTTTTTTAAAAACTAGTTTTCCCTTTGCTCTCTGCAGAGAAGTCACATGCAGCATGAGAAAGGCAGCATCCTTTAGTTTCCCTCACATTTATTTCCACAAAGTATTGCAAAAATGCATGGTGAATTGGAAGATTGCTTCCAGTTCACCTTCTCTGCAGAATTCATGGCTTCGTGTCCCACCTTCAGTGGGCTGAAGAAAAGCCATGGGTGTTTAGCCTTGTATTGTACAGCAATTTTTCCGTGCAACTCTGTATTTCACTCTTCTGTACCTTTTGCACTATAGCGATCTAGGTGTACAATGGATTAACATATCGCTTAGTTTCCTTGTTTTATCTCATTCATTTCCTAATAATTCTTAGCCTCTGATTTGACCTTTTGCCTGCCCATGAACTATGTGCTGATGTGCTGAGACACCTGTTCACAGTGATTCAGATCCCTGTGCTGAGAGGTGAGACAATTTGTACGTACACTTTGAGCTGGCTTTTTTTCCCCCCTGCTGAATTACTTTGCATTTATTACCATTAATTTCTCTTCCATTTTATCTCTTAGTCCCTGGGGACCCTGGCAGACTTCCCTGACTTCGAGCAAGCTTTAATCTCAACTACCCTGAATTAATTTCTTCCCTTCATCAACAGGCGAAATATCAGTGTCAAATCAAAGGTTATGTTGGCTCAGTGCAAGTGAATAAAGGGGTGGCTGGATGTGGGCATATCCGCCCTCACCTCCACTATACGTGCAGGGAGCAGCTGTAGAGTGTGAGCCTGCATGTTGCTGCTCCCCGAACTCCAGGGGCTTTCCAATCCACTAAAAAAACCTTTGGGGCTCCAGGGAATGGCTTACCACCGCACTTGGTTTTTCTTCTTCTCAGTTACTTCCTTCTCCATGATAGGCTGAGGAGGCAACCGACACAAGCCTAGAAGAGAGAGGAGAGTGTCCTGCACAGTTTAACTCCTGGTGGCAGTTGTGAACTCATTCAGTGATGCAAAACATGGGAGGCCCTTCCCTGGGAGGGCAGGAGAGCCTCATTGCTTGGATTTAGCTAAGCAGTGGCAATTCTGCCCAAGATCAACCCTCCACTGTGGTATGAATTCACCTGCACTTTTTCCTACTCTTACAAATTTGTTCTGTCGGAGAACAGGCAGATGATGTGGGGTGAGATGGACCATGCAAGCCCCGGAGAGGATCATCCCAAAGAGAAACCCCATAGTTCCCCCAGCTCTGTGGCCATCAGGGACTGAAATCTGCCTTGATGCAGCCCTCCACACCAGCCCAGTGGGAGGTTATTATTGCTATTTTTATTTTAAAAACCCCCAATGATCCAACAAAAACCTAAGCAGGTTTCTTTCCTCACCCCAATAATTGCAAGTAATTTCACTTGTGGGGCAATGGGACTTGTCTCCTCTGGTAGTCATGACGGACAAACCACCCTGTCCCTTAAGGAGCAGTAAATTCTGCCAGGACGGATCAACCACAGTGTCTTAAAGGCAGCTTTTATCTGTGCATCCAGGTTTACATATCCATCTCTGTGCTCTGACTTCTACAATATTTCAGAGAGAAAATACTGTCTTGAACAAACTAGTTTAGACCATGATTTTCAGGCTCAGGTGCAGGCCGCACACCAGCTGAGTCATGGCAAGTCTCAGCTTGCAGCAGGCAGGGTACAAAGCATTAGCTTAAAAGCATCAGTGTAACAGGCAAAAAAAGGGTGATTTAAGGTAGGTGTCATGAACTTGCACGTAGCTTGGACTAATCATGCACTCATGTTGCTGTAGCTCAGCTGAAGTGAAATAACTTGGGAAGTCTGAGCCCTAGAAATGCTCCCTCATCCACTTTGAAGTGAGCTTTGGGGTCCTCAAGGACTGAAATCTGTCTTGGTGCATGGAAGGGACAAGATGTGTCCAATTTGAACTGCGTTTTGGTACATGGGAGAGGTCATGTTAGCTCTCCTACCTTTGAAGACACGGGTCACCCAGCGTGCTTGCATCTCTGTCACGGGCATGATGGCTCCTAATGGCTTGATCAGCCCAAGGATGGCCAGGGTGGGCCTCTGCAGGTGGGTTGGGAACACGTATTTGTAGAGGGATGCGTGCTTGTTTTCCACTTTGACGACTGCTTCTTCTAGGAACGGGAAGGAAACATTGTAGCCCGTGCAGAAGACAACAATATCGATGGGCTCCTCCTCAGGGCAATTGTGGAAGAGAACTGAGTTGTCCTTGAACTCCTTCACACCCGGCTTTATGGTGATTCTTCCTGTCAGGATGTAGCTTGGAAGGTCATCGTTCAGCACGGGCTCGCGCACCAGGCAGCTGTGGAGAGCCAAGGGGCTCTGAGCGTTGGAGATCATGAACAAGCCCTGCCAGTGCCCCTGCTCCTCCCCCTGGGATCTCAAGCCCCGCAACCTTCTGGTGTCCTTTTCTGCAAACAGCCCTACCTCTCCTCTCTCCAAAACTGACATAACACCCTGTCCCACAGCCTGAGTGACTCGTGGGCATCTCCTGCCTTCTTCCTCTATTCACTCAATCACTCTTTACACCATCTCTTTTCAGAGCTGATCCATGCTTTAAGCCTCCCTCCTCCTCTTTTCCCAGGGAGCTTCATGAGGAAAACTCCTCTGGTCCTTCCTGAGCTTTTCCAGCATGCTCCATCTCACACCACCTAAGGGGGCTACAGCTTATCTTCTCCCGCTGGGCTACAAACTCCCCGCTAGAGATCACCCCAGTCTGGGTGCTGTTTGCTGCATTGATTGATGTTGGTTGCTGGAGACCTCCCCCCTGCCCACAGCAAAAGCCCTGTGACACCGCATGGGATGGGAGCCACCAAGAAGTACCCCTTCTCTGGTTGAAGGCCGTAGTTTTCATGGTTGAACCACTGATTCACCCTGTAGTTAATTAACCCCCGTGAAAGGGGCCCAGGGAGGCTGTTTCTGATCAAGCTCATAAGGCGAGTGTTGAAAACCATGTCCCATGGGTAACCATGGTCAAACACGCGGCTGAGCACCCAGGCGCCTCGGCCCGTGCAAACGGTCACCTAGGAGAGAGCAGAGAATGAACAATTCGGGTGATGAATTTGGTGCTTTGCCTTTATAAAGTAACCCCAGAGGCACACAGCGCCGATGCAGTGAAAAAGCAGCAGCAGCATCTTTAAGACTTCCTGACAGCTGGAGATGGAGGCGAAACAGGAGAGAACAATTAGCTTTCTTTCAGGGTAGGTTTTTGACCAAGAAATACGGGTTCAGAAATATCATTTGTACACCATGCAGGGTGATCCCAGCTCGCTCTCCCTATGGTGATGGCAAATGGACCTATTGCCCCCACCGTCACCCTCCCTCCGCCCCGGGGTGGCTGGGTGGTTGTACCTTTGTGGCTACACGGCTGGCCTCCACCGCGATGTCCACTCCCGAATTGCCCATGCCAACCACAAGGACACGCTTCCCCTGAAACACATCAGGATGCTTGTACTGCCGGCTGTGAAAGTACTGGCCTTGAAACCTCTCGATGCCTTGGGGAAAAAGAAACAAAGCTTTCAATTACCTGAGCATTTGTGGTTTTTGTTGGGAGAACTGGCATAGAAACAATCCAGATAACAAGAACAAGGAAGTACAATCGGGGGCCACTGGGGACTTGTGGGGCTCCAGCCCTCCATCCCATGCATGCAGACTTGGCTTTTCCTCTCCAAAATGGGGTCTCACACATGCTTGCATGGCAGTGAGCAGGGACGCATGTGCTGGGTGGGACTTGGAAGACAGTTATGTGAAAGAGCTGTGCTAGTGCAGTCTCAGGATTCAGCCTCTACAAGATGATGACACACAGCTTCAGAAAAGCCTGCAGACCCCCTGTCCTACAAGCAGCTTCAGAAGCACTCGATAACGCTGATGGCAAGGCAACCCTCTCTATGCTGACAACTGGGGAGATTCATCACAGCAGTGATGAGTACAGCCCTGTCAAACATGATGGAGCTTCACTGAGAGGACCTTGTCCCATCTCAAATACTGCGTGGACAGTTTCTCTGAGTCTAAACCATCCTGTCTTGGAAGTTTGCTCTGAAGTGGCCAGTGCCTGCAAAAACAAGGCTGCTGAAGCACAAAGACACATTGCTGTTCATGCCAGGAGGTTTGAAAAGCAGGAGCAAGAAAAGGAAGGAAGCATTTTTCCAGAGGAACCACTAATCCTTCTTCGCCCCCCAGCCCCTGGAAGCAGGTAACCACAGGCAGCCATGTACCGTACCAGGAAAACAGTGCAGGGGGAGGGACGGCTCAGAGAAATTGCCGCTGCAAACCATAACGGCATCAAAGATGTGCGATGTCTGCTTCCCATCCACCTCTGTAACCACATCCCACTGGCCCGTGGTGGCAAAGTCGGGACGTTTGCGGACACTGACAACAGTGGTCTGAAATGTGGAAGCCAAGTGGAGTCACCACCGGTGTCTGGCATGCACAGGGAGCGGGGCAGCCCCAGGGCACCCATCACTCACCCCAAACTTAATGTGGTCCCGGAGGCCGAAGCGCTCAGCATAGCGCCGGAGGTAGTCCAGGAGCTGGGCATTGGGCAGGAACACCGGGAAATCCTCAGGGTAGGGGAAGTCAGAGAATGCCGACATCTCCTTCGAGGTGTTGCTGATGACTGACGGGTAGAGGCTTGGCCGGCCAGCCTCGATGTGCTCCTGGTGTGGCATCCCAGGGTGCATCAGCCCTGCATCCTGGGGTGGGGACCATCCCCCTGCTCCCCTTCCCCTGGTCTTGGGGAGTGCAGCTGGGAGAGGTCAGCACCCAGCAAGCTCTTGCACCCCTTCCCCACCCACTGGAGCCCAGCTTGACCCACTCCCCAGCCTGCAAAGCTGCAGCTCCCATGGGAAGGGGGGATGGGTGCCACCAGCTCACCGTGTAGCGCCAGAGCCCCCCGATGTCCCGGCTCTGCTCGAAGCAGGTGGGCTTCAGCCCTTCATCCAGGCAGCACTTGGTGGCTGTCAGCCCACTAACGCCCGCGCCCACCACTGCCACTCTCATCCCTGCAGTCTCCGCCGGGGACCTGGGCTGTGAATGGGGCTTAACCTGGGAGAAACCCCACAGATGGTCACCACCCTCTCAGGGAGCAGCTGCTGGCATACCCACCACAGGGGATTTCTCTATATGCCAGCCCCAAACCTTGCATTCCCTTTACGAGCATTCTGGGCTCTTAATTTACAAGTTAGATTAAAAGACTTTAAATATTCATTTTCTCTATTTTTTTTGGTTTTTAAATTAAATCCATCCACTTTTATGGTATGCTCGCCAGGCTGCTTTCAAAACCTTGCAGTTGCCCTGGAAACTCGCTTTGAAAATATGTAGTTAAACTACACATCACTGCCAGTTTTTATTTACAAGTTGTGTTTAAACTATCCCTCCTTATCAGTCTTGCAAATATTTGTATTTTATCTTTGGAGATCTGCCCCTGCTTTTCTTTGAAAAGAAAAAGAAACATGCACTGGGACTATTCAGTCTCTGCCTTGCTGACTGGGTCCTGTTCCCTGTCCCTGGGGAAGACACTGCCGACTTTGACACGGCCACCGAGGCCGATGGAGGGGGTGCAGGTATAGCACACCTTGGCTTTAGGGATGCTTTTGTGTCTGTCTCCCAAAACTGTCCCACTGGGGAGGTCTGGGCTGAACAAACAAGACTTGCAGGGCTGCAAACGGCTCAACCCCATGGCTCAAGAGGCAGCAGCCCCTGGGTCGATGTCCAGCCCTATGAGGACCCAAACCCTTCTAGATAGTGCTGGGTAATGAAACAAGGGCTGATGGCCACATGCCATTGCTCAGGCTGGACATTGCTGGAGCTGGGGCCATCACACAGGTGCCCTGGGGGGCTGTTGCAGCCCCTGGTTTCACCCTGGTGCCGGTGGGGAGCACCCTGCTCAGCTGAGTTATTAACCCAGTGTACCGCGGCTGCAATATGGCTGGGTGGCACCGGCTCCTCTACCCTAAGAAGTGCTTTCAGCTTCCACCAGGCACATGGGATGGTGTATTCACCAGAAAAAAAGAGAGTCTTCAGTACAAAAATAGGGTCAGGCACAGTTTTTTCTATAAAACACCAAATTCCCCACGAACAATTTCAACTTTCAGTAGGAAGGCAGAACCTAATGAATACTCTGCTTTCCAAGGTTGGAATGAAAACTGGACTTTTTCCTTTTTAAATGAAGAAAGTGCTAGCATAAACTGCTCATTGTTCCACTGTTTTGGGTGGGATTTTTTTTGCATAGTGGGCGTTAATTTATATCACAAACATCTCCCAGCTACGTATGCTATTTAATTCCCTACCCTTTTGCAAAGAAGCTAGAAATAACATCCAGGAAACACTGTCTCTGCTACCCCATGCCTGTTTCTGCCACAGTTTCCATACTGTCCCTGCAAGTGTTCATAGCAGCTAACCTCAGGAGGCTCAAGCCATGGGGTGCTTGCTTGGGGCAGGGCGGGATGGAAAGGCATCTCAGCCCCCCGGGGACACTTACCTCCCAGCCTTGGCCACCCTTGTTCCGTCTCGCCGCCGCTGTGGGGAGAGCCCCTCCTGCTCCTGATTTATAGGCGAGACTCGGCGCTTTGTCAGAGGCAGGGGAGGGCGGGCAGCTTCCCCCCGCCACGGCCACCCCACTCCCATGGCGGTTGCACAACCCAGGTTTGCAGTGGGAGGAGCAGCTGGACTCACCTGCTGCTGTGCGGAGTCAGCTGGACGGTCCAGGTGATGATCCCTAAAGGAGATTGAGTGGAGTGGGAGAGACCGGAGTGGTCCAGTTGTGTCCCGCAGCCATGCAAGGAAGACTCGTGTGTGTGGGGGCGGCTTCAGCTGTGGGATGTTTTCACCTGCCTTTTGGCTGCCTACCAAAAGGGAGCCGAAGCGGCCGACAGACAGCAGGGTTTTGGTAGGACTTTGCACCCAGGGCACCTTCCAAAAAGAGAGAGCTGGTTTTGCGGTCACTGCTCACAGAGGCTGTCGTGCCATTGGCCACATGTGCAGCCACCCGCACTGGTGTTGGGCAGGAGGGTCCCCATGCAAACTGGAAGAGTGTGAAATGGCCACAAACAGCAGTGTAGCAAGGTCCTAAACACAAAGAAAGTGTAAATGTTAGCTGAAATATCAATGCAGGACATAGCACTCATCCAGGTTGTCTCCCAGGAGTAAATGATCCCAAATTTGGTATCAGCTGTTTAAGCTGTTTGAATAAGCAAGGAGGCTGCAAAGGAGGTGGAGAAAAACCCATCCGAGATCTGCAGAACAGAGGGTGGTAAATAAAGCGTCTCCATCCAACAGAGACATCTGCTCAGAGCCTGCGTTCAAAGCTGCAGAGGCCAGTAGCTGGAAGTTGAAACTAGAAGTGGAAATAAGATGCACATTGGTAACAAGGAAGGTAATTAGCCACAGGAAAGGTCTGCTGAGCTTTGTGGCAGACCCAGGCACTTGAACAAAACATGTTTGGTTTGTGGAGGCACAGGACTCCCCACCCCTGTGCTGGGGCACTGTAAGGAGCGTGGCAGCCTGGGCTGCCACCCGTCTGCAGCACCCACAAGGAGACATCAGCCTTCTTGGGCTTCCCCTTTCTCAGGATTTCCCACTGCTTCTGCCTAATGCCTGGCTCCTGGGTTTGACCCCATCAAGTTCGGGGCACGTGCAGAGTCTGGGGCTGGCTGTGCCAGCCACGCTCCAGTACAGCTCTGTGAATGGCAGCTGAGAGCAATGTACTCGCAGGGTCTGGAGTCTGTGAAATCAAACTTCAGATCAAAATTCAGATTTTGCTCTCCCAGGCTAGTGGGATGCAGTTACTGAGATGAATGGGCAACAAGCCTTGCACATCTTTGATGCCATTGGGGGTTTGCACAGGCTATGTCTCCCAGCCCTCCTTTCCATTGGACTCTTCTCCAGCTGCACAAAATGTTGCACCTGCAAAGCTGCTTGCCAGCAGTCAGCAAAAACGCATAGAAAATCCATGAAGGCAAATATTTTGTTCTTTATCTGCTCCTGCTTTTCTGTGTTTCCCAGCAGGCATCCAAGTGACTCATAGTTGGAGGGACACTGTGGCAACTTCCTAGGAGCAGTGTTAGGGCTTTGGGGAGAGCAGTTCAGGGAAGCTTTCTAAAAGAACAAGTTGTATTTTGGCGCAGATGAGCTACCGGCATAGAAATGGGGCCATATGTCTTTGCTGCAGCTGCTTAAAGCAGTGGTGGCTCTGGCTATCCCTGATGGGGAATCCAGTCTGGAGGTGCAGGATAAGATGTAATGAGGGGCACTACATGAGTCTAGGTTACAAACACCTCCAAAGTCCCAGTACCCTGGGATTAAAACTCACTTTCCTGTGATCTGCCTCAGGTCTGCGATGTACCCCTCCCCAAATACCTCTGCGATGGTTTGGACCAGGTATACAGAACAAAGTATTAGTGGAGATGGACAGTGTGATAGCAGGGAGGTAATTACTGTAATTATGCACGTGCACAGACATGCCAGGGTGCTGAAAAGCCCTTGGAAACACACAGGGAAATTCTGGTTGCTTTAATCACCTCTGCTGCTGGCACAACAGGGGATGGCATCCTGGTCCCTGTGCTCTGCTATATCCTGCTGGCAGGGACACCCAGGACCCATCTCTCCACCTTCTCTCCAGGGGCGGTCTGTGCAGATCAGAGAGGAGCAAGCACATGGTGGGGGGTGTGTGTGTGTGCAGTGTTAATATGTTCTCAAGGCTGAAAAAAGCCTTCCTGGCCTGATGTTCAAGCAGAGCATCCCTTGGTACCCTTGGGCCAGTCCCCCTGAATTTCTATCCTTGTGAAAACAGGAGCAGACACGGCCGCAGAGGTCCCTGTCCCCCTTTCTGAGCAAGTGGGATCTGCTGCCACCCTGTCGGGGAAGGAAGGGGGACCCTGCCATCACACACACAAACGGCTGGGGGAAACGGTCTTTGGCCAAGGGATGGGGTGAGGCCAAGAGAGGGCACATAATTTGGGGAACTATTTTACCACCTTCCTTCTGCCTAGCCTGGGACACCAAGCAGCTGTGTTTATCCACATCCTGACATGCTGGGATGCAAACCTCATTAGATATTGGGGGTGTATTGGTCATGAGGGATTACTGGGAGAGCCAGGAGCAGTAAATAACCGGTGGTGGCTCAGGAGGAGCACTGGGAACGGGACGCTCATGCCACCTGCCCACTGGCAAGTCACTTCTCTCTTTGAGGAGCAAAGTTTCCTGGCACCGTGGCTCAAGCCTGGGCTCTGCAATGGGCTTTTTATCCTTGAAGTACAGGGAAGGAGAAACTTAATGTATCCATTTAGGCTTAATCAGATGGGAAAGACACCTTCTCTGCAAAACTCTGGTACCAGTTTTATCATCTCTGTTTAAAATAACAATTTAAGCTAAGGAGGGGCAAATCTATGTACAAACAAGTCTTAGCACAGCCTGCTTTGCTGTTTTCTAGGCTTGTGTCAGCAGCTTTTGGCGTGTGTCATGATGAAAGGGGACAAGAAAAAGAAAAAGTGGAGTTTCTTGTTAAGCCAGTCTAAGCAAAGCAGGGTGCTCACCATCCAGCAGCCACTGCTGTCACACACGCTCAGGAGCTGATGAGATGCGGGGTCTGGGCCTGTCAGTGAAACACTTAATTTTCCTCTCTCCAATATTATCACTGCCTCCCTTTACTGACCAGAAGGCTTTAATAACCATGTCTTTACTGTATTTAGAGGTGAGGCTGCCCCAGTGGTGGCTGTTGCCTCCCACTGCTTCCCACGAGGCTGCAGGATACCGTGATCTGTGGGATACGGCGATCCACAGGCTGAACAGAGGCTGCAAGCAGCTGCTGGTGAGAAAATGTATTCCCCCTCCCCATTTCTTAGAGCCCGGATTTTGACTCTGAAAAAAATTGCTTATGTTTTGGCCCCAAGGCCAAAAGGCAATTTCCTGCTTAAAAAACCCGCAAAACTGCTACCCCAAGCATCAGGGCTGTTTTCCTACTTACTTTACTATTTCCAGCACATAGAGGATACTGAAGCACTGCAGCCAGCAGCCACGAACAATGGCAGGGCACTTATGTTTCTTTGTAATCAGAGCTAGGTACATTCAATATCTTAAACTCTTCCTGAAACCTCAGAACTGTCAAAGAGACCCAAAGGATGCGATGGAACAGACATGGGCTGTAGCAGGTACTGTGGGAGAGGAATTTGCTTGCTAGGCAAGGAGGTGTCTGCATGGAGGGCAGAAGTGTTTTACTCCAAGATGCTTGGCAAAGTTTAACTTGATTTAATAATAAGTCACTGTGTTTTTCAAGCATGTAACCTGCGGAATTTGTCAAGAAGCAGCTCCTTGTTAAACCTGTTGCCTCCTATTGCGTTAAAGAAGCCGTAAGAGCTGCAGTTTAAAAATCTTTGGTTTTGGAAGTTTTAAAGTGTACCATTAAGAGATTCTCCAAACAACTACTCAGAAATCTTCACAAGAACAACCCTGGTGGACACATACACCCTCCCTTGCTCACCATGTCTTTGTACCAGGTCGCAAAGGAGATAAACACATACACTCCAAGCACCATGGGAGATGTGCCCAAATAACACGCAACGCTAAGAAGGGCTTTAGACCCTCCTCATTGCTTCCGAGCCAAACCTCAGGGGTTTGGGGTCTGTCTCTGTCATTTCACAGGTAATAAAACATAACTACTGAAGAGACTGTCAGAGCAAACAGGAGTTACAGTTAAGGTAACTTGTAAGCAAATAATTGTAAGGAAGAGCTGCCTGGAGAGCACATAGTTGAGATGTGGACACCCCGACCAGAAGGCGCCTTCCTACCACAACCACCACCAGGTGAAGTCAGGCATCAGCCTTCGAGTGTTTGCAAAAACTCAGTCAGCGCAGTTGACCTCTTTCTGTAAATATTGATGGCGCTCCCAGGCCAGGAAGTTTGAATGCTTTCAATTCCTGTCACCTCTCCGAGAGCATCTCCAGTGGAGGTGTGCCTGTGGCTGACATTCCCCTCCCTCGGCACAGGGATGCAGCAGCATTCCGAGTTCAGGCAGAGACATGCTCCTGCACCACTCCAGCCTCCTACCTAGGAGCGCTTTTGTGCATTTATTCCCAGAAATTAGTTTTTTTTAAGAGGACAAAACTCTCAACACTAGGCAAGGTGCTACTTTCAGACCACTCAGAAGTACCTTGCTGAGGAGCCAGCACAGGAACTGTGGAGCTGCATTAGGTCACATCAGCTGGTAGATATTCTTTCACCTCCAATAGCTTCACCAGACCCTAGGAGACAGGATGGGAAGGGACCTTAGGAACATTCAACCCATCTTCCCCTCCAAAAGCAGCTCTAACTGTCCTTTACCACCTTGTTTCCTTCAGCTGTTTTAAAAACCTCTGGTGATGGAGACTCCAGCATCTCCCACACATAACTTCATGCTTGCTTTTGGAGTGGCTGTTAAGTTTTCCCCTATCTCCACAGTGGAGACAATCTGTTAGCTGCCATTTGGAGATAACTGAAGAGATGTTGCAGCACCACCTCTTCATCAATTTAAATGGGAACTTTCCATATTAAATTGATAGAGAAACTGTGACTGGTTCATGCCTTGGCTTGCTAATTGGTCTCAGAAGCTGTTGAGCACTCACAGGTGCTCCTGGGGTCTTGGGGCTGCTCAGCACCACTGAGGATTAGCCCCACGGGCTGGTGTTTCCCATTTATACTCTGGAAATTATTTTTTATGAGGGAACTGTTTTGCAGGGGGTCATAGTATTGGATTATTTCTCTGAGAGCTTCAGCCAGCTGATGAGATGAGGGTTGGGAGAGGTCAGACCACCGTGGCCAATGCAGCCAGACTGCAAATAAGCAAATGAGCTGATGGCATGAGAGGGTGGGTGGCAGGAGGAGAAACAACAGCACAGAGAGGTGCAGCAAGGAGATGTGATGCTGCTGGAGGAGCTTGTGAGCGAAGCTCTACCCCTTTTGCCCCCTCTGATTGGAAGGAGAAGGGATATGTTGACTCCAGGGGGTGGAAAGAGCCTGGGACCTCCAGTTTAATCCATACAACATGGATTTGGGAACAGGAGTGGTGACATGTGGAATAACCTGGCAATAGTGTCTCCTAATGAATATCTTGATCTGAATTAGACCTGGGACAGGCAAATCCTAAGACCAGCCACTCCCTATCTGCCTTTTCTAAAGCAATACTGGCTCTCCAGTGCTTCCTCCTGACAGCCCAGTCCTCGTGCTTGCTGAAGGACTTCCATGGTTTTTTTCAGGTTGCAAAATATGTAATCAATTCCACAATGCAACAACAAAACCCTTTTTTGTCTGGAAGGATTAGTGTCCAGAGAGTAAATAATGGGTTGGTCAGGACTGGAGACAAGACTTCTCTCCCGTCCTGTCTTCTCAGGGATCAACTCCTCTGTCCCCTGCGCACAGAAATACCTGTAGTGTGGGACCAGGCCATAGTCCTCATGGTGAAACCACCTGCTTGTAACACATCGATCACAAAACACAACAAATTTCATGATAGCCACTCTGCTCTGGAGGGGTCCACCTTCTGCTTGGCTTCTGGGTAGAGCCCCACCTCCACGTCCAACCCCAAATTTCCCAGGCCAAATGCCACAATGGTCTTTCCTTTGCATCCGTCAGGGGTCTTGTGGAAATATTGGCCCTTGAACTTCTCAATATCTGCAAAGAGAAGAGATGGAAGGAGTGTTCAGGGCTCCAGGAACCTTGAACTGCAATATTCGGCACAACTTCGGGTACAATCTAAAATCCCAGGGTGCTGGGACCCAGACTTTGGTGGTGGTGGTAATATGGCAGATTATATATATTTGGTCAGGAGACAGAGGAAAGTTGGATGAAAGCAGGGCTCAAGGATCTGTTTCACTGCTTGCTTCAGGACCACTGCGTT
Organism: Burhinus oedicnemus; assembly: GCA_008921705.1. Classification (NCBI taxonomy): domain Eukaryota; kingdom Metazoa; phylum Chordata; class Aves; order Charadriiformes; family Burhinidae; genus Burhinus; species Burhinus oedicnemus. The sequence goes on along the minus strand of VFFE01006096.1, from coordinate 421,415 downwards.
ACAGAGTAGCCTTTGCCTGAGCTCAGATGGTTCACGAGAAACACATCGATCCTTGAAAAAAAAGGAGCTATGATATTGCTTTGGTAAGGAAGTGGATGAATGCAGTAAATGTAAGTTTTCAGGAAAGCATGTAAAAAGCCTGTAAAAACTATTGAAACACTGTCTTGCTGCTGCTGAGACAGCAGAAATGGGAGCCGCTGTTTGCTAAGTATTGCAAAAGAGCCACATTATTTTTTGGCAGACATTTAAAGACGGCTACAGGAGGTGTGCTGGGAACATGTGCTCCTCCCTGACAGCGGTCCTGCAAAATGCAGCATCACACGGTGATGGGACCATCTCAGAAACACATCACTCCCCACTGCCCTCCTCTCCCCCAAATGAAGACCCCCAAGCTCAGAAACCACCTCTCAGTGCCCTATTTCCCCGCGCACAGGACTCACACAGCACTGCTGCTGCAAAATGGCAGGGATGTGCATGGAAAAAAGCTGGGATTATGAACAGCCTTTTGCAGTAAACCCAGATGGCAACCCGTACCCTGCCCACTGGGTGGGATTTTGCCGGCATCTCCAACAACGGGCTGCGGCATGGGTTTAGCTGGTGAGAAGCAGCTGGGGAAGCAGCTACAGCGGTCTCTTTTCACAGCCACCCCTTCAAGACATGTGGACTTCTCTGGAGAAGCATGTGAGCAGCGTAGTAACCCATCCGGGGACCACAGGTCTGCATTGCCTGCCTCCTGCACTGGCTCCCAGTAACAGCTGCACGGTCTCCAGGATCATTGTCAGGTCTGGGCTTTACCAATGAAACCAGAAACACAAGCACAAACAGCTGTGATGTATTTTCAAAGGTCTAAGCCTCATTTTGTGAGGCATAAGGGAGGAATAATTCAACAGTGGTGAACCATCCATCTTGTGCCACGTGGCATTTGTATCAACAGCCAAGAACAGCTGCAGTAGCCCAGCTGCAGCCCTGTGGCGTTGGACCCAGCACCAAGGTGCTGGAAGGGGACTGTGCTGACTGAGCTTTTGGGCTGTTCCTCTGCTTTTCCCCACACCATGCAGGATGGTGTCTTTCCAACCCTCATAGCGAACCTCCATTTGCTTCCAGCCAAAGACAGGCTGAAGACTTTGGTTTCAGTCTCTCCAGTAGGGTGTAGGCTGGGTCCCAGGCACCAGCAGCCCTGGCTGGCTGTGGATGGGCCAGCCACCTCCCCGGCTTCCCACCTTACAGCTGCTCAGCTGGTTTTATTCTGGAAATAACTTCCCCATCTGGTACATATGCAGCTTGTTAACCCTGCTTCTAGACATATGCCTGTAGCAGCACTCTATAAACAACTTTTACCTTGGATGGACTCCAGTAGGATATATGGATGTACATGACAACCAACTCCAAACATCAGAGCATCAAAACCAGCCAGTTCCTCCTTCCCATTAGTTTTGGTGACGACCCACTGGTGAGTGGTTGAGAAGCCCCGGAATTTATTTTTTATCTTGATGTCTGTGATCTGAAAGGAAACCATAGCAAATGCATCAATACGTGGGTCCCCGCACGATGCCAATGTGAAACAGGCAGAGATGGGTGCTCAGTTGTGCTTACCATCCTCCCTTGCCTTAAAATAGCCAAGCCAGCTGTGAATAAAGGATCAGCTCGGGCCCTCCTGGCTTGTCCTCCTTGAATTAGTAGGGGATTTCTGGGAAACAAGCATTTATTGACTCACACCGGGACAGACGGCCTGGCCCCAGTGGCATGGTGTGTGGGAAGCAGGCACCCCCTGGCACCGATGCTGTTGCCTCCCACCATTTCAGTGAGCTCTGGGCCATGGGAGGCAGGCTGGGCTGGCAAACTGGTCCTTGCTAGGTGGAGCACTTGTTCCAGCAAAGCAAAAACAATGAATGGTCATGGTGTTTGGTCTGCAGGACACTGTGCAGGTTCACGTGATCTTCACTCAGCAGTTGGCCTCAGTGTTGGCATCCCCAAGGCATCCAGCAGTAGCAATGTCGTGAAATGTTGGCTAAAATTCTGACTTTTTGGAGCAAACTGGTAACGGGTGCAAGTATCATGGGTGGTTACTGCTTCTGCACATGTAAAATAATTAATTGTTCAAATAGCAGAGGAAGGTGGAAGCTGGTGTAAAAAGAAACATGGGACACATCTCTGCTCTGCAAAGGACCGCTCTGCGGTGCCCTCATTTGGAGGGATGCTGTTGGGTTTGGGGGTTTGGCGCTGGGTTGGGTTTGCACACAGGAGCACAGCTGCAGAACAGAGGAATTAAAAAATAGCAGCTGGGTATAGCTTCTCTGTGATTCTCTGGCCAGCAGTAATGCCATGTCATCTGTCCTGGGAAGAGCAGCGCAGCCGGCATGCTGTCAGCAGTGCAGACACAGGCCGTGACCTCATGGCTGATAATGATGAGGTCATTCAACCCATTTTGCAGATGTAAGCCAGCCCCAGAGACCACTTGTGACAGCCTGGCCCGTGTCCATTTATTGACTGCACCTGAGGAAGGGGGCTGCCCTGCCAGCGTCCCACAAACCCTCTTCATTCATTCCCCGACATCTCCCCAGTGCATCCCACAGCTCCCAGCGTCAACAGCTGCCTCTTCTCTCTGCTGTCCTTTCTTTCACAAAGCCTCGTACTTCGGCTTTCAAAAGGCAAGGGCTCCTGGCACCCATGGTGTTCGGCGTGGGTCCTGCCAGCACCCTGCTGCTCAGCACAAGGCAAGCAGTGACATCCCCCACCCCCACAGTCTGTGCCCTAGCCAGTTAATGAGGCTGCCGTCTTCATCTAAGAAGGAAAATCACACCGATACACTACACACACCTTGTTAATTACAAGAGAATTTAAAAAAACTGATCAGATGATGCCACTGTATTTTTATTCATGTTTGTTTCTGAGATAGTTGGTACATCTGAGGTCTTGAGTTGGACAACAGTTGTAGGAAAGGATTGCTTCCCACCACAGGTACATGTCATTTGGACTGGAAGAAATAAGAGCAGGCAAACCCCTTCACCTCCTGGCAGGAGGAAGCACGTTAGCAGAACACTTGGGCAGAGGCATTGAAAAGGGAACGGCAGGCTTTCTCTAGTCTTGTTTCCAGGGCTAGAGCTCACAGTAATGATATTTTGCATTTATGTGGTGCCTTTCATGAAACCATGGAGCATTTTGCAAAGCTATGTTATTGCTGTATGGAGGAGAAAAGCTGACATGCCCCAGTTACCTGCAGGCAGAGTGCTTCCTGCGGAGCACCAAAATTATGCCATGGGCTGGTTCCACCCGCAGGAGATGGACACAAAGAAAAAGCCTGCAGGATCCAGCCACATCAGGACTTCAGCAGCTCACCAGGATTGGTCCAGCTCCTCCCCACTTGCTCAGGCGAGAGTGAACCTTGGAGGGTTTGCACTCCCCAAGGTGGGTAATTGGGCAGATGGCATATGCCTGTCACCCCTTGACAAACCTTGGGAGTGGCCACAGAGAAGGGTGAGCATGGGTGCCCATCCGAGCTGTCACTGCGGGGCTGGTGATGCCCAGTGGGAAGTAAAGTGGCTTGGAGATGGATGTCTCCAAGGATGCTTTCACCATGGCCACAGCAGCCACAGTGCTGGGTTACACACCTCAGCTGGGCCAGGCATTTTGGCTGGCAGACGTGATTCATCTCAGCTTTTGGATGCCTACACATTCCAGTGAAGTCCAGATGTTGTTCTGAGAGCTGGTGGGCCATTTATTTATATACCAGAATATTCCTCTCAATCTTTTAATCTGACTTTTTTTTTTTCATTTAGGCATCTTTCCCCACTGGAATAAACATGGATATTTTTCTTTATTTGACATGAAAATTAGTTTTCAAAAGGGCCAATTCAGGCAAGGTCGTTTTAGCCAGAGCACAACTCTACACCAAAACTTTTCTTAAAAAAATGAACATGTTGACTCTGGTTTTCTACAGGAAAAAGAAACAGTAGACAGGGAGAGCTAAAAGACGTAGCAATGCACCACTACTCGAACACATTTAGAGGGACAAAACAACCAGCGTTACTTACTGGGGCTTGTATTCACACTCTTTCATAGACTCAGCTGAGAAACCTCCCAAATTTACCAGACATGGACATTGCACTTGGTTTGTGGATGCTATTTTTTAGGGATCTCTTGATAAATTATTTTCAGGGTAATGAGCAGGACAGAAGCACACATTGCCCAGCGGGTGAACGCAAGCCATGTATGCACACTGCTCAGTACTTCTGCATCCCTCCTCATCCTCGCCACATCCACCTGGGGTCCCCTAGCAGTAAAGGGCAGCGAGGAGGAGAAGGAGCAGAAGGAAGAGCATCCCCAGCACAGCCAGGCAGGGGAAGGTGGTGGGGGTGGTGGGAGTGATGCGCGTCCTCGTGGCTCGCAGTGTTCGGTCCCACTGGGTGAGGATGGCCTTTCTGGCCCCACTCCACTTCCCTGGACCCATCAGCCGAAACTGATAGGGGCTGCAGGGGCCGAAGAAGACCTCCAGGGCCAGCTGTGGGTCCGTCAGCAGGAGCTTCAGCACGTTGGGCTTCACACCGATGGCCGAGGCCAGCTCGTCCATGTAGGTGATATAATCCGTCTGCAGCGTGGTGCTGGTCCCGTACCTTCAGAGGAGAGAGGAGAGGAAAAAGAGGGGCTGATTTAGGTTTCCCCCCACTTTTTCTTTTTTTTTTAAATTTATTTGTTTCTTTAAGCACGGTGAAGGCAGAGTCTGTCCTCTGCTCTCCCCCACCAAATCTGGGGAGCAGAGCTGGCTGGGGGCCACAGCTCCAGGACACACACATCATTGCTGCTGCTAGTGGAGGAATTTGGCTCACAAGAAAATGCCGCGTTTTGAAACTTCCTACAATGCAATGGTTTCTAAAAACAAAAGAAAACATTGCTTGGACCACGTTCAGCTTTCACTGATTATATTCGTATTTTTAGATTATTGATTCACTATAATGATAGATAGACTCAGAGAAGGGGAAAGCAAGGCACTTCCATGGACAAAAAAGTGTCACTTTGAATAATGACAGAAATGTTCTATTTCTGCTGGGGCCTCACCCTGATTGTGTGTGAATGAGAAGTGCTTTTTTGGCCTGATAACGCTCAGTGGTGGCAAACAAGCATTTTGAGACAGGAAATCTTTCCATCATGAATTTTCCACCTGAACTTGCCCAATTCAGACCTCCACAGTGCCTGCATCCTGCTCACTTGGGGCTGAGACTATGGCAGGGCTCTTCTGCCAGCACAGGAATCCCTTGAGCTGCACTTACCACTTGAGCTTCTTCCCCATTTTCTCATCAATGTCATCCATCATCTCACTGACTGAGGGGAGCGTGCACTGCCCTGGAAAGAGCAGGAAAAGCATCAGCAAAGGGAGGTGATGCCCAGGAGATCCTTCCTGCAGCAGGTAGGGTTTGCAGGGATCAGCTGAGCCCTTGGGTGCCTCTCTTCCCTTTGGTGTCAAGATCTGAGCTTGGGTCAAGCTTGGGTGTGGATGTGACAACACTGGCTCCTCTATCCTTAAAGCTATGTAGTGATGCCCAAGAGGCTCTTCTCCCCCAGGCAGCCTGACCACAGGGACCTCATTGCTATCTGCAGTGAGTTGAAAAGTGACCTCCCATGGTGCAAGGCACCCCGTCGCATGGCGAACTCATTACTATTACTGGTAATAATATCATTACTGGCATTTCTGGCCAAAACCCATTGTGTTCCTCAGCACTCAGGCATTGCCCTGATTTTCAGTTTCAGCCTGTACATTGCTGCTGGGAAAGGCTACTTCCCATTAACAGAAATTAGACTTTCGCCTAGCACATGCCCATCCACTTACCCTGAAACACCTTGACTGCCCAGCGGCACTGGAGGTCTGCTGTTGGGATAATGGGTCCAAGGGACTGAACCAGCCCAATGACTGCGATGGTTGGCTTCTCGAGCCGAGGAGGGAGGATGCCTTTGTAGAGGGTGACCTGATTGTCCCTACTTTTGATGATGGAATCATCCTCCATGAAAGGGTAGGAGTAACCGTAACCAGTGGCAAAGACAACCACATCGACGTCATCCTGCACAGTCCCATCTTGGAACAAGACAGATGTGTCTCTGAACTCCTTCACATTCGGCTTCATCACCACCACGCCACAGGCGATGCGGCTTGGGAGGTCATCATTAAACACCGGCTCCTTGCGGGAAGTTCTGCAAGAGCAAACATGGTGGGACTGTCACAGAGGTAGCTTCTGCTGCTGGCCCAGGATAGGCATGGTCCAGCACCATCCAAAGCCAGCACCCCCAGGGGGTTTGGGGATGGATGGCCCTGTACATACCTGTTCAGTGGCATGAGGCCAAAGTTTTCATGCTTGAAGAACCGGTTCATGCCTCTCACATACAGCCAGTCGCTGAGTGCCCTAGGGAGGATGTTCCCCAGCCAGGTCCGGAAACGAGTGATGATCAGCATGTCCCAGGGGTAGCCATTGTCCCAGACACGGCTCATCACCCAGGACCCGCTTCGGGAGCTCAGGTAGACCTGGGGGAAGAGCCAGGAAGGGGTGAGCTGCCCCCATGATGGCTGCAAGCCCCCAGGGCTCTCTCATGGAGGTGGTGACAAGTGTTTGAACAGATGGGGACTGCCCCTCTTCCTTCCCCAGTGGCTCTGGTGTAGGTCCCTGTACCTGTGATGCCACAGTGCTGAGCTCCACAGCGATGTCACAGCCAGAGTTGCCCAAGCCTACCACCAGCACCTTCTTCCCTCTGAACTTCTCCGGCTCCTTGTACTCTCGGCTGTGGAAGTAGCAGCCTTTAAACTTCTGTATTCCTGAGAAGAATAGAGAGTCATAATTCACTTCAGGAATGAAAAGGAGAGGCTGCATTGGCCTTCCCACAGATACTGCTGCAGCATCCATCTGAGTGTTTCTCACAGTAACAGATGTCTCCTGTACACAGAGGGACGCTGCAAACCCATAGTCGGATGGGATTTGTTTCTGGCTTCATTCAATATTTAAAGAGAAAGAGTGTGCAAGCACAGAATACCTTTGCATGGTCTTTCTGTATCCCAAAAGGGTAGTATTGCAACCCCACCATTGCCTCGAGGCACCTGGACAGCCACACTCCATCCCCTTGGTGTGGCTTTACACCCTTGCGGTAGTGAGCCACAGGGAAGGAGCTTTCATTTTTAAAAGAGAAGATGACAAAGGATCCAAGGGGAGTTTTCATCACCAGTCAATGCCTCAAGCCTGTGTCCTCCAAACAGACTCCCAGCACCAGATATTTTTTGCCAGAGAGAAAGTTTTTCCCAATAATGTGCCAGTACACAGAGAGGCAACGGCTGTCGGGTAACATGCATGACATTTGAACTACAAATCTTGGGAAAATGCCCCAAAAAAGCGTTTTATGAAATTTTTTTATGAAAAATCTTCTGTTAAAGGAAACAGCCTAAAATATTTTTTTTCTGGGAAAGATTAGCATTGTCGCTGCTTTGATATGGTCTGGATACTGAGTCTTTTTTCTTAAAAAAATAGGTTTTGATTTCCTGAATGGAACTCCATCCCCAAAAATATTGCTCTCCTTTTAATGCTGAAAAGACATTTTTTACAGGGAAGAACATTGTGATGGAAGGTATTTGCCCGGCTGTGTCCCAGCAGATGAGTTCCACACATGCAGCTTACCTGGGAATTCAGCAAGGGGGAGGTTAGGGTAGACATGATGCCCAGAGCAAACCATAACAGCATCAAAAACCGCCGTCTCTTCCTTCCCATCTCTCTGGGTCACTACCTCCCATTGCCCCATCACAGAAAAGTCTGGGCGTTTTTTAACCTTGGTGACCAGGGTCTTAAAGGAAACAAAAGAAAGAGATCCATGGGTGTCTGTGGAGCAGACCGAGAGGTTTAGGGAGTCAATGGGATTCAGAGGTCCTGGGGAGCCTAGGGATGTTTGCCCCTGCGATTTCATACCAGCAGCTCTGGGGAATGCACAAAGAGGGGACCTGATGAGACCCCCGCTTTAACAAAAACCAGGAGGTTTTTTTCCCCAGAATATTTTCTCCCAGTATTTTCCCTGCGGCAGGGAGACCCGCCACAGACACAATGTCCCTCCTTCCCAGGTCCCCCCACTACTCACTGCTGTTCTTCACTCCAGGCTTTTTACCTTGAACCGTATGTGCCGGAGCAGGTCAAAGTGCTCGGCGTACTTGCAGATGTAGTGTTGGAGCCTGGCATTGTGCATGTAGTTGGGGTGGTCATCAGGGAAGGGGAAGTCAGAGTAACACATCATCTCTTTGCAGGAGTTGGTGAAGACGGTGCGGTAGATGCTCGCTCTGCCTTCCTCTGCCTGGTCCTGGAGGGAGAGGAGCATGGATGAGTCCCATTGGGGGGACATGACTCCTGCCTATCCTGGGGCCCTGCACCACTTCCTCCAGATACCATCACCCCCAGATCTCCACCTCCAAGCTGAAGCCAGAGAAAAACAGCAAAGCCGTCAAATGCAACAACCGAATAACCCCCTATGAGCACAGAAGTGTCCTAACAGGCCAGGAGGAGGGTTTGCATCGCCCAAGGCATTTAGGGTCTGGTTACATTTGCACCTGCCAGGGAAAGTGGAAACCTCAGGGGAAGGGAGCACTGTGGAAGGAGCATGCCAGAACCTCTCCACTGCACATCCAGAAAGCATCAGGAGGTCAGGTGTGACATAGTTACACTCATGCACATGGACACATGCAAGATATCACAAGAGACAAGTCATGTGGGACCTCCCGGTGCCCAGCTTCCTCCTGGTCTGCCTGTAAAGCTTCCAAAATCCCGCAGGCATGCCCGGATATTGCTCCTTTGTGCACACGGTCTTGGCAATTGCACAAGCAAAGGTAGGAGCCTGGCTGGGCACGTTTGCTTTGGCACAGCGTCTCAGCTGCCCATGCTTTGTGCAACTGCGGGGCAGGTCTGGCCTGGGACGTGAACAGAGGCTTGTGCCTACCACCCAGCAATGCCTGTGCCATCTGGCCAGAGTCCTGCTGATGTCTAGAAGGGCAGGACATGGGGGATCTGCCAAAATACTCAAGAGCGCTATGCATGCAGTGGGGCCCGGGCTGGCCTCGTCCAGTCCTGCCTGAAATGGCCAGCACCACACATTGCCCTGTCTCCATCAGGGGGGGCATCTTCTGTGTCTGCCATGACACTTGGCACTTAACAGCACGAAACACAGGTAATGCATTTCCCATCCCCGACGGCTTTGATGCCAGGAAAGAGCTGGGAAAAATGCAGAGGGGTTTCTGCACTGGAAAATTAATATTTGGGTTGGCCAAATGATTACCAACTTCCAATAAAAGAAAAAAACAAACTGAAAAAACAGAGAAGGAGCTGAAGTGCTTTTGACTTTTCTTCTCAGTCGTGATATTCTGTTCTGAAATTCTCCATTATAAATATCAAAAAGGATTGCCAAACTTTCTGGAGGAATTCGCTGGAGACCTCCCCAGAAAAGAGCAAAAACGTGTGGTCCATATTTTAGATGAGTCGAATGTTTCAGATCACCCAGAACAAGTTTTCTGCCCTCCCCTCAGCCGCAGGGTTTAACTCACACAGGCTCAATTCCTTTCCCTAACGGCACCCTGAGCTGCTCCTGCAACCGTGATCCCAACCCAAACTGATCCCTTGGCCCCAGCCTGCCAGCAGGTGGGCATGAGGCGTAAGATGGCTCTGAGTCTGACCCTCTGACTATTTATTTGGGTCCCTTTTTGGCTCCATGGTGCATGGCCAGTATGTAAAAGCACGCTGAGAGCTACCCTGCGCGGCAGCAAGTGCTCCTTAAGGTGGGGTGACAGCTGGCTGCCCCGCAGGGAGACTTTTGCAGGGCCCAAAAACCTGCATTTCAGAGCTGTTCCTATCTCCATGGACTTTGAGGGGAATGGGACCATGTCCTCGGAGCAGGCCTGAGGGGTTTGCAGCCCCTTAGCTGGGGAGAAGCTGGCGGCTCCCTCTGTCCCCAAAGGACAGGGGTTGACAGTTCAGAGGGGATTTGGCTCAGCAAGCTGAGGGATGGCCAGGCTGTCTCCAGCGTAAGGGAGGGGGCCTGAGTACCTGTATTGAACCAGGCAAGCCCTCCCACATGCAGTCATCAGAGCAGAGCAAGCAGGTGCAGGCACATGGGATGCAGCATCCCAACCCTGAGGACACAAGTTTCCCCAGCCAGCTCTGAAACCAGGCAGCCAAAGCCACTCACCGTGTAGTGCCAGAGACCCCCGATGTCCTCGCTCTGCTCAAAGCAGGTGGGCTCCAGCCCCTCTTCCAGGCAGCACTTGATGGCTGCCAGCCCGCTGACACCCGCGCCCACCACTGCCACGCGTCGCACCATGCTGTCCTGCCTGGGAGGGGGAACGTGACTGTGGTGGAGCCAAGACCGGCCAGGAATGCTCGCCCAGGTGGGTCTGCAGCCCCCAGCAATGCCCTGTGGGAGCAGGGCACCTCCTCCCCAGCACAATTCCCCCAGCTCCTTAAATAAGCCGGGGGGTCTCTTGCTGATCCTTGCTCACCTGTTTCCTGTGCAGCCCCCAGGTACGTGCGTAAGAGTTTTGGGCAGGGTGGAAGAGCTTTCCCCGGTACCCAGGGGCTCTCTCGTGGAGAGGAGCAGCAGCTCAGGAGGAGTTCCCCTGAAAGAGCAAAGCTCTTTTATGCGGCGTTGCACAGGAGGCAGGGCCAGCGCCGAGGGGTTGTTTCGATGAGCGGCTTGCGCTGTTTGGACTTTAGCAAGCTCAGAGCTGTAACATGAGGAGGAGCTGTGGGTGCAGAGCTCCTAATTTAGGAAATATAGTGTTGGATTGAAATTATTGCAAGATAGAGCCCAGGGACACTGAGCAGCGGTCCGTGGGACGAGTAGCACCTCTCAAATGCCTGCACACACACACCTCTCCAAAACAGCGTGGCAATGCCCATGTCATTAAGAACAGCAGGTAGGACCAGGCTGCCCAACCTCACCCCATCCTTCAACGCCAGCACTGCAGTTATACGCCTGCAAAGAGAGCAGCTGGCAGTGCCACCCCAGGGACAAGTCACCCTGGCATCGGGCAGGTTCCTGTTCAAAGTATCTGACTGCTTTACCCTCTTCTAATAAATGGGGCAAGTGTGTTTTAGAGGACATCTGCGGGGAAGGACAAGGCACAGGCAAGTGTGGAGGAGTCTGTTTGCAAATCCCAATCCACCTCTGCACTCTTCACCTAAGTCTTATTGTGTGAGTTCATCCACCAAACCGCTGCCTCCAGGCAGATCCTGGAGGAGAACCATTCAGCTGGGAGTATGCCCGTTTCAAAGTTGCTGGAGCCTCTAAAGCTGTCTAAGCTGGGCTGTTAATTCATGCTAAATTGACTTGAAATAAAATAGAGCAGAGAATGCCAGAAAAATGATTGAACAACCAAAGTGAAAAAGAATGAAAGCGCTAATTTTTCCGCTATCTGCCAAATTGGTTGGGCTTTCCAAGGGAACAGCTTTGGAGTCATGGTTAAGCTGACTCAATACAAACAAACTGCCAAGCTGGCTCCTCCAGCCTAGAGGAGGTGTGGATCCTGTCCTGCAGGACACAGCCTGGAGGACGAGGAGGGGAACTTCTCTGAATTAAAACATTTGTCAGAAAACAACATCCAGGAGCGATGCACAGCAAGAGAGCATGCCTGCTCCTGGCCCTGGCATGGGGATAGGAAAGGTCAACCCACGGCAGAAGGAGGGGAACAAAGGTGCAGGAAGAGTCAATCATTTACCTGGAGTGACACAGCTGTCAAGCATCTGAAAGAGGAAAAGGCCATGGACCTCTTGACTAATCATTTCCCAGCTGCCATTTTCCTCAAAAGAAAAAAAAAAATATTTTGGACATTTTTTTCCCCTCTCGAAAAGGGAAAGAGAAAGGGAAGGAGAACTGCAGGTGTGGGTAGGCAAAGAAAAGAAGAAAGTTAGGGTGGTTTTCCCTGGGGGGAAAAAAAAAATCAAAAACTTCAATATTTCTAATGGCACTAGAAGTAGGTCTGCCCAACATCTGCAAACTCCTGTTTGACTTTTTATTGTGTGTTACAGGAAAGCAAGAGGAGAAGAGGGCTCTGAACATCCAAAAGAGCAGGAACAGTCAGGAAAAAGCAGTCACACCTACAAAAACATGCTGTCTTCCAGCTCAAAGCTGCCTCTCACCAGTGGCACGACTGAAGCTGCAGGTGGCTTCCTGTGATGCTCAGAGGGGGTTACAGCAGGGCAATGGGAATCCTACTGGGGACAACCTGCAGGGACAGGAGCCACAAGAGGCTAATGGCATGGTTTGCCTTGATGCATGCTGTGATCCTGGACCTACGCACAGCTCGTGCGATCGCAGCTCTGCTTGTCCCAGCTGCCATCAGGGCTGTGGCACCAAGAGAACAACATGTATTCATTTACCAAGGGCTGGTGTGGGTGGTGGGTAGGGGTCACTGGCCACCAAAGCCAGTCCCTGTGCAACCACTCTCAACCTTCCCACTGGTAGCAGCGGCAAAGTGAAGTGTGAAAAATCCTCAAATTTTGACCCCTTTGCTGCAGGTGAAGGCATCCTGAGACAACAGCCAGAGGGATGCTCAGCACACACCCTGGCCGCAAGGCTGGGCAGCAGCTTGCCCACGTGCCACACCGCTCCTGCTTCAGCCAGACCAGGCTCTGTGGCATTGTATGCAGCACAACACCCACAGCAAGAGCCAGATGCTTCCCCAAGGAGCATTTCAGCCAAAACAGCTGGGAAGAGGAAAATCCCTCAATGTACTGAAGGGGAATAAGCCCCAGTGCAGCACCTTGACAACAGCAGTCAGCCCGGGGCCAGGCGGGCACCGCACCGGCCAGGAGCAGCCTTTGGCCCCGTTGAAGGGACATCCCCAGAGACTCCTCTGATCTCTGCCAGAGCATGCCACCCAGCACAACCACAGAGCCACAGCTGGGTTCCTGACTCCATTGGCAGCCAGGGATGAACCCAACTTGCCAGAGGCACCACTGGCCCGGCTGGGGGAGCACTGGGGCCCCGCGCCCCGTAGGCACCCACAACTCCCGCTAGGCTGGCGATGCTCCTCTCCTCACACATCCCTCGGGCTCCGCTCAGTCCTTTGATGTGCAGCTACATTGTTCAACCATCTTTGAAGTGTGAAATGAGAAACACCCCATGCCTCGCGGGAGGCCGGGCAGAGCCCTCCGGAGCAGCCGGCAGCGCTGCGGCAGCCAGGGCTGCTCAGGAGACAATAAATCTGCAGCTGGAGCTACATGAAGCGAAGCAGTAAATAAGAGCGTTCACCTCGCGTTTGCTCTGTGCTAATTACGTCGGAGGGCTTCCCAGGCTGTCTCTTGTTTTTCTTGAACAAAGCTAAAGACACATTTTTCATTTGCTTTTCCCCACCCTTCTTCCTCTTTTTGTTTGTAAGCAAAATCCTGCCAGGAAAGGGCTGCAGGACCGTTCCCATTAGATTTGGAGCTGATGGATGGAGCGCCACAAGGGAAGCTAATGCCTTGCGATGGGGGAGCAAATGTAACAGTGTCTCTTTGCCCTCCTTAGCCCTCCCATAGGCCCTGAAAATTAGTTTTGGTGTTCCTTAGGGAGTTGTTCTGATCCACAGCTTTTCAGTGGAGGTGGGAGCTCTGAGGGCATTGCTCACCCTCAGCTTCACAGCTCACCAGGGTCACCTTCCCAGACAAGGACAAATCAACAAAAAACTCACCATGCCTTCCATGAAATGTTTTTTACGTACAGCAGTTGCAACAGGATAACAGATATCACTGCATCTATCTCAAAGATATCTCTCCTATAAACTCTTTTCTCCTACGCTACCACCCAGCCTTGGAGGTTGGTGTCCTACAGATTTCCAGCCCATCTCCATGCCCTCTCTGCGATTCATCCTTAGGCAAAGCCTCTCTCTGTCCTCCCTCATTTTTACTTCTGCCCATGTGCTGTTTTCCAGCAGTGCTGTCTGGATTCTTAGAGCACCCAGAAACTGCCGAGAGCATCAGGCAAAACCTCGCAGGAAACCACAGCCACCCCCATTGCAGCATAAGCTGCTCAAAGGTACCTGGCTCTCAGGATATCACAGGATTGTCCTTCTCTTGGGCAACCACCTGGAACAAAGGCACGCAAGTGTTTACCTAGCTTCTGCTCTGCTCCAAGCCTTACACAACCTGGCAGGCAGGGGCAGAGGCCCACAAGGACATGTGTGTCAAATGCTTTCACTACAACCCAGGCAAAGCACCGCTCCAGCTGGTGATACACAGCTCTTGCTGTGCAGGGGGCTGCTGCCATGCTCGCAGCAATTGCTGCAGCTCCCCTGGGGCCAGAGGTGCTATAGACATGGACAACCCATGGGGTCTGCTCCCAAACATGGGAATCATCCCAAGGGTTACTCTTCCCTCAAGAAAACCCCTTCCTCCTAGTTGCTTCTCCTATGCTGTCCCTCCCAGTATTTTGGCAGTGACCTCCTTAGAGAAAGGGCTGTCCTCCACCACAAGTGTGCAAGCCTTGCTTGGAGCCCCAAGTTTTGATGAGGTCCCAGACTGGGATTGCAAGGTTTCAGCTGTTTTTCTGCACACTCCTGCCAGAGAAGGAACAACACAGCCTTTGTTCAGCAAACAGGACACCAGCGGCTCAAGTCTTAGCACAAAACTGCTCCGAGGTGCTTTGTGACCGCACCTGCCTGGAACAGGTTTTGTGGATTTAATGATCATATAATTCCTGCTAATTAACTGTGCTTTCCCTTTTGTCCTTGGGAGAGAGGTACCCAGCAGCAGGTATCTGGTTTAACCACCCTGGAGCAGGAAGGCAGTGACTATCCTGAGAGCAAACATCCATGGGCAAACGCAAGTCCTCACCTCATGCCTTCAAGCCCCAGTGGCATGGACAAGTTGAATTGCAAGTTGCAATCTATGGGCTGAACCACTGCATTTTGCTCAGGTGCCTCATGGAAAGGCAAGGATCCTCTCCTTGCTTCAGTGGAGAAATTTGCCAGAGGTTTAGGACATTCAGTGGGATGAAGGCTGCAGGAAGGCTAATCAAGCCCAGCACCTCCAGTGCTGCATTTCCACGTGGGCGGCTCTTGTCCTGTCTCCTCCAGTGGAGAACACAAGACCCAGGGTGCAGGTTGGTGCAAACCCAGAGTTTGCAAGCCCTGCCCATGATGCTGCTATGGCCAAGGGCTGGCAGGATGAAGTGATGCTCAGGAGCCAGAGGAGAAGGGCTCTTGCAAGCTGGACATCTTCACCACTAGCCTGGCTGTTTCCTCCAGCGCAGAGCAGGAGCAAAATGTCCAGCCAGGTCCTTGTGCTTGGCCCTCCCAGGGCATGGCACAAGCTCCCTTTTCTCTTTGCAGGCCACTGCTGCTCCCCAGCAGCAGGGAATCAAGTTGCCTTATTATGGTTTCAGAGCTAGTAATGCCAGTTACAAGAAACCCACCTAAAGAAGACAATGTCCCTTCTCTCTGAAAGGCTGCTCCAGCTCTGAGGACCTGCTCAGGGGATGGTCTCAGAGTCCAGCAGCCCAACTCTGCAGCACCCACCCAAACTGCAGGCAGGGGATTTTTACTGACTTCTCCTCCCCGTGCAAAGATTTTTTGTGGACACAGTCATTCATGAGGAATGCCAACAGAGAAGTCATGCAAACCCTCCTAGAAGCGTCCAGCTTGCAGCAGCACATCTGCAGGGTGGGAAGGAAAGCAGAGGGATGAGGGTAGGATCACATCCCAGTTCCCCCCAGCCTGGGGACAGACCAAGTGCTAAGGTCCCAACTCCCCTTTGGGAACCCTATGGGGGGTGTTCCCCACACCGAGAGGTCCTGACCTAGCTGGTGAAAACACTTTGCAGCCTCGAGAGTCCCTTGGAGCAGGAGCCGAGGAAAGCAGGGTCCCTTAAAAACCAACCCACAAGTCTTAATCTCGGCCAGGCAGGTAATTAGAGCTTTGTTTGCAGATGATTTTGAACTAGAAAAGCGGAAGAAGAGAGCTTCAAACCATGGAAAAGCAACCTCAAGCAAGGCTGCTCAAGCTCCAGCTTCAGAGCTAAGCTGTTAAATGAGGAATATCAGCTTTCTTTACAATGGAGATTTCTAGCCTTTATGCCTATTGTTAAAGAGGAAAAAAAAAAAAAAGGAAAACTTGACCCTCCTACATCTTAAATAAAAGCCTGAAGTTCATCTCTAGCTCCCTCCTGTGACTCCTGTACACAGGCTGCTCTAAACCTGGCCTGTATAAAGCTATACTAAGCGGTATCCTACTGTCACTATGGGAATATTTATAGGTTGCAGTCGTATACTGGAAATACTTAATACACATGTAAAGTAAAATGCATCCAGATGCTTAAACGGGCATTGGCATCACATACACGATCCAGTTTGTCTGATTTCTGTGCCAGGCAACCCGGGAAAAGCTCTGAATCAAGAGGTGAAATCCTGATGCCTTTTCCATTCAAAGTCTGGATCTATCACACAAAAGCTCACCTTGCATCTCGGTTTTCATATCCACACTCGCATTCCAGCTGGCTCTGCCCTTTCAGGATGCTAAACCACCGCTGCCCCAGGGAAGGCAGCCCAAGGAGCTGCCCCAGCCTAAACCCTAGCCTACATTTTATTTGGCCTGTAGATTGCTTTCTCTACACTGTATTTGGTCATGTATCCCATGACTCTGTGAACTGTTTTATGTATTTATATATTTTATAACTTCTCCATATTACATATTCAAAAGCAATATCCCCACTGCTAAGATGTCTTTATGCTCATATTACTTATTCTGCTCACCTTTGCACCCACAACCCATCAATAATTCCCATGCCCCATTCCCAGGCAGTTGTAGCAATCAGATCGGTTTTGAAATGAAAGCACCAGATTCCTCATGGTACAAAGCAAAAGGCTTTAACCAGCAATGGGTGCAACACAGCCTCCTTGTTCTTTGGGACCTGCACTTCAACACAGCTACATACCTCTGCCCTCTTTTTCTCCACTGCACATCTATTAAGTAGGAGCTGGCAGATTTTGAGTGGAGAGGACTCATTGCTGTCACTGCTCCCTGTGTGCCTCCCCACAAGCAGACCTCTGCTCCATGGACTCGTAAGACCCTTGCAGCCTGGGAAGCTGGAGAAAAACATCTCTGCATGGCAAACCATTGCTGGGCTGATCCCCCATGGCTTGTCACCCCAAAAGCTCCCCTGTATGCAGATGAACAAACAATTCTGTTAGCTAAGCCCATCCCAAGCCCCGGATTGGTGGGACTGACTTCCTTCCATACCAATGCCCTTTCCCATTGTCTTCTTGCCATTGCCCTGCCTGTTGTGCAAAGCTTGCAGAAATAACCTCAGAACGGTTTCTGGCCTTTTTGCTGTAGGGATATTGCTAAATCATATTATTCTTGCTGTCATGCTAGAAAAAAATTATCCACTTCAGTACAACCATTAACCATAATTAGTGCTCAGTTGCACAGACAATCTGGAACAGGGGGATCTGATCTTCTGCTACCAGTCAATAAATCTCTCCAAGTGCACAGGGACCAGTCAGCAAAGTAAGCGATCACTCATTTCTGCTCCTATAACTACTTTTAAATGCCCCAGCAAACAAGCTTGCAACGAATATTTCCCTCATTTTTCTGTACCAGCTCCTGTATCAGTTTCTGTTCACAGCCAATGTGTCCTGCCCTTGGGTTTCCCTGGATCACCAGCTTGGGAGGCTGAGACCCAGGCACTTAGGAAGCCCTGACAGATGCAGCCCTGAGACATTTGGGTATCTGGGGCAGAAAAGCCCCCAGTCTCATAACAGGTTGCTCCTGGCCCAAACCCTACCTGCTGGGCAGGTGTAATGCGAGGCCTGGGACCCGCAGTTTGTGCTGGGGCCCACCGGGCTGCTGCAGCATCTTCTGCTCCTGGGGCTGCTCCTTTCCTGGCAGATGCTTTATAATCCTGCAGACCCTTTATAATCACTTGTTCCTCAGCATCTGTTTTAAAAAAGAATAATATCCAAAAGCCCCATCTAAAACCTTTCATGACATTGCTCACACTGCTTGCTCCGAGCAATCGGATCTCCCACGGAACCTGCTGCTCCCAGCCCTGCAGGTTAGCTACACATCACTATCTCCTCCTGCAAGGTGACAGGGCTGTCTTCTGCAGGGGTTTTAAGGAGTTAATGTTGCCTCTAGGGTTAAGTTCATTTACATTAAGATATCAATTAACTTCCTGGTTGAATTTTTAAGTCTGCCTCTGGACTCTGAAAGAGCCTGGAGCCCTCCACAAGCAGTGCAGAAGTTGCCGTTCACGGCTTGCTCTTCTCACACTGCCTCTGCCTTGGTCTGTCCAGGGACATGCAACAGGACAGCAAAGTCTGCTTGTTGTTTTCCAGACCCTTTGCTTGGTCTGCAGGCTTTCAGGGTCAGCCAGGACAGCCCTAGAGCCCACAGCCCACCCTAGCAGGAACTATCAAGGTACCATTCAGCCTGAATTTATTCAAAATTCCAGCTTGTTTCACCTTGCTTGAGGAATCATCCTATCTACTGAGAGGAGAAAGAACCCAAACCCATTAAGGGAGGGTATCAAAATTGGACCTTCCCTACTCAAAATCCAATACAGACAAAGTCTTAGGAAAATACTTAGGCAGAAGGTGAATAGCTGAGCCTGAGCTTAAATAGGGCTCCTGGCCCCATGGCTGTGTGGATGTGTGTCCCAGGTGAAGATGTTTGGGACAGTTAAAGCCCATTAGTGCCCTCAAGGCCCCAACACTCAAGCTGATGAGGTCAATTCCTCCTTTGGGCTTAATCTTGGTGCAGGTTAAACAGCAGGTGAGAAACATTTTAGTGAAATTAATCCAGCTCCTGTCCAAAATGGCCCAGATACAGCAAGAGAGGAAGGGTTAACAGCCCCAGACTGGTTTCATCATGGATGCGGCCAGCTCTCTGACCCCAGGCTTACAGGGTGCAGCGGTCCAGGGCACATCTAGGCTCCCTGTGCCCACAGCCACACAGTCAGATGCTGAGTGAGCCCAGAGCTGTGGGGTCCAGGCTATGGGGAAACCTGGCAGCTCTGCCCCAAATCCCATGCCACGCACAGCCCAGGCACCAAGCAGTGGTGAGTGGAAAGTGCGTGGAGTGTACACCCGCTTTTCCCCCCCTTCCTTCACCCACAGGCAATAAATACCCTGCTCCCCATTGACGCCACGGTCCGGGTATGGCTCCTCCAGCAGCACCCATAACCAAACCCACGCCGGCACATCTGCACCCCCCGCAACCCACGCGGAGAGATTTGACCCGATTTGCTCTTCAGCGTCTCCTCGCTGGGACCGGAGGCGTCGCGGCAGCCGCGGGCGCTCAGCTCCCTCTGCGGGCCGCGGAGGGGCTGCTCCGCCACTGCGGGCTCGGGTTTTTAATGAAGCTGCCCATGATCCAGCACGGAGCTGCCATCCCCGGACTTGTGCCCAGGCGGGAGGACCGGGACGAGCCACCGACCCGCTCCCACAACGGCTGTGCACCTGTACCCATCACCCCGTAAACCAGGGAACCAACCCCACGTCCTCCGGGTGACGGCATCACCCCAATCCCACCATCTTCACGGAAACAGAGTGAAAGTGCTAAGATTTAAGCTCTTGTTTAAGTGCAGGGATGCTCTGCTGGTGCCGCAGCAACGGGGCTCTGCTTTGCTTCTGCTGTTACAAGCAGTCTGTGCAAAACCTCGCAGCCCTGGCTTGGAGCAGCCCTCCCGCTTATGTGGTGCCCTGGGGCTGGGAAGATGCCCCGTCAGCCACCCATTCTTACCTGTTCCTCTCTCACAGCCTGGGCCTTCAAACACCTGCCCACTCGCACTGGCAATGCTCCGGATCGTGCATTGGGGACAGAGCATGGCAGCTGCTCTGCCGCATGTCACCCAGTCCCCACCCAGAAAATTCCCTCTCCTAATGGTCAGGTCCTCACCTCCAAAAGATGATGGTGGCTCTGGCCAGTAGCTCATTGCTCCTTCTTTGTAATATGATCAATGCAGGTTTGGAAAAACACTCTTTCCATCTGCAGGACCTTGTATGGTAGCTCTATCCAACCCCAGGAAAAAACAACTCCTCATCAGCTTAAACTGCCTGTAAAGTCCTGAGTCTTGGCTCCAGAAGAGGGTTTCTCTTTCCCTTGCATCAGGCTATGATTTTGCAGCCCTAGTCAGCCACTGACTGTGTTGTCAGCCTCAGCCTCTCCCGGAGGACACTTGGGTGCATCAGCAAGGACTGCCATGATGCCTGGCACCAGGGAATGAAGGGACAAAGGGATGGCACCGTCCCACCAGCCCTCACCCTTGGGGCTGCTTGGATGCACACCAGCTCCGAGGCGGGGGAAGAACTCTCAAAGTGATGTTTCTGGGCTGATTAAAGTTAATTAGCTCAAATGATGCCTCTGAAGGGAAATGTTTCTTATTTTGGTTCCCGCTGACTTGGGCCCAAGCCTGGTTTTCATAAGGCCAGTAACTGCAAACAGATAGGGTCCTTTCATTGGAAACAGGCAGTGCAGGATATAATTAAAGAAGTATGCACTGATATCTCAAAGAACCGTTTTCAATTACTGTTATTTCAAGAGGATTAAGGGGAAATATTTTATACAAGACCACTGCAAAAATAGATTTTGCTTGTCATTAGCTTTGAAATAATATTTGACTTAAGGGCTGAAATTTCCATATGCCCAGTCTGCCTCTGGTGGCACTTTCCCCAAAGGCTGGGAAGAGGGTGATTCACAGCGGCACGGGAGCTGGGAGCAGAGCTCCCTATATGCAGCCCTATTTCCATAAGGAAATACCCTCCCTGGCCAGTTTTCTCTCTGTGCCAGCCTGGAAGTGATGCATGGGGCA
This sequence comes from Burhinus oedicnemus, assembly GCA_008921705.1. NCBI lineage: Eukaryota > Metazoa > Chordata > Aves > Charadriiformes > Burhinidae > Burhinus > Burhinus oedicnemus. Next base: position 400,626 of record VFFE01006096.1, on the reverse strand, counting down.
GCCTCAGATGCGAGGAACACTCTGCAAGGGACTTGTTTGCTTACCAGACTGCACTTGAGGTGTTCTGGGGACACATTGCCACTGCCTTTGGATGGGAATACTCTCCTGTGGAGGGAGTAATGGCTCCGTTCGTCGATGTGCTTTTCTTGGCCAGGCCAGCTGTACCTCTGACCCTTGCGATTTGCTGCTGTATCTCTGCACAGCATGAGCCCGTGGATGTGAATTCAGGCTGGTCTGTTCTGCCAGTGGCCACACAGGTGGCCTGGGAGATGCTGTTTTGCCATAGTCGCTGCGATAGTAAAAAGATGCTGCCTCCAGCCTCCCTGTGTCTCTGCCTCTCCTGGCTCAGGCTGTACCTTCAGAAAGGGGATGAAGCTAGAGTTAATCACAGGAGTGTAGCAGCATCTGTGACCCTCACCTGGGAGCCCTTCTCTGGGCTGCAGCTGTAGAGCTTCTGCACAAGACTAGAAAGGGAGCCAGAAAGGGTAAGACAGGTTTGCTCTATTTTCCCTCCCCACCATTCCCAGTGTGTGGACAGGACACAGCCTGGGGTGTACGAAACCCATGGTCACGTAGGGCAGAAGTGAGCAACAGTCACTGTAACAGACCCAGGTAGGATGGAGACCACCTCATCCAACCGCAAACATCTCAGTGTCAGCATTTGCTGAGCATCTTCTGAGGTACTTATCGTAGGACAGACAGTCAGAAGTTGGTTACTATCCATATGAAAGGATCCCAAACTGATACCTGCAGGTTCAACACCTAATTATCAGGCAACTTGAGTTCAATGAGGGTCTCCAAGGTTCGTTTGGCATGTGCAAAGTGGGCACATTCATCTTCCCTTTTTAGGGCTTAAGTTCCTGTTTCTCACAGCACCTGGGACAGTCGGACTCCTGGCTCCCCAGGGGCTCCTAAAGGCCTGTGTGAAGTCAACAGCATGGGAAGGGCGCAGCCACAGAGCAGTGAGAAGGGCTCTCCACTGACATTTGCCCAGGGAGCTTATGAGGCTCAAGCAACAGAAACACTGGTCCTAGCAGGATCATGAGAAATCATTTCTCTGCGCTATTTACAGCAACCAAGGACATATTTTTCCTGTTGGAAACACCACAAGGAGGAAGTTTCTCATGGCTGTTGAGAAAGAGGGGTCCACCTCAGGGAATAGCATGGGTTTGGGTGTGTAAGCTTGGGGCAGCAAGGCAACACATCAAAGAGAGCCAGGGACACCAAAAACAGAGTTTGTCCACTTCCACGTCAAAGTGCAGGGCTGTTGGCACCAGCTCAGACTCTTGTATGCCAGAGGAGTGTCAACAGGCTGCAGAGATGTCTAACGAGCAGAGGCACCAACAGACGGCTCCTCTCCATGTGCATGGGCCAGAAGCATTTCCAAATTTTTGGTTACTCAAAGTGCTTCGTATCTCCAGAGCTGCAGGCTTCAGGCAGCATGAGAGGCTCAGAGGGCTCTATCTTGGCCACAAAGTCTCCAAACACAGCACAAGAACTAGTGGAAGAGAGAAAAGGGCACACCAAACCAGATTGGGTCACATAAGTAAGCCTAGACCCCTGCAGGTTTCACACTGTTAGCAGCCCTTGGGTGGCTCTTGGGCTAAAAGCACGTGGGAGGAGGCCCCTAACCCCAGGAAACAGGGACCAGGAGATGCACCCGCTGCTGCGAGCTTAGAGCAAAAGCATAGCTACAAAGACCTGCAAAAAAAACGTCACTTGGAAGCCAGAGAGCAGGGAGAGGAGGGCATATGTCTGCAAAGATGGGGAAAGAAAACGGATGGTTCAAGCAAACAGCATGGGCAGAAGGGTGAAGAAATGCCTCCTTTCCAAGTGCAGTATTCCAGTCCTTGTAAAAGCCGAGTGGATTTCATCATTAGTGCAATTAGTTCTCCTGGAGGTAATCCAGCGTCTTCTCATGGAGCCCCCGATGCCACTTCCAGTGATTTCAGGTCAGCCCTGTGCCCGCGCTAACAGGCAGCACAGCCCAGAGAAGGGCACACAGCAGGATGGAAGCCGACAGCCGGCAGCCTCCTACACACACCTTCCTGCTATACCCGCTATGCTGCTGGGTGCCACCCCACGCCATAGGTCCCTCCTGACTGCTGGTTTCCAGCACAGCAACAAGCTTCAGATTGTGGTTCTATGGTTTCCACTTCTGCTGCCCACTCCTAGGCATGCAGGGTACGGCCCCATCTCTGTCTCCATCTCCATCCTCAACCTACTCCCCAACTCCTCTCCGAAGAGCTGTTGTTTGACCTTTCTCCTCCCAGCTCTCCTATGCATCTCTAGCCATTCCCACTGCTCCCATCCAGCCTTTTGCCATCCCTCCTGGGGCAAGGCAGAGCCGGGGCTGTAGGACCAGCCTCAAGTGCCCCACGTCCATGCACGGACACTGACCCATGATCCTGCATCAAATCCCAGGGACTCACCCACTGGCAGAGGAGGGAAGGACACGGCCAGGCAGGAGATACACTACCCTCCCTCACCCCTGCCCAGCTTCCTCCCCTCTCGCACCACAGCCACTCCGGTCCCTCTGCATCACAGCCAGGCATTGATCAACTGATGGATGTGCTCTGTCCTATCCCTGGCGTGGGCCCGAGTCAGGCCTGGTGCTTGCCAATAAGACCACAAAGCATCACCGTGATCCCTGTCAGCACTGACTCCTCCCACCACAGGGCCAGGCGGCCTCTCTCAAGACTCCTATGAGCCCTCCAGGAAATATCCCGTAGAGAACAAAATCAGATGTCAAAGAGTAAAAGGATTTCAGCTCTGGCTGAGCTCTGGCAGGTCCCCAAAGCTGGGAAGGAGAAAAGTGTTATGAAAACACTCATCAGAAGGCGGTGAGAAATTAGACGTAGGTCACTTGAACTCCAGCCCTGAGGAAAGGGGTCAAGCCCACAGGGTAAAGCCCAGCTGGATGGGAAGAAGCCAGCAGAGTTTTTTTGGAGAGGAACTGCTTGATTTGTTAATTTGATGACATCCTCTAGACTGGATTTTTCCTCCACTTGGGATTACAGGTCTGGACCCACTGGCTCGCTCCCGCTTGGTGGGGATGGGGGTGCCTCTCCTGCCAACACCACGGAGCGGCTCGTGCCTGTGTGTGATGCTTAGGTTTTGGGCACGGGCCACCTGGCTGGCAGCACTGTTGGGTGATTTTACTAGATGAAGCTCAAGTGCTGCTTGTCTGTAGGATGAAAACAGGTTGGGCGTTAATGACATGGTCCAGCCCAGGAGATTGGGACTGTAGGTCTGGTATAAGCAAGTGGCAGTATAATGTGAATCGCCTTTTAACACATATTTTTGGTATTATGCAGTAGTTTTCTGACTGCTATTTGACAACCTTTCACAGATGCCGAACTTCCACTTTCAAAAGCAATTGATTTTTGAGTTCATTGTCTCCAGAGAGAAAATTCCTTTTGAAAACAGTTACCTGAAGCTCTTGGGGCACTTGCAAGATGTTTTGCTTTTATATTATAATTTTTAAAGAGCCTTTAAAGGAGGATGTGAGCAATGGATGGGACCCCATGAACAAATTAAGTTATCAGCAGTCCTTGTGTTTATTTTTTTCCATGGAAAAAAGTCCTTTTTCACTTTCAAGCATTTAGAGTGGCTGCATGCATCAACAGAGCTCACAAAATACTTCAACTACTTGATCGTGCATATTTTGGACATGCTACTGAGTGGATTAACTGGTGAGTTGATCCCCTGAGCTCTTCCAATAATGTTGCAGATGTTTTTTGAGAGAAGCACAGCATCGCTGGAGGTGAAAGAGAAGTATTTGATTTGCTGGTTTGGATGGCTTGCATGTGTGAGTGTTCACTTTGAAATCGTGGCCTTTTGGGGATGGGATAGGTTGACTCCTAACAGGATGCCGCTTTCTACCCAGGCGTCCTGAGGGAGTGTTTGGACCAATCCTGAGCACAGCCCTGGAAACCGTCCAAAGACAGCATTTCCTTGCACATCCCCCAGGAGGACGCTCCATCCAGGTCCATGCAGCGCCGATCGGCAGGCAAGTTTATTCTCCCTCTACTTCCAGCTCCAGCCTACCCTGGAAAGACCAGCATCCTTGCAAGAGCTACTTCTTGGGAGATTTATAGCTCAGCTCAGCGGCCGTACGCAGTTCAGAGTTTACATAAACGCTGGGCACAGTCCCAGCGCTGGGTGCTGACTCAGGCGCCCGCCCATGCGATGCTCCCACGTCACCGGTTCAAACAGGCCTCGCAGAGCAACTGTGCTGACATTTCACACTGTCACGGACCGTAACAGTCACTGGAGCAGCCAAATTGTGAGGCTTTGCGTCCTGGAGTGAAGGGGTTTTAAATCTTCCCCTCCCCAGCCCCTGACCTCAAGCAAACACAACGTAATTGGGTTGTCCCAGCTGGCGAGGGGTTTGATTCATTTTCCTGTGGGGACATCTCTCCAGCCGGTTGCACAAAGAGGCTCCATGGTCCTGGCTCAGTTTCCAGCACCTGCAGAAGGACCGGCTCCCAGGAATCCCCACTGCAGCCTGCCAGGCACCACTGACCCCTGGGACACTGTCATGGGTGATGGTGGGTCGAAAAGCTGATGTAGAATAGTGGTCTCACCTGTGCTTCAGGGGGAAAAAATATTCTCCACTGCAAGAAAAGGCAAAGTGTGAGAACCAGGGGGACTCCCAAGATGAGCGAGAACGGTACCCTTGCTGTAAATCTTCCCCATTATGGAGACGCGGGCTGCAGTTCCATAGGTGGATTCACGATTTCCAGCTTGGGTGCTGCTGTTACAGACCAGGCTCCAGCTTGAGCTGGGGATTCATTTGCAGCCTGGGATGCTAAAATAAGGCACAGAAAGTAGGTTGTTGGGTTTTTTTCCCCTGCTTACCCAAGATGTCAAAAAGCTCCATTATTTCTTAGCCATGATAGTACATGGTGTTTAATTTTGTACCTCACTGTGGGGTTTTGGAGCTGCTCGGTTCTCATAAGCCCTCCCTGTCCATCTGTATCTCTGTTCCACTCCTGGGAAGCCCCCCCTCCCCTTTCTTGAGAAGTGGAAGCTGCAAATGCCATAGCACCATCTGGCTGCAGCAGCAAAATGGTCCTTTCTGCAGCAATTAGGCTGATGCCTCAACTCCTCACCCTGCATCTGAATAGAGCCTCCCGTATCCACTCTTCCTGGCTGTATCTCCGTTCCTGGAAATTCAAGGCACAGCCACAAGCCATAGACCTGTTTATGACTTGTTGTACAAACACGATAAATGGCTGCTCAGAAAACATCTCCTCTGTGCTGCTCCTCATATGTTCCTTGCCTGCATTTTAATAAGCTAATGTTTGGGAATAGCGAAGTAGCTGTCTTGACTTGTTTAACTCAACAGCCACAGATATTTCACTGAGCTGATGTGGAATTTATGTCTCAATAATGCAATAGTATTTGGTAAGCATCGTGGTTTCGGGGAGATTTATGTCCCATCAGCAATCCAAGAGGGATTTATAGGGCCCGTCAGAGGTAAGGTTACAGGAGGTGCCATCTGAGAGACACCAAGAGCCCTGTGTCTTACTGCTCGAGGGCAATTCCTTGGAGAGACCAAGTTCTGCAGTGTTATAGCCTGTTGACATATAGCCCTGCTAACGTTTTTCATTAATAAAACTAAACACAAGGGCTAAGGGAGCTGCCTGGTGATGGAAAGCATTTTGTAATGTGCTTCCCTTCTTTCAGGTCTGTGATGGTCGAGGAAGGGTGGTGGGGAACCCACCGCAACCCAACCCCCAGGAGGAGGCCATGCCCATCACCTGGCTCATGTTCTGGGGAGAGGCCAGGGGGGGCCACGCTGCTGCCACGTCGTCCTTTGGAGCTGCCCCTCAAAGGGTCACAAACAGCCGTCAACAAGAGCCTTGAGGCAGCAGCAGGATGCCTGGAGCAGGGGTGAAGCACAAGAGGCAGCAGTGGGGCTATAGGACATCCATTTCCAATAGATGGAGAAGGACCATGTCTCCCAATCGCTCTCCAAACCAAACATTTCACAACGCTGCCATTTAAGTGCAAACCATATAAGTTAGGGACAAGCTGTATTACAACAAACATAGATTCAGTGTTGCAAGTGACTTTCCAGAGCAGTCCCGGTACGACAGAGCTCCCATGTCTGGGCTTTCCCAGGGGATGCTGGCTAGAAAACAAATCTTCATCTCCAGCAAGCTCAGGAGATCTTTTTCCTCTTCTAGGACAGCCTTCTTAACTGTTTTTTGACTCCTAGAGGTTTGATTGGTGTCTTTGCAATTTCCCTGTCAGAGGCTTCCTGCCAGAAATCAAGTCAAAAAAAGGCTTGAAAGTACAAGGGGAAAAAAAGAAAAAATTTTCTTTGTTTAGGAGAGCTGGAAAAGTCTGTGTAAACTTCTCAAAATGTGATAGACCTGTGAGAGGCTCAGTTGCACCCCAGGCCATGAGCTCTGGAGCATTGCTTTTCCTTGAGTCCCAACAGCTGATGTACTTCCCAAGACAAATTCTTCGGGTTGAAATCGTTCCGTCCTGTTTCTCAGACTAGACATATATCATCGGCAAGATTCATATGATTAAAATAACTCTAATAAAGTGATTGATTTTGCAAGAAGCAGGTGCTGGAGGGAGAAACAAGACTCCAGAGCAGAGCATTGGAGCTGCTGAGCAGCTCTTTGGCTTGAGGACAGCATTTACTAGTTGCAAAATCGTCCAGATATCCAGATATCCTTCAACCAGTCCCTCCACTGAGCTACCAGAGCTCAACTGGAAGGAAAGAAACCTGTTGTATGGTTGGATACACCCATACAACATCAGGATACATCAGGATGGATATATCTAATCCTGAGATGCTGAGAGATGGACTAAACCAAGTTACATCTCTTAGGAATGACCAAAAAAAAAAAAAAAATAAAAAGGAAGGGTATCAAAAAGTTTAAAATGTCCTTCCTCTCACTGGCCAGTTTTTGATCAACTGCTCTGAGCAGGCTCTGGCACGAGAAGAAGCCGGCGCTCCCTGGGTTAGCAAGCCAGCACACCACGCTTTGAAAAAGCTCATTGCTTTTGTCATTAACATGGGAATTGCTATTAATCGCCAAGCATACGTGTCCCTGTTACTCATTCATAACGAGACACGGACAACCGCACTGCCATCCCAGCCAGCTTCTTCAAACAGTGTTTGGTTAATGACCCATACCTTGAAGGTATCCCAGGAAAAACAAGCATAGGCAGAGTCATCCAATGTCAGATAAACCATGAACATTAGATTTCATTAAAACAATGATGTTTGAGTACATAAGAGTTTTGGAGGGGTTTTTCACATTTTCAGTCTTCTCTTGAAAGATTTTGGATTTGTTTCTTCAGTGTATTTTTTGGCCAGGAAAAACAATTTTTTTTTCTTTTTTAAATAAGTCCCTCAAAACATTTTTTTTTTTTAAAAAAAAACAAACCTAAGAGAGGTGAACAAAAAGCATGGAGCGAAAGCAGCTTTTCAGCCATGCTAACACAAACTCATCCTTCCTCCCTTCCAGAAAATGACCACTTGGGACAAAAGCTCCCATTGCTCCATCTGGGTGCAGGGACAGAAGGGCTCATCCCAGCTCTCTCCAGTGGGGTCCCCCAGCCCTTGCATGGTTCCAACCTCAATACACGGCAGACCCTCCCTCCAGGCTCTGCTCACACCCATTCCATCTCTCCCCAGGACCTACCTCTTCTCCATCCCTTCCTCTTTCTTTTCCCTTCTTCCTTTTGCTGCCACAGTGGAGCTGTGCTACCTGTTAGTGTTTGATGAAGAAAAGGGCATGTGGGTTGGCCAGATGGGAGAGGACAGCCTGGACCTTCAGAGGTCAACCACAGGTGTATCAGTGCTGTGAGGTCCAAGTTGGAGGCAATGTCACAGCTCCGTTGTGAGTCCACGTGCAAACTGTCCCCCATGTAGCAACGCAAGAAGTGTGGTGTGCCTGTGCTCCGCTGTAAATGCACTGCCAAGGGATGCCCACACCAGCTGGTGTCCTTCATCAAGGTCCCAGTAGGGGTCCTCCAAGCAGGATGAGAGCCTGCAGGAGAGGAGACGTGCAAACCAACGAAATCAAATCTCACCACCACTGTCCTGACTCTTTCACCTACAGCTGTAACTCTGCACACATGAATGCAGCGCAAGCAAACATCAGTTGCACGTGTGCAGCATGTGCAACGCACATTCTCTAAACACATACTTTTGAGCACAGGCACCTTCCCATTGCCATTAAGCATATGCTTCTCCCCATTGGTTTCAACAAAGACAACATATGCAACAAAACTAACTTGAGGTTACACACAGGCAGCATACCCATCTCCTCGAGGAAAAGCTGTTGAACGGGACCCACCTTTGCAGATACAGCTTCCTTGGGTTGTGCACGGGGGGTATACACACATGTGCATGTGGCTGCATGGGCACATTTGTGCTTATACCCTGCCCGTGTCACCTTTGCCACCTGCGCTGGGACAGTGGGGGCTGAAGATTGACCACAGCAATGAAGGCGCTGCCAGGCGTCCCATCCAGTGGACAGAGAGTGAACGTCCTGGCACCATTAGTGGTCTATAATGTGTTTTTTTAATTAGGAAAGTAATAACTTTACTGACTTTTCTATTCTAATCCTGTTCCATTCTCAGTAACGGCTCTTATTGTAATAAACAGCATCGTAGCCCAGACTCAAAGGCTAATGACTGTTGATGGGAAATATTTTGTTTCATAACAGTGGCTGCAGCCAGCAGAGCACATGAGAACATTTTTTCAGGAACATGGAAGAAGCTATTTTTAACTGTTCTCCCCCATATTTATGGTGCTTGGAGGAAAGATGCGCCAGCTTAAACACGTTGCAGCAATATGCACCAATTAACTCCATCTGTGCCATGGAGAGGGGATTGGCAGAAGTCCCAGTTTCATGGCTGAGTGGTGGGGATGACCATGCTCACTGTAGGCTGGTTTCCTCACCGTCCATCCATCTACAGCTTTACAACATCCAACACCAGGACTATCACCATCAGGACATGACACTGTGCTCTGTGCACTGCCATCCAGCCCAAAAACACACCTTTTATTGCTGGCTCTGGGCAGGGAGAGAGCAGGGTCCATTTGTGCTGAGCACTGCAGACATCCAGAGAGGGACATGAGAGCCTGGGCAGAGCAAGAGGTGGTCAATGAGGATGGTCACCAGCTGGGTGCAAGTTGCCCAGTGTCACCCAATGCGTTCCCTGCTTTGTTGGCATCCTTCAGCCTCTGCTGGGAGGGTCCTTCCCCTTGAGCAGGGAGAATCCCCCATATCTTTCCTACTTTTAAAGTCCTGTTTAGCATCGTGGCTTCCATTCATTAGTGCAGCACAGATCCACCAAAAAAACAGACCTGCAAAGGCTGGAGAAGCTCTGATATAAGGCTCCAGGTAGGTCTAAGAGTTCTCAACCAGGGTGCCAGGGACACGGCAAACCCAACAGCATTAATACAGACAGAAGTGGTGTTTAAGTGCATAGTCAGTTGAAATCACGTTCCTCTGTGTCCAACAAAAATACATTCTTAATAGTCATGGAGCTAAGTGGAGTCACCCAGAGTTATGATTTCCTTTCAGCAGATATTTCATCTTCGGGCTGTCACTTTCACTCAGGCCATGATTAAAACAATAAACCCCGGAGAAGCCACCCTGCTCCCCATCAACAGCTGCTTCTCCTCCACATGCTGCATGGGAACCATTCATCACCAAAAAGAGGGAGGAGAAATTAAAGACAGATTATTATTATTTATTATTCAAAGCTGCCATGTTTGGCCTGCTCAAGCTCTCCTTGGTAAAGTGAGGGTGGCCACAGCTGCCGCCTCGCAGATGTCACCCGAGGAGGGAGAAGTTGCCCTGCAATGTAAGAGATGCATTACTGCTGCACGTGCTCAGTGCCCCTAGGGCCTTCATCTCTCTTCTCATGCAACAGGCACATGATTTTATTGGAAGACTTCCCCTTATTTACCTCTGAAAACCTTGGACACTTGCATTCCATTGGTGGAACCCCACCTTGACAAACAGCTTGCAAAGGGAAAAAAGTTCCAGTATCAGGCATTGCCAAAATAACCAGTAAGTGCATCCCTCTAACTCCCAGCCCTGGTCCCTGTGATCTTGGACAGCCTGTTCTCCTGGGCTTCTGGTCTTCCTGCCCTCTGTCTCAACCTGGATGGCATCATGGGCCCCCTCACAGCTTGAAATGATCTGGCTGATGGGGAAGGAGCAGGCATCCAGGTTGTCCTCTGAACCTGCAATGCAGTTTTTGACTGTGCATGCAATTATTGTAGAGATGATGGGCAAGATCCAGCCACCTGGGCTGGCCACAGGGCTCATTGCACAGTTGGAAGAGACATCTAGAGCTAACTCATGGCAGACATGCTAGAGAAAACAGCCTATGTCCTGCCAAGCTCAGGACATGAAGCGTCCCGCTCGGACATTTCACTTGGGCCACAAAGACAGGCATTGCAGAAATGCAACAGTTTTCTTGGAGTTTGTTTTCCAAAGGCTCAACATGTTCCACTTCAGTAAGGCTGGAAAATCTATCGTGTCAGTGCTCCTGCCATGCCTGTGCATACTTGCATTTTCCTTACAGTATTTTTAGAGATTTCCACTCCTCGGCCTGATTTGGGATGAAGTCAAATATGCAAAGTCTTGGAAGCTGCCACAGGAAATGAAACTCCATTTTTCAACCAGCTTTAGATACAGCCTTTGGCCGTGGCGATAAATTTTCTGCCAGCCTGGAAAGCTGCACTTGCCTCCCAGATAAGGGCCCAACATGGTCCAGAAGGTCTTTGTCCCCCAGCCAGCCCAGGGAGGTGCTGCCGTCCCACCCCTCTGAGGATGGGCTGAAGCTTCTCACAAGAGGCTGCTTCTCTGACACGTGGTGGAGCTTTCTGGCTCCTTGTCCCATCCAGCCCTCCCGAGCCAGAGGAGTGGAGAGCTCGGCTATCTCTCCATGCCTTGTCAGCTCTCCTCCAAGACAGCCCCTTTCCCTGAGGGTCCTGTATCTACAAGACTCTTATTGCTGAAGCAGGGGAAGAAATGATGGGGCTGGCTTGGAAGCAGCTCAGTTCCCAGGTCTATAGAAGGGCCAGCCTTGGCTCAGCCACATCAACCCATGCGTCCGCTCAAGACTCACCAGCTCAGCTCCTCCAGAAACTGTTTCTACCTGCACTGCTACAACAGCCAGGCAGTTTTGTGGGGTGCAGTCCCACAGGCAAAGCACCTGCTGTGAGTGTCAACTCCCTCCACTGTGGCATGGACCTCGTTTGCCCTTCTGGTCAAACACATGCCTTTCTGGTCCCCACCAAGCAGCGCTTCCCAGGCAGGATGGCTCTTCAGCTGAGCCCAGTCTCCTGTGGAGGACACCGTTAGCTGTCTTCACACTCCTCATTGCAGGGGATGAAGCATGCTCTGGAGCTGCATTTGTTTTTCCACTAACCACAGAGGGCCTTTCGTAGAGCTACATCCCTTTAGATTAATCCTGCCTTTGTCTCTAGTTTGACCATAGGCCACATGTTATCAGGCGAATCCCAAATCTGCACACTTGTTGGAGGGAGAGCCACCACATTAGCTCAGCAGTGTTATGAGGACCCACCTCAGAAGCACGTTTGCTGGGAGCACCCACCATGCCAGCCCTGTGGTGGGAGGAGGGAGCCGTGGGAAACCCACATGTCCCATGATCACCTCAGGGAAAGCTCATGACCTCCTCTGCTCATTTGGGTTGGCCACGTAGGAGTGCTCATCTCCTTTGCACACAGCTGCTTTTTGGGCAAGTGAGACTGGTCTCACTGCCCAGCCGCGGAGCAGCCCAGCCACCCAAATGGGGTGCTTTGTGGTGTCCTGAGATGCGTTTATAGTGTGGCTAATTTTAGCACCTCCCATTTGCAAGGAGAACTCCACCCAGTCCTTCACTGAAACCACCTCTGGGCTGGAAAACAACAGCTGTGAGACAACATCTGGCATCACTCGGACAGGCAGAGGCAGGAAGCAAAGGAAAACAGCGTCTGTCCGAGGCTGCCGAGGGACTCCAGCTAGACAGAGCGCAGAATTTGGCCAAGACACTGGAAAGAGTAACTCTAATCTTAAAAAAGTTATTAAAAAAAAAGACAAGACGTTGTAAGATACCAGTTACCGTTTGTCATCTTTCAGCCTGCTGTTAACTCCCACCATGCCTCTCCCTGCTGTGACATGGAGATGCCAACCCCTCCTGCCTTAAAGTCATTTGGGCTTCACCTTCACAGCTGGAGACCTCAGGGCCCCATCCCAGCATTGTCCCTGGGAGGCCAGCACGTGGGCTGGAAGGCTGCAGGGGAGCACAGGGCAAGGTCCAGCCATCTCCTGGCCCCACCTTGACAGAGGACAAACCCTTACTTTTCAACTTCATTTAAAAATCACCACCTGGCTCTTAGATGATGCAACAACCTTGCCAGGATTCCCCCCATTCAGGGCACTTTGGTCCCAGCAGCCCCGCAGATGCCCTCCTGCCCCACAGCAGGCAGCACAGAGGGTTTCGGCACAGCTTATGGTCCTCATCAGCCTCCAAAAAAGTGATTGCTGGCCTGGCATGTCTTCCCTCCCAGAGACTGTTTATTTTTGGTAAGACCTAACTTCTGAATGGCCTTGGTTGCACACTGTATCCCTTAACCACCTGCTGGTAGGAAACACAGGTGCTCCAGGCTTGTCATTGGAGATGGGGTTTCCCCACCTGTCTACTCTTCTGAATTTTGCTGTTTCATCTGATTTCATCACATTTGCTGAGCAGGCGTAATCGCACAGAATAACCCAGTTGAGCCTCACTTATCTGAAAGAGAAGCTTTCGGTGCTAAGCCCCAAATCCAGGCTGCAGAGACTGAACCAAGCAACTGGGCAGCTGCTCCTGTTTGCCTGGGATCTCGCTGCAGGGACAGAAGCAGGGAAAGATGAGCAGGAAAGCCCCCATGAGAAAACCCCCAGGCATGGAGACACCTGGGGGCTTTCCACAAACAGGGTGATGTGGGCGAGGGGCAGCAGTTGCCCAATGCACTGCGATGGTTTAGGAGCCAGAGCTGTGTTTTAAGAACAATAGGAATATTTCCATGGATGACTTTTGGACTACAGCAGTCCAAGTCACTCAAGTCCCTTTGAAAAGCTTTGTCCCCAAGCCCCAGGTGTATGGAGTTCACAAATTAAAGCGCAGATGGGGATTATTTAGGGATAACATGCCTGTTGTGTTAATTAACTGCCAGCAAGAGAAAGCAGGGACCCCAGGGAGCACTATCCTGGTGCCAGGGTGCCCAGCCCTGGCCACAGGCTCCAAATTTCTCCTCTTCCTCCCCAGAGCTATGCTTTCATAACTATGGATGAAGGGCTGAGCAGCCTCCTGGACAGACAGCATTGGCCAAAAACCTATTTGGCACATTTATCGAGTGTTTTGCTACAATCACAGAGCTCTATAGCTACACAACTTTTCTTCATTTCACTGTTTTAAGCATCTTCCCCTTTCCCACTAGCACGGAGCAGAGAGGGAGGGCAGGGTTGTGGGCCAGCCTCTGCCTTGGATAAAGCAACAACCTCCCCAAAACCTCAAAGCCAGCTCCAACCCTCTGTGAAGCTGGAAATTGTACAATCACAGCTCTACAACTCCTCTGCACTTCCAGCCTCCCAGTCCCACCATACCATCCAACCCTACTGCAGTGGGGGTGGAGGGGAGCAGGTTGTGTGTTAGGCAATGCAGGTTTACAGTGGGTCAGGGAGCCCTCATCCTAGTTTAGGGTCACCTTTGGGCAGGGACTGTAAGTACTCAGAGCAGCTGGGCACAGCTTCATCTGCTTTGCAAGTCTCAGTCATGTCTGAGCCATGACCAGCCTCTTCTCCTCTACTGGGATCAAGAAGAAAACCCTCCACAGGAACAGCCAAGATGTCTCCCCGGGACAGATGAGGAGTCTGGCAGACAGCCGCAGGGATCAGCTGCGTGACTTTGAAATATTCCTGGAAGCAGCAAGGGATGCTGCAGAGAAAGCCAAGAGGGTGAAGGGCCCCCATGGCTTCACCTGGCAGCCCCAGATCCTTCCAGTACACTGCAAAGGGTAAGCTGGAAGCCATGCCAAAGTTTGGGGAAAGATGCAATCCAGGCCCACATGTTGCTTGAGATGTGCTCCTGGGAGAGGCTCTGTGCTGGGCATGGCCAGAGGAGCAGTGCTGGCAGGACTTCAGCTCCTCGCTTTCTAGGACAGCCCATCCAGGTGGGTGCAAGCAGCAGGCACCAGTCAGAAAGCTGGACCTAGAAGGGACCAGCCATGCTGCCGAGAAGGAAGGTTTTCAGGGTCATGGTGTGGTTTGGGACCAGAACCTCTCCTTCAGCATCACTCCAGCTGTTGGGGTTCAGGGTCCCTGAGTGTAAAGAAAACCATCCCCAGAACAAGATCAAGGACTTACCCTAGCACAAGTCTCTTTTTCAGCATTCCCACAGCTGTTTGGTTCTCACTGGAAAGAAACTTGAATCAAGAAGCCTCATGTTCAGCCCCTGCATCCACATACTTGTCATTAAAACCTTCCAGCTGAAAACTAATCTAACACCTGTTACAATCAGAGTAAGTGGGGCTGGATCTACTCCTGCTGATCCCAAAGAGAGGTAGTGATGAAGATAAGCAGCGTCACTCCTTGTCAGCAAGTGATAAGCAGGAGATACGTCTTTCCTAGAGGGATGAAGCCTGAGTGAATTAGGTATCCAATCCCATGGAGGGGGGTGGGGATACTATACAGATGTAATGTGTGATTGGATGTTCAGCAGATACCTGCAGAAGCAGCATGCAGCAGCCTCCCTGCGCACAGTGGTAGCTGCATGCTTCTTCTGCCACAGGTTTTATTGGTCCTGCTGGGAAATCCAGGCCAAACTGGGAGCTGGAACTCCATGGGGTGGTAGCTCCTAGTGCATTGGTGACTGGCAGCCATCAGGTAAGGAGCCACAGCACAGTGGTGCCAGGTGGGGAAGATGGACATCTGCCCAAAGTGAGCTCAGATGAGCTGGCTTCAGGTCCAGATGGACATCTGAGGCTTGTTTCAACTCAGTCCAAACAACTCCAGTCTCAAAATCAAATATGCTATTTGCAAGTCTACTTATTTTGGCAACCAAGAAGTAGTAAGTAAGAGGCTGATATTATTATTTCAGCTTCAGAGGGGTGAATAATCAGCTTTGCAAGGAAAGCAGCTTGGTTGACTGCTGAGGGCTTTGCAGAGATACCTATCTTCCCTTAACGAGGTCTCTCCATGGGCTGAGATGCTGAACATTATCTACTCCTTACATTCAGCGTAGTTAACAACCCTAGCATGCACTGTCCATGGAGAGTCAAAAGCCAGATCAGCAGGGAAACAGGAGGCTAACACAGACACACTCAGGATTCCCAATATTTGACTCAAATCTGAATGAATCACTTACAGACCAATAAGGGAAGTCACAGAAACCCACCAGCATCTCCTTCCACCAACAACAGCCCCCAGCAGAGACCTGCTCTCTGAAGCATAACTCACCAGCTCCAGCCCAACCTGGTGTCTTCCCCGCGCCTACTTTATTAGCCTGCACTAATTAGCCCTCATTAGCCTCTGAGCTCTTTCTGACCATCTCCCTTGCTTTGCAGTGGAGTGCTTTCCTGACTGAGCTCATCTCTTTTTGCCCCCTGCACAGGCGGTGGGACTCAACCCTTACCCTCTCCTAATTTGTGGCTTTCCCTCCTCCTGTCCCTGCCTCTTGGTCACCCACCCCCAGCACAGACATAGGGATTCCCAGCTCTCCTTCCCCTCTCTTCTATGAAGGGAGACCCCCCTGTATCCCTCATGCCCTGCTTTCAGCCTACACCCAGTGGGGTGTAGAGAGCTGGGGGGCAAAGCCACGGGTGTATCTCGCCTCTTCCTGAAAACTGTCTCTTTTAGGAGAAGTCTTTGTGGATGCTTCCTGCCTTATGCTCCTGCTGAACTTGTTTGCAGCTGCCTACATTGCCAGAAGGATCCTGTGGTTCAGGAAGGGCTCTGGACACAGTGTCCGTCTCTGCCTGACTCACTGGCTGGCTCGCACAGTGCAGGCTGCAGAGGGGTCCCCATTTCCGATCGGCTGCGCGGCATCCCCAGGATAAGCCTGCTGGGCAGGCACCCCCAAGCCCTGCTCCACTGGCCCCAGTCCCCTTGCCCCCCCACCCAAGGCTCCAGCATGTTCCCAGCCCCAGCCAATGCTGTAGGGCAGCAACACGTGACACATACGTGGCAGCTTATAGAAAGGATTGGGGAGACTTTTCCCCCTTTTATTGAAAATTATCATTTCTATTCTAGTGCAAACACTGTACATTTTACATCACAAAGCAAGAGATAATTTACAGGATACATTTCCATCTGGGAATCCCTCCTGTGGCTTCATGCATCAAGCTCCACCAGCTTCATCAATCATCCATCCCTGTCATGCTCAAAAATCTCACTTAGGGGGAATCAGCCACCTATTTCTGCATCGAGAAAAGGGGGGCCTGAGAAAACAGCATTCATACAAAGCAGGCAAGAGGAATGTGCCTGAAGACCATTTTCTCCCCTGAATGGTACCTAAACTTAGTGTTAACTGGGGTAACCATGGCAACTTCCTAGAGACTGAAAGTCTACTAAAACCCTGGAGAACTCCATGCTTTCAGGATAAGGCCCTTAATTTGCACATATATTTACACGGTTCAATAAAATACAGATTAAACATACACGATCATAAAATTTCACTTTGGCTTGACAGACAGCTAGACACTGCCCGTTGGCTGAGGTCATCAGCAATTAAGAAACAAACAACAAAACCCTTCCATTCATCCAGCTGGACTCCATTCAGCAAATCCATGTAAACGAAGCGGTATTGTCTCGGATGCTCTGGTTTACATCTTTATGTTGCCCAGCTCAAAGGTGATGTAAAGGTCTCATCTGGACTGACAACAGCCCAGTCAGCCGTGATGGTATCCCCAACCAAGTAGCCCAACCCAAGGCCAGACCCAACTAAAACTGGAAGTGCAAAAGCTTACACAACCTTCCTGCAGGTGCAGCCCCATGCAAGTCAATTCACACAAATAACGTGAGAAGAGTGAACAAGGCTTTGCACAGGCATTTATGTGACCTCCTTCATGTAAACATCACAGCATCGGTGTATGGATAGATATTTTGGTCCACAGACGGAAAATGGGGTTCTGGGAGCTTCATGCTCACTGAGCTGTCTCCTTGCTAACTTCAGAAACGGACGCCTGCACACAGGCACTAAAGAAAGCTGCTCAAGGTGATTTTTCTAACTGCACACAAGGTGAGCAAGGACTCTGGGAAAAACACAGGCCACCAAAATGCCAAAGGAAGTAGCTGAAACCTCCAGGATGGACACTTGGGCAGCCTGAGACCACCACAGGGGAGTTAGTTCAGGCTGCTGTCGCTGCTGGGATGTTCGTGGATTGCAGAGGCAATCAAGCAAGGCAAGGAGAGGGGAGAGCACCAGGCTAAGGCACTCAACGACTGGTTCAGCCTCTGAGTAACGTTACCTTGCACCAAGTCCTTTTTCTTTCTGATTGTGCAGGCATGTTCTTCAATAGTTTCTCTGTGTAGGCACAGGAAGGGTGAGTTTCCTTGTAAGTGAAGGCTGAGATTTCCAATGTGATCACTTGGCTCTAGGAGCTGGAACGACACTACTCATGATAGAAATATTTTGGTTTAGAGAGGTTAGCTTCTCCAGATTACAGCAGGAAAGGCCAAAAAAAGGGATCAAACAGAACATCACGGATTCCTTAAAACACAGTGCTTGTCCAGCCTCGCTTCCTCTGCTGGTGTTCTGTCTGCAAATGTAACCTGTGATTTTTAGGTTTTTGTTCTGATCACAATTATATTTCCTTTTTTTCCCCTCAAAAATATCCATACAGGGAGAAAAAAAAATAATCCAGCAGCAACACACACAATCATGGGCACAACTTACACCAGTTTGGATTTGGAACTTTTTTCCCCAGTGTTAGCTCAAATACTTTGGCTGGATTTCCATTCATCCTCTGCCAGTTTAATTTTCACCTTCACTTTAAAGAAATTTATTTCTCATTTCCTGCAACATACTATTTTAGACTACCAAGACCCACTGACAGACACCCAGCGTGTCTGCCACAAACACCAAGATGGAGACCTAAGCCACTCTACCAGAAGTATCCCTCACGACTGAGCTTCATTCTCCTTCCCTTATGGTCCACCCTGGACCATGGAGTAGCTCTGCTACCTTCAGTGGCACTATTCCATGGCAAAGTCCCACAGTTTGGGCAGGTCTCCTGCACAAGCACTACTTGCCATAAATAAGTCCCCTACTCTTCTCAAATTTGAAAGAGGCAGGCATCACCAGCAACATGTAACATCCTAATTTCCCCAGGATGCTTGCATGGAAGAAAACCCTTTTGGGTTGCATCTCCTCTACTCTTCATAGAGAAAAGGAACTTAGGTCCTAATTAGCTCTCCAGACCCCAGAGGAGGGAGGACAGCAGGTAGGGAGAGCAAAGGAGAGCGGCTAAGGCTACAGGACAAGCCTCACTGGGCAGTGTTATAGGAACTGGGGGGAGATACAGTCTTCATGTGGGATGCTCCCTGCTGAGACATTACCCGCCCTCAGAGGGCCTGGCAGAGACTTTCCATGGGGATGTCCTTGCATGTTCCCAAGAGCCACATGAACCTACCTGACTGGAGAGGAGATCCTCATCTTATTCTATGAAGCTGCAAATACCCATGGGAAAAAATCTGCAAAGGAGCGTGGCTCCCTTCAGCTCCACTTCTTTGGGGTTTCTCACAGGAAGATGCAAGCTGGCCATTTCAAGCGCTGCCTGAGGCTACTGGGAAGAGCTCTGACAAGGGTGAGAGAGGCTGTGGCTGGAATTTCAATGCACGGCTCCAGGAACCTGGATGCAGCACAAACATCTCAAACATTTTCAATGGATTTTATTTTGTTTAATAAAAAACACCAACCAAGCTTGCATGTATATCTTATATATATAAATATATACAGTATATATAAAACAAATGCATCTGGACAACGCCTTTCCCTGTGGCGCAAACTGTAAGGCATAGAAAGAGTGTCCTAACAGTCCTATTCTTGGCACTACAGAGCGATCCCTCCCACAACAAACACCCCACTGCTCACACACCCACGTTGGCTTTTCTCTCTTCTTTGGCTTTTCAAGGCGGCAGCACCAGGAATACTGGCAATGAAGTGCTGCGAAGCCCAAGGAGGTCTTCCTCACATCTCGGACTGGTCCAGGCAAGTCAGACAGGATGACCCCATCTCGTTGCACTAACAGGCTTCTCCCAGACTAACAGTGACGGTGCTGCCTCTGTGGCACAAGGGACCAGAGGGATGAAGGGTCAGGCAGATACAATGGAAAGCGGTGACCAAACAAATTCTTCTTCTAGGGTGAGCTGGGGCAGGGGGGAGAGGAGCAAGCTTTGCATCTCAGCATGATGGTGGGTGGGACACGTCCACGGGCTGAGGTCGGCAGAGGTCTCTTTTTGCAGTCCCATACAAAAATGGAAACCAACAAGGGTGAGACTGTCCTTTACTGAAGAAGCTCATAGTATACTGAGCAGAAGCAATAAACCTGACAATAACAAGAAAAAAAAATGGTGGCATTATCCCAAAAGGAAGGAGGAACCTTGTCACTCACGAGCAGTTCAGTTTGCTCCCAATTTGGTCCCCATGTTCAATTCTGGGTTAGGGTTGGCTTTTTTTCTTCTTTTTTTTCTTTTTTTTGTTTTTTTTTGGTTTTGTTTTTTTTTTTTTTTCTTTTCAGCACAAACAAGTTGCAAAGCAGGACGGGTGCTGTTGTATTTTCTCCTTCTGTAAGGCAGCTGCCTCCAGTCGTTAATTGACTGTGGGCACTTGATTCCTCTGTAAACTATATTCCTTTGCCTTCAGTCTCAGGTTGGCAATACTGTTGGCCATATTCATGCCCTGTGCCGGGCTGGCGTTGGTACATGTGGCAGAGTAGGTGGCCATGGCGCTGTGGGATGGAAAGAGAGAGACATCATGTCAGACACGGTCTTCACACCATGCAGAGAGCAGACGTGCACCACAGCGAGGTTAAACCCTGGGGTTTCCATACCTGCAGGATGTATTTCTTACATGAGCAGGGAATTATCACTACTTTTTATTTAACGCCCCTGTAAACCTCTTCGCTGCAGTTCACTTACCCAGGGATAGCCAACACCAAAGCTGTGGGTACTCAATAGGAAAATTTCCATTTCCTACTTTCTAACCCAAAAGGTTTACAATGAGGCGAGGGTGCCCAGTCTGACAGTTAGACCATTGTCCTTAAAAGTATTCCCACTGGAAGCAATGTCTTTTTGATGAGAGCAATTGCTGGTTTTATTGCTTGTGAAATCACGTCACTTCTGAAACATACGTTACATTAAAGAAACACTCTGGGAAAAACCCATTTCAACAATTGTGATGCTTTTTGGCTTCAGCCTTTTGGAATGAAAATTTCCACATTTTTTCCCTCAAAACTTCAGCTGATCACAAAGAGCATGCCTTAAAGGCTGAGGGAAAAAAAACCCAAAACATTTTTTCTCCCTTCAAATCATGACTTTATTCATCAAAAACATTACTTTTGGCAGCAGAGTCTGAACAAAGACCTCAGAGTCCTTTCTTATCCTACCAAAAATTTGCAAATCTGCTTTCCAGACCACTAGAAAACTTGTTTAACTCATGTGTCCCAGGTTTCTGTGAAAGGCAACCCCCCCCACCCCAAAACCCAGCAAACTATCTGACCTGTGGCATTTCCTATACATGGGTCCACAGATCAAAACCAGCTGAAAAACACCAAGAGAACTAGAGACACTCATTTAACGCAGCCAGCATGTTTAGGAGGAAACCACAAATGCTCTTCTGGAGGCAAGCTCAGCTCTGGTGCTGAACCTTTCCACCTGCCTGCCCAGTTGAGGCTCTGGGAAATGCTCTCCTCCATCCATAGCCCAAGAAAGAAGATAGCTTGGTTTTTTTCCTTTTTTATTTTCCTTTTTCTCTCTTTTTTAAAAAAATTCTTCCAGCACTGACCTCCACGACTGGAAGAGTCTTTGCAACAGCAAATCTCCCTTGAGGAAAGTGGGCATTTGCTGCACAAACAGATCCAGGTCGTGGGCATATATGCTTGCCCCAAAGCGCTGGTGGTATTTCTGACTTCGTAAGGCAGAGCCAACCTTCCAGGAGTTTAAATGCAATCCAGTGCTGTCTGAATCCTCAGCCTCCAGGAGATCCAGACCAGGTAACACTACTAGGTCCTATCCCAGGCCAAATGACTCCTATTTCTCACTTTAAAATGAGGGAAAAGAACTTCAGGAAGGAACTGTCATCTTTGCATCAGCACCAATGGAAACACAACAGCTTAGACACACAGAAAGGACAGGTAAGATCCATAGATACAAAGCTGCTTACACCCATCCAGGGAAATGCGCCGAAAACCCTCCCGAGGAGAGCAAACAATCAGGACACTTTAGGAGTCTCTAGCAGCTACTGGAAGGACATGGAGGATGGACATCAAAATACACATATCAAAATACAGGCTCAACTCTGCCCAACTTGGGGTGCATCAGCTGCATTTCGCCAGGGTCCAGGATGTGATGGACCGGCGTGCCTGAAGCCTTCCCCAGCTGGCTGCGCACCCCCTCATCTCCCTCTTCATGGCTGGGTTGGTGACTTTACCTCCTCCTCCCCGGTAAGTCAGCAGCAATGTGAGAAGCCAAGTGCTGCCTGCAAAGGTGTATAGCTGGTGACTACTTAAGCACCCATTCCCACCTGCTTCCACAGGGTGTCTCCCCGCCATGTTTTTGTGCTGAAAGAAATTAGAAGAGCCTCAGGGATACTCTAGGTTAGATAAAATAGGAATTTTCAGTCTTGGGTGTAAACTGTCTCCATTCAAATCCAGACTGCTGGCCAAGTCTGGTCTAAAACTCCAGGGAGCCTCCTGCTCTCAGTACCCCAGAGGTGTGGGGAAAATTACTGTTGCCCAGTGAAATTTCTGCTACACCAAAAATCTCCAGAAACACTCTCTTTTAGCAAGTTATTCCACAAGGAGCAGCGTGCAACAAGGCTGTCTCCAAACATCAGTATAGTTTGAGGGTCGCTCCAGAGACTCTCCGGGGTCTAATAAGGGTTGAAATCACCCTGCTGCCCCCTCTCTCCACCCCATTCAGGCACAGAAAGAGTCTCCTTCCTCTACTCAGCTGCCTGCTTTCATGAAACACAGAGGAACATCATGTTTCCGAGGCCTAAAATCCCTCTTTCAAATATGGTTTTTAATGGCCCGTGGAGTCAAAGGCTGTTGGAGTGGGAAGTGCAGGCTGACAGCGCGACTGCTAGTCTTGTTTTCTTAGGAACCTATGCTAAAAAATGTCTAAGCAAAACATTTCAACTTCAAAAAAATAATAGTATCTACTTGGCTATCTGTGTGACACAGATCTGCAAATAGCTTTGGTTGACCTGTGGCTGAATGTATTTGGAGAATAAACAGACTGATTGAAAACTTTCCCCAGATCTAAGAGTAAAACCAGCACGGGCTACACAGCTCTCAGCCCTGCTCTCAGCCCTCTCCCAGACTGGCTGTTAATCAGGGGCTGGTACGGCAGCGCTGGGGAGATGGGGAGGGGGCAGACGGCCATGCAAACACTCAGCATGGCTTTTTTTCACCAAGCGTCCAATACTTTAATAACCCTACTCAGTTCAAAGCTTTAATGAGGCTGTGACAACCTGGCCCAGGTGTCCATTAAGATGAACGTGATTGCTAAGAGATGACTAGCAGGATTAGAAAGCCTGGGGACCCTAAAGTGTCTGAGGATCCTGACTGCCCCACATTGTGGACACCAGCTGCTCTGCTCCTCTGCCAATGCCTCCTACCCCTCCTGCAGGGCAGTGGGAGGGTGACAGCCCACCCTGGTTTGGTGTGTCAGCCAGTGGGGACAGCTGTAAGCTGCAAATGTCTTTGCTGAAGCATCTTGGCTTAGGACAAGGGGAAGATATCAAGACAGTGAGCACGTTTTCACACCGTGGAGAGGCACAGCCAGGTCTGGACCTCAGGTGGAGAAAACCCATCCCTAAGGCCTTCCCTTCTCCCTTGGTCTCTTTGTTCACACATCCCAGATGCCTTGGGCTTCTTGTTGCCCAGAGTGGCCCCAGACAGCCCTTCCCAGTGTGCCCCTGGAAGTTACCTTTGCAGGGTCTTCTCCTAGAAGCCGTTATGAAGCCCCTCGTGTAAACAACATCTTGGGAGGGACGATCTATTTTTAAAAGTGTGAGAGGTAGAAATAAGCCACAAGCGTTCAGCAGGGAGCTGGTACCATGACCAGAGCAGTCTCAGCACGGTGGGGAAGGACCTGTGCTTCTCTGAACTCACCACCCAGACTCCTCCCTAGGATGCTACACCAAGGAGCACTTCACAGAGAGAAAGCCTTAACCCCAAAAGGGGGATTTTGCCAGACGGCAGTCCTCAGATAAAATCCAAAGGGTAAGGGCCATCTCTAAGACCAAACTGGTTGTCATCAAAAACATCCCTTTCAGTACCTGGAGTGAGTGAACCTACAACTTGTTCTTCTGGAGCTACAGGGTGGATGAAGAGGACCTCATGGCACTGGAGCAACAAACTACCAGGAAGGCCATGTGTTTGCAGACCTAACTGCGCAAATAATGTTTGGGGTGCGAGAAGGGGGTCAAGGTGACTGAGGAAGAGAGGTCCTGGGTGTGGTGCGGCTCCCAGAAGCCAGTGGGAAGCTGGCTGTGACTAAGCCAGATGAACAGGAAGAAATCCAGCCAAAGGCTCCAAGGTCCTGACCAACAATGAAGCCACTGTGCTAAAAAATACCCACCAACCTCATTTTTAACTGCCTGCAAGCCAGCTGGCTCCCCACAAACCAACATATCCTGTGGCTCTTGTGTCCACACCCAGTTCCTGACATGCATGGACATCCCAGATCCTTCGAGCAGACTGGGGTTGCCACATCTGCACTTCCTTCCTGCCACCCCTTAAGCAGCACTGGCCACAGGAGATGGACATTGAATGCCAGTCTGCCACCCAGAGACACCTGGTCCTTACTGTGGGCAAACCATAGCACAGCACAATGGCACAGCTCCTTCACACACACGCTTGTGCCCTAGCAACTAGAAGAAATCGCTCACCAGTTCGGCACTGACCATTGAGGAGAAGACTGGGAGCAACATGCATGGAGTGATTTCCCAGCCCATCCTTGCATCCCAACCAGTGACTGCCATGGGACAGCCACAGAACTCCCTCTTCTGGCCACTGTGTGGTGGCTGATCCTCCTCAAGTGCTCTGCCATCACCTCCTCTGGATCTATGTCCCATGGTAAGGTTTCTTCCTTGCTTTAAACTGGATGCACTAGGGAAGCAAGCGCAACCACTTCCGTTTCCTGATCCTCTTTCAAAACTTTCTGAACTGCAGAGAGAGACCACCAAAAAAGAAGCTGCAACCTCCCATGGAGCCGGCTGCCAGAAAGCCACAATGATGCTGAACCAAGTCCACCTTGCAAGACTGGCAGTGAGATGGGGTGGGATGGAAACAGGTAAGGAAACCAGCGGGGTGGTCAAACTGCTGTATTCTCCAGTTGTCCCATGCAAATATAAACAGCCCATTAGAGCTGTCTAAGGGCCACTCTCAGGCTGCTCTACACTACGCCAGAAACGGGTCAGCCCCAGAGGGGTTGTTCACTCACCTGTAAGGCGAGGCGGTACCCCAGGAGAGATAGTCGGTGGGTCTTGGAGCTGGGCGAGGTACTATTGGCTGCTCCACAGCGGTCACGTCCCCTGAGTAGGATTTGAGCAGAGAAGCATTCTTGCTGGCCAGCATTGCCCTCTCGTTCCGACGAAACTTGGCTCTCCGGTTTTGAAACCACACCTGAGGTGGGAAGCACACAGATCCAACAACCATCACAACCAGCTCTGCTGCAACACTCACCCTCTCATCACACCACCTCTGCCCGGCTGGGCAAGACAGGATTCTGTAAAAGCAGGCTGCTTTGGCATGCCTGTCACTGGAAACTCCAATGACAAGACCTGATAAAGATTCCCACTAGATGCCAACCAACCGCTGTGTCCAGCTCACCCTGGAGAGCATCTGTTATTTGTTTAGTGGCCAGCTCAGCCCAAACCACGACACCCTCGTGCAAGGAACTGGCTCAGTGAGGTCCCTGTGGGACCAGGTCTGTACTGTGCTGTAGGCAGCAAGGCCTGGGAGTGCTGTGCAACACATCATGGTCTGCTTTGACCTTCAGAAGGTGCAGGCTTGCAAGCTAAGAGCTGGACAGCTCAAGATAATGTTAGCAGCCTGAGCACAGGACATCCAACATCTTGGCCCCGAACGAATCATACGAACACATCTGACTGGACAGGTAGTAAGCACAGTGGCCTGGCAGTCCTCCTCAAGGCATGGCACACCTGGGACTGCAATACAGCATGACTCAGAAGTCTGGTGCCCTAACGGTGTGCCATGCAGACCTCAAGGATTTCTACTGCCATACTAGAATGGCCTCATGACACCCCCCGGGTGAGGTGTGTCTGGATACAAGCTGTGGTGATTACCTGAACTCTGGCTTCAGTGAGGTTGACTCTGCGTGCAAGGTCTTCCCGTACAAAGGCATCAGGGTAATGTGTCCTCTCAAAGACCCTCTCTAATGCCTGGAGCTGGCTGCTGTTGAAGGTAGTTCTGTTCCTTCTTTGCTTTCTTTTCTTCTTCTCTTCTGAGTTCAGCTGATCATCTAGGAGAGATAATTGGAGATGTGAAAGGCTAGAAAGCTAAGAGCCCACAGCAATGGGTTGAATAACCTCAATGGTTTCAAGATGGAAAGGGCCTAAGAAGGGCGTGCACAATTTCAACACCGCACCTTAACCGCACTGTGTTAGTCCCCATGCAAAAAGGAAGTGCAAAGCGCATCGACCCCAAGCATTTATTTCCCAGCTCAACTGCGTAAGACTTGTACCAGCTCTCTCAGGCTACCCCATGCCTCAGCTTCCTTATCTCTAAAAAGAAACAATCCTAGAAACCTTTTCTGACTATAAAGAATCATGAACTCCTGTTCCCTCATCTTCAAATTTCCAAGGACTGCCCTTAATGGGACATAATACAGCCCTCTGGGGTGAGCACGAGTCCTGCACCAGCTCTTCCTGACGGTGAGAAGGTGTGCCTGTCTCTGAGTAAGGAAAGCACAAGGAAACGGCTATTACTCTGGGCTTGACTACAGCTAAGGTAATGTCTATATGTAGCTCCATTTGGCTTAAATGAGGACTGTATTCTCTTATCCTCCCCGCATCCAGACCGAGAGGCGTCAATTCCGGCAGAGATGGGGAGCTGTGAACAAAGAAATATCAGACAGCGGAAATGAAGCGTGACTGATACGGGCCTGAACAAGAGACAAGTACAAAAGCCAGTTTCACTTGTATGCTTGCAAGCCAAGGACATGGAAATACAGTCAGACAGACATGGACAGCATTGCAATTGGGAAGCAAAATCCCAGTAAGAGAGAGACTGAACATAAGCACATTGGATACTGTTGACTGAAGAACAGTTGTGCACTCTCCAGCACCCCCCCTGCCTTGCCCAGGCCAGCAAGGTGGTGAGCAACAAACCATGCATCCCATAAGAGCACATATTGTTTTATGCCTGGTTTGTATTTACTCCAGCAATAAATCAGTACATCCATACATCTGGAGTCATGCTTATCACTACTGCCTGTGCCTACGGTCAGTGGAGCAACATCAGTGCTGAGATAACCATGAAATGGTTTTTCTTAGGAAATATCTGCTCTGCACCATCTCTCCTTTTTCCAGTACTGCTGCACATGCCGATGTAGCAGCAGCAATGGAGCTATCAATGCACGGGCACTGGCAGGTACTGGCAAGCAGTGAGCAACAGCTCCAGGGATTTGAATGCTCTTTATTAGGACAAGCTGGAGGCTACGACACTGGTTTTGCTTCTACCCTTCATTTACCAAAGTATATTCACTCATCACACCAGTCACAGCACAGCAAACACTTGGTTACCATGGGAAGCCACACCAAAAGAAGTGGAGAGCAAGGCACCAGCCTGCAGGAGCGGGAGGCTCCTGCTGCCTCCATAAAACAGCCCCATTGAGGCTGCTGGACTGGGACGCCGTCACCCTGTGCTCATCCCTCTCCAACTGCTCCAGTATGTGTGGGGTCCCACCAAAGCCATCAAGCCTTCTCATGCTCCTGCAGCCCCAGCCTTCAATGCTCCCAAGCGCACCAGGCAGAGCCCCAGGTGGGCAATGTCAGCATGGTCCCACTGTTGTATGTGGAAGAACAGGAGTTACACCTGGGAGGATCTGAGCCAATACACGTCAGCATGCGTTGGAATATATTGATCATTATATTTCTAAAATTGCATGTGCTAGTGAATCATATTCTAAGTTAATAACAGCGCACCTTGGCCCAGATGATAATCTCACCACTGAGAGTCCAAGGGCTTGACCTGCCATATACAGTTGCAGAATATCCCCTCGACAGCCATTCCTTTCGCTATACACAAATATGACAGCTCCCCTCATCCTCCTGTTCTCGAGGGGGTGTGTAAGGCGCAGGGAGAAGCTGACAAGGAAATTAAAGTCTACGGTTGTTGTCCTCACCACCTGTTTGTGTTGCTTTTCACAGCCCATCTGGTAACAGTTACTGCACCTGAACGCCTTTGGAGCAAGGCCCATCCATTTGGGAACAGAAGGACATTCCTCTTAAATTAAAGTAGGTTTTTCAAATTCCTGCAGGTTTACAGCTCCTCTGTCCCCAAACCTTCTCCAACAGCCTGACGATCCCCAGCAGATTCTTTCCAGCCTGGGGATTCCTGGGTGCAAAAATACGCCCTCGGTTTCCTTGTATCTGAGAGGAAGCGTTTGGAGACCAGTTTTTAACAGGCACGTTGAATTGTAAAGCTGAGCTGGGAAGGGACTGGCAGAGGCAGGATCGTGCAAGAAAAACAAACGCGCGTAGGAATCCCGAGGCATTAAAACAAGGCTACAGGTGAATCTATCCTGCTCAGATGGTGGGAAGCGAAGCGGTGAAGCAGAAGGATGGGACTTAACCGCTGCTCGTGCAGAACACCATGCATGTATTTCTACCTGCTGGGGGGCTTAGTGCTGTCGCCTTATAAAGAAGCTGAGAAGTCCTGCACATTCCTCTCTTGACTCATCATCAAAGCCTTTACAAAAAGGGTCAGCGATTTCCCCCTGGCTCTACTGGCCAGCTTTGAGGTAGTTGAGCTGCTGTGCACCACACAACACAGCAAACAGCAAAGCACAAGCCTCAGGGCATGATCGTCCCTCTGAATGGCAGAAACATTGCAAGACCAGCTGCCCTAGAGGCCAATGTCAACATGGGTGCTTGGCCTCCTTCCAAGTTATCCATTTGATGCTATTTTCTAATCTAAACTGTACCTACATGGACTGGATGAACAAATTAATAAAAGCCTTTGGGACCTCTTGGGAATCCCCTCCAGGCCTTTTAAGCATCAGTTCCTGCCCAGAAGACGACACCTGGCTGGAGGGAGCACAAGCTCAAGGCCGTCTGGGCATTGCTCGGATCCTGCGTGACAGATACACATGAGGAAGGCTGAGCACATCACTCTGGGGAGCAAGAAGAAGGGCCAAAGCCCATAAAACACTGGAGAACAAGAATCCCTCCTGCCAAGCACGTTAATACAATTTGCCTGGTTTCCTCCCGGCGTAAAGCGAGACACTGGTGATTCACAGCTCACCTCGTAATTACTGGACCCAAAAATAGCAGGGCCAAGAAACGGAAAGTTGCAGGCAGTGGCCGTGTTGCAGTGACTCACAGTCGGGTCACCGTTGGCTAACGCACCTCCAGCAACGGCTGGCGCGCAGCAGGGACGTGAGTCACCCCCTTTTTCCAGGACGTAGCTGGATGGAGGTGGCTCAACAACGAAGCACAGCCTGCGACAGGGGGGTCGGGATTTTGAGATCTCCTTTCGCTGCACCTCTGGAACAGCACAACACAGCTAGATCCAAATGTCTACAGGAATTGTGTGAGTAGCAGAAAAAAAAAAAAGAATATAGCTGTATTAGCCCAGAGCGCTGCTGGGTTGATCACTCTTTGCGTTTTGCCATGCAGATATGCCATATGTTGATTACAAACTGCTAAGGAGGGCTTGCAGACACCTAAACCCCAGGTGTCTACAAATGTCACCTTGCTCACAGCAGTTGCCGGCTGCCTTCAACATGTCAGCAGGGTATTTTTTTTTTTCTGCCATTATTTCTTTATCAGGAAACAATGCTGAACACTGAAAAATGGTATTCCTAAACAGTGTTGACAGCGCTAGTGACTGCAGTCAGCAGAAATAGAGAGAAGAGGAAAACAGCTCTAAAGCTTTTTAGAAGGGTCAGAAGTCTTTCATCAACGTTCTTTTAATCAGAAATATTTTATTACAAGCAGCTTTTTTTTTGAGAAAAAAGCTGAGCTGCTAGCAAACGCATCCTCCAGAGAGATCAAAACGCACGTTCTCTTCTCAGGAACCCAATGCAGGAAAATCTGGGAATTCCATTTCAAAATCCAACCTTTCATGTTGGGCTGCAGGATTTTGTTTCGTTTCCATGTTTGCGTTTTCCTGTGTTATTTCTACATCCACCCACGACATGCAAATCATGGTGTCATACACAAACGCACTTCTAGGATGCACCAAAGCATTTTATATTGCTCCTAAATGATACAGTATGAAACATCCTACGCTTTTGTCCCTTGCTCATCATGTTTCCTCTTGCGACAAGGCAAATCCATACTTGAAGACACTCTGATCTATGGTCCTTATTGCACAGCGGCTGTCCTAGTGTCTGTGACTGTCACTGGGGTACCATCAGATGGCTCCTGTTGGGATGCCGCATTGAAAATACAATGCATTATAAAGCAAAACAGAGTTGAGAATTAAATGCATGCATATAAGTTACAAGATCAGTATTTTTTCCACCAATACTTGCAACCGCAACATATTTTGGATTTCCAGTTTGCAGGAATGCTTGTGCATACTTGCTTTCATTCCAGGTCAGAACAAAAACTAATTTCCAGATGTGATTTACATTGTGTGGGCAGTTTTAAAAGTTTTGACCCATTCTATTAAGTCCAGAACCAGCTATTATAGTACTTTAATTGGATCTGAATTGAAAGTAAACAATTGGATTTAATTAAGTGAGGGACAGAGACATTTAACCGCAATATCACATACGGTAAGGCAGGAAAGATTTGTCACATCAGTTATATAAACTGTAAACTGAGAAAGGATTCCAGGAAGAAAATAAGGAATCACACTATAATCACAGCTTTCAAAATAAGAAGTTACTGCTAAAGTTTGAACTCAGATGAAAGAAAAAACAAGACAAATTATTTCAAATGGAAAAAAAAAGTTTAGAAACAAAACTCCTAGCAACTAAAAACTCTTAAAATAAAAAAAAAATCCTGAAAGTCAAAAAAAGAGAAAGTTTTATACAGAGTGGCGGAGAAAGAAAGGAAAAAGGAGGATAGAAGGGAAAGGAACAGGTTTTTTTATTGGATTTAAAGTTAAAATTTAAGAAGCTTGAGTAGAAATATTTCTGCGGGTCCCCTCTGGCTCCAGGCAGACTCCTCTCCCCAACATCAGCCATCCACACAGTCACAGCCCTTTGCAGGCTCATGTTGCAGTTTTATTCGCACTCTGCTTTGCTTTCGATTCATTATATCCTTCCAAAATACTGCAACTCTTTGAGTGCAGGACAGCTTTCTCAACTTACATCATAAAAAATAAAAAACAAAACCCAAACCCAAAAGGTTTAATCAAAGCCGAAATAAGGTGTCAGGAAGGGGAGTGGGAAGCAGAGACAGGGACATACAAAATCCACCTGATGACAAAGGCCTGCCCCAACTGATTTGAGACAGGTCTCAAGTGATTTTCCACTCGTGCGGGATGCTGGAGATGAGCCAGCGTGCCACAGAGAGAAGGGCTGCCCACGGGCAGGGCGTCCCACCACCATCGCTCACGCAAAGACGAGCTCGCACCCCATCTAAAACAGCCAACGGACACTAACAGCACTCGGCGCCGAGACCAGCCAGAGCTAGGTTCACCCTAAATGAGACAATCTCAACCTGAAAAGCCACTTTCCAGCCTGAAAACACCACTTTGGCAGAAAATGGGGAAAAGGCTCACACCTCTATTTTCCCTCAGCTTTTCCATGTCTGACCGGGCTGGATGGCCAGGTCCATCGCTGGTTTTGCAGCTTCCCTTCCCAAGCATTGCCTGGAAGGTCCCCGCTCCTCTGGGAAGCAGCAGCTCATCGCCCAGCAGCATCCGTCGTCTTCGCAAGATGTGAGCAGGGACAGAAGAGCGGCGAGAGGACCAACACGGATGAGATTTCATGCTCAGAGCTGCCTGAGGTATCTTTCTAAAAGCTCCCAGGAGAGAATGAGCTCCGGTTTATACATACTTCCATGCATGAAAAGTATTTTCAAATGGAAATAAGGTTTAACTTCAGGGTACGCAAATGCTACACGGAGAAGCTATAATTACCCTACACCAGACAGCACAAATGTAGGCAATATGGAATGAAGATGACACTTAAAAGAAAACTAAATATGTTAAGGTAGGAGAGATGCCTATTAAGTCATGTACTGAAGCTAGCCCTGACGAGCAGCGATAACAGCAGGTTTCTATTTGTGATTACAGGTCAGACTACAGAGATTTTTTAACTATCATTTTTCTCCCATTACACAACACTGGCTGAGATTTTTTCTAACCTTTGCTGTTTATTTGTTTGTTTTTTCTGCACCATCTGTGTACAACACCTCAAATTATTTCAATTATACAGAAAATTCAAGTATCTGAAGTTCCAGTCTTGTTAAGATCACAGGCATACAGAAAAAAAAATAGAAGAAAACAAAGAAACAGATGCTATATTTCTTTTAAAAGCCTTCGCTTTTGATTATCTTGTAAACTAACCAGGGTCAATTTTTGCACACAAAAAATAATTTATTTTGTGCACGAGCATGGAACTTCAGAAAGGCAATACTGATTTTTTCATACAAAAAACAAGTTTTAATATTAAATGGAAAAGTGTGCGTATTTTCAGCATTACCCACAGGACTACAGCAGTTCCTCTCCGCAGTGTCTGCAATGTGGAACCTATCAGGATAATTTTTAGCTGACCGCATACAAACAATTACATATCATTACAGAGCTGTGAATAGCTTTTGCATGGATAGCGTGCCTACAGTCTCCGTTGCACTCAGCTCTGCCTGCCAGACTAGGGGAATTCACTGAGGTCCTGTATAACCACGGCTTCACCAGCGCCGATGGTGAAACCCTTGTTGTCCTCCACCAGGACAGATGCTCAAGCAGAGGGATCTCCTGCCTGCACCATGGCCAAAAGGGACGTTTCCAGGTGGGTTTCAAGGCACAGCACCAGCCACTGACTCTCGCCCACCAGGAATGAGGTCTTGGGGTTGTTGCCTTCCTGGTGGAGAGCCTGTAGACACCTCTGAGCTCCTGAAGACTAGTTTCTAGCATGCAAACAGTCTTCACCTGGACCTACCAGGCATTGCAGGGACCTGAGCGCAGAGGCATTCCCTGTGCTCTGCTCTGCACTTTTGCGGGTCTGCAGAGCTGGGATTCAGGTCCCCCTGCAACTCCAACCTGCTCTGTGACCCACAGACCCTGTCTGTGTGACCCACAGAAAGGGCAGCATGAGCTCCTCCCTAGCAGCTAAGAGCCCCATCCTATGGCAAATGTAAGACAAGACTATTTTTGAGGGTGGTTTCAACTCTGGTGCTCTGCTTCTCATCTGATGGGAACCTGCAGAGCACATGGGCAGTTACAGCGGCTGTGTGTCTTCCCTAACCATGTCAACATTCCCGCTTGCTGGAGTTGACAGAAGAAATGATGTTCGGGGAAAAAAAAAAAAGTAATCACGATCCAATGGAAATCCAGAGAGCCTCCCTAGAAAGGCATGACGTTAAGCGTTAATTACTAGGAGAACAATGTTTGTGGGGGCAAAAGTACACATCCTTCTCCAGAAATTGGTACAAAGCCATTGAAAGTCCCCCTAGATCCCACAGACCAGTCTGAGTTCTGCTGTAACAGCTCTGCATTTATATTCGCTAGGGTTTTCCTTCTGGGCATCCTACAGCTCATAAGGCACATGGCTTAGTCCTGCTCTTCTAACAAGTCTTTCCGCCGGGTCTTGGGGTCAGAGTGTTCCCATAATACAATAAGTGCTGTATGGATCTCATAAGCTCCAAGGCACAGTATGTTATGTGTTTGGAATTCCTTGTATGCTTTTATACTTTGTTTTACATATTGTAATTTTTATATGCATTACCACATTGATCCTTGGAAAATTAATTTAAAAAAAAATATAATCAAAAGCAAACACATATTTTAAAAGCCTGCCAGCGGCAAATCATGTTCTGTGAGACTGCACTTTGTAACTGACAAAGAGACCAAACCACCAGACCGTGGCGGCGATCCAGCAGGGTGGATTTACCAGGCTCGGGAGGGGACAGAATCCAAGGGGGCTGTAGTCCCCCCTCTCCAAGTCCCTCGTTAGGGTAGCCCGATGCCGCAGAAGCATTGGACCTGTGACAGGAGCAGAAATGCAATCGCACAACTCCGCCAGCCAAACCCCACCACCATACCCAAAGGCATCATATCCAAAACAGGTCTGTGCGTCCCAGCACAGCACTCAGCTGCAATGACGTCCAGCTGCTGGTGCCAGTATGACCACCAGACCTTCCCTAGAGAGCTGAAGCACCTCAGCCTTCACAGCCCCTTCCTCACTCTTGGTTAAGACCTGGGATCAGTGCGTTTGGCAAGGCTGAACACGTGTAAAGTCACAGCTTTGCAAGGTCAGGGTTATGACTTCCAACGCCCACATCCTCTTCCCATCAGCTCCCCTTCCCATGCCATGTGTCCTGATGTTTCATCTTAGGAACGGCATTCATGCAGCCAAGATCAAACTTCCTAACCTCCACCCTGCTCCATCGGTATTTTCTCATTTCCAAAGCCGCCTCTCTATACTCTTGGCCCCCTCCCTGCCCTAGTTCATTCCAGATAACGTCCTTCTCCTCTCCTCTCCAGCACCCTTTCTTGTCCTTTCTACAAAGGCTTGAAAAGCCGAGTTGTGTAACGCTGCCCCTTTTAACTCTAACGTGCATGTGGTGTACATCCAAACCAGCGCAATGGCTGACAGTATTCTTCTTAAGAGTCACCACTGCTCTTAGCTTGACCGTGTAACGAGAACTTCCCATGCAGGAGCAGACTGGTGCACCAGGAAAGCCAGGATCCATGTCCACCTGCATACCACAACCTGCCTCAAAGACAGTGGCAACAAACCATCATGACAATTAGGCAAGGACAGGTTATTAATCTATTTTCCACACTCATATCCCTCTGCAGTGAGCTCCATAGGGTTACATGTTATACAAAAGGCACACAGTATTATTTCCACCTGCTTCCCTGTTGGATTTACCTGGTGTCCCCCTTCTCTTTACATACAGAGGTGACCCACAGACCTGTAGCTGGACATGAATCAAAAACAGGTGTCACCTATGCCCCAGGCTTCAGGGACCAATACATCCTTTGATGCAAAGCTGCTGGGACAAGACTTTAACAACAAAATACAGAATGTGTTAGGGAGACTCTCCCATTGTAGGGACCAAGCGTGGGGCGGATTTTGATTCCTTCCATAGGAAGAAGTCCCTAGGAAAAAGCAAAACTGATGCGGTGCTGATGCTTGGGCCAGGGGTTAATGGGGTGTACTGGAGCCAGGAGCATAACACAGACAATACTACGGTTACACCAGCCCTTCGG
Organism: Burhinus oedicnemus; assembly: GCA_008921705.1. Classification (NCBI taxonomy): domain Eukaryota; kingdom Metazoa; phylum Chordata; class Aves; order Charadriiformes; family Burhinidae; genus Burhinus; species Burhinus oedicnemus. The sequence goes on along the minus strand of VFFE01006096.1, from coordinate 365,783 downwards.
CATGGTACACTTCAGTCTTTCCAAGGTCTCTCCAGCCCTCAGGGTAGTCCCTGAGGCCAAAACAGATAGAAACCACTTCCACCCTCTTCTGATGGCCACAGATGCAGAAGGTTGAGCCTCCCTGTTAGTACTCATGTAGATGAAGTGGGGACCCTGCAGTCCCCCTCCCACCGCACACCCACCTGAACTCTGGGCAACACTGCTTTTATTAAGTTTTCTCTTGTATTTAAAAAAAGTGGCAAAAAACCCTCATGAACTTAAGCTAGAAAAACTTTCTAATGGGGAAAATTAGAGGTATTTTTGCAAAAAGCAGTCAGTGAAGAAAAAGAAAAAGAAAAAGAAAAAGAAAAAGAAAAAGAAAAAGAAAAAGAAAAAGAAAAAGAAAAAGAAAAAGAAAAAGAAAAAGAAAAAGAAAAAGAAAAAGAAAAAGAAACCAAACAAAAGAAAAAGGGTTTTGCCAAGACAGAAAGGGCTGCTTTTGGGGGCATTTTTTTCAGTCTTTTCATGTTGCAGATGAACCACTTGGCATTTTGGGCCTTTCAACTGGCTCATTTCCAAATGGTGTGGCAGCTGCAAGAGTGCGTAAACGTTACCCAGCAATCTCCCACCCGCACCGGGAAAGACTGACTCAAGCTGACCAGCTTCATGAATGTCTCTGCTTGTTCAGGTCCCCGCGGAGGCCCACCGTGCTGCTGAGAGGTGCCATTATTAAACAGCCTCATCCCGACTGTATCTGGAAATTCACTTGGATGTGGGGTTTTTTGTACGTGGGACCTGCGTGAGCAGACAATGACCGGTGGGATGCGCATGCCAGCTGGCCCCACCGGTAGGCAGAAACACTGTTCTCAATGGATATTTCATATGTTTATTGTTGAAATATCCAGGACTGCAAACTGCATGGCACAGAATGTCTGTGCCGGGATCATGGGGCGCCACGAGCTGGGAGAAGGGGAAGTGCAAACGACGGCAAGAACATCAAAACCAGCTCTCTAAAGCCTGCACTCCCCTTTCACTAGCATCAAAGAACAAATGTGTTTCGACCAAATCAGAGCACCACTGCCATTGCCCCTACCAAGCAAACTGGATTGGAGCTGTTGCAGAGCTTCGCTTAGAAATCCAGATTTTGACCGCTAATGCATTTTATGGGTCCCTCTTGATCACAACTGGAAAAACGATGGCATCTGAGATCCAGAAATAACAGAATTTGAGCCCGGCTGTCAGCATCCAGCCCACCTGCCTCTTCCAAGGACTGAGCATCCTGATCAGGAGCGTGCTCCTTGGGTGGGGGATAAAGGACCTTTATATCCTGCATCACTACAGGAGGCAAAGGGATTAGAGCATGTAGGGCCGTTTCAAAACAACTCTTTCTCCTTCCCAGGTCCACAGTGAAAACCTGCTCTTCTAAGGCCAGGGGACAGGGAGGAGGGACAAGGCTGCTGCTGGGCTCTGGGGGCTTTTTGCTGGACACAGAGACATTCAGCAAAACAGGAGGGCGGATGGGACGGACCACGGGCTCCAGCGTGCTCCGCGCCCCAGCTCTGCGGGATGCAGAGGGAAATCAGGCTCAGATCCACCTCCATCCTTAGCCTCTTCTGGACGGTGAATGCATTTCACATTAGCTAATAAATTGCTACATCTTATGTTTCTTAGCCTGCTGGAATGATGAATATTTTGGAATGTATTTTGAATGGTTCCCTGCCAGAGTTGAACAATCATCTAGAGATTTTAAATCAAAAGGCTGAAAAATGGAAATCTCTGTATTTCCACAAAGTTCACTACAGTTTGAAAAGTACAACTCCCAGCAGAGGAGGCAGAATAATGACTGTCAGAGCTCCTGCGAATTGGGGCAAATGAGGGATATGTTGGAAACGACAATCACTAATACGGAGTAATAATCTTTGCCTCCAGGTGATGAATATATTACAGGATATCTGCTTATTGCTGCCCTTAATCTGGCTGAAATGTCAGATACTCTAACCTGGAGGATCAGATAATTTAGGGGACCTGTACAGAGACGCAGGATATCTCAGCCACAAAGCACCACTTTTGGTCTGGTGCAGGGCTAGCAGATGAATGCTGCTGTTTTAGCACAATTTAACAGAATTTAAGCCCAAAGGCTCTAGCTCATGAATCACATCCATTGCCAGACTAGGCACATCCTCACCTAATAGAGGAGTATCTCAAAACCAGCAAAAGATTTGATGGCTCACCCAAGGTAGCACAGCTGGAGAAACACAACTACGCACCCGTGCTGCGCCCCGTCCCCCTGCTCCAACTGCTGCATCCCGCCAGCTGCAGGAGCCCAAACAGTTCATGCAGATGACCGGTCACCGTATAACGAGGGCCGAGCAAGCTCAGCACAACCCCAGAGCTTGGACACAAAGTCTCCATCGATAAAGGAGACCAGTAAGTGGTCTTGTCTCATCGAAGCAGCCACAGATGGAGCGGGTCCAAGAAATAAGCTTCTCTCTCCCCCGTGGAGATGGGCTGTCTAGACACATTGGCAAAGCCGTGCTGCCGAGTTTGCAGTGCTGCAACCTTCTTGTATACAGCCTGTCAAATACAGCAAATTCCTGTCCCCCGGCCTGTTAGCATGGGCATTTTTTCAAACTTCCTAGTGTCAGTCATGTCCAGAAACGTCAATTACATTTAATGAGAAATTTTTAAACAGAATTTTTCTTTCCCTAGAAAAACATCTTATAATTTTTTTGATCAACCCTCTGGCAAAATCATTTGCTGATTATTTCATTACGTCCATTTTTACTAACAATTAAAGTAAAAATAAAATAAGTTGAGTATTTTTAAGCCAAGAAACACTGATATTTGAACATGAATTGCAATGAAAAACCTGGGGGGGGAGGGGGAACAGTTCTCCAAATAATAAAACCTATTGAAAAAAACCTATGGGAGCCAGGTGTACTTCAAAATAAACCAGAAATGGGATGCATTCACATTACAACTGTGCCATTCGTGCTGTTGAGCTTCACAGCATTGAAAATAAATTAACAGCAAGTAATTAAAAGACTTTCAGTATATGGTATAAAGGTATACAGCAACTATTTCATTTCAGTTGCATATGCAAATGCTAGCTGGTGTATTTGTGAGTATTGCAGACCACATTTCCTAGCCATCATCAGTGCTAACAGTGAGGCTCCACATCGATGCTGGCTCTGCTCTTAACCCTTTGCAGAAAAACTGTAATTTTTGATTCATAAATGAAGGCAGATGGACATATTTCAGGTTAACAGGGCTCCATAGCAAGGTTTAATGGCATCCCAACAGCTGATGGGCTCCACCATGCCCCTGTGCTGAGGCTTCCCCACAGCTCCTGAAGCTCAAGCTCAGTTCCCTCTAGGTCAGCCACAGCCGTGGCCGTGTGACGGCGGGTGAGCACCGAGCATCGCCTGCATAGTGCCCTAGGTCACCCCACTGCTGCAGTGCCGAAGCTCCCTCTGCCTCATCAACCTACCAAACCATCATCCTGGCACCCGGATGTCTGGGTTGATTTAGACAGAAGTGACTGTGGGATGGGCTTTCCGCTCTGCTCTCCCAATGGCATCCCTTGAGAGCACTTCTGAAATCACCTCATCCCTAGGAAAGAAAGCTCAGCTGCTCCTGGCTGCTCACAGAAACCTTGAGAGCCTTTGACTTCACTTAAAGTCTCCGCCAACCTCTTGGTCACAGGAGTAAATGCATTAGTGAGTGTGCAGGTGACCCCCTGGCTTCTTCCCTCCTCCTCCTTGTGCAGCTCCCCGTAAGTCTCCTGGAAAGGGGTACCAGGGATGGAAACCATGGCTCAGGCTGAAGGCCCTCTCCTGCCAGCCTCAGGTCCCAGCCACGCACTGGAAGTACTGGCAGCAATGCCAGGCTGGGACTGGTGAGCAGCCATGAGCAGCCAAACATGAAGCTCCTCGCCATGGACAACTGCCAGCCCGCATCCCTGCAGGCATGTCCCTCTGACCAGCCCCAGGCCGCTCATACCAGCTCTCCAGGCTCCCCCTTGGTCACAGAAATTGAATTCAAATGGAAAGACTGAGATCCCAGCACAGGAATCCAGTGTCCTAATATGCCAACAACTGTACCGGCAGCCTGGTTGGAGCCTGGATTTTCTGAGACCATTCAGTTGGGAATAACCTTCAACTTTAGGCACGAGGGACAACTACAGAGGGGTGCTGCATGGACCGAAACATCCCCCGTGCAGGTCCTGGAACATGCATATTACTATGCAAAGAGCACTGCCATGCAACGTGGTGTAACACAGATCAGAGCACCCGAAGAGCCACAAACCAGCTCACAGAGAACTAAAGCAGAATGGTCTGGTCCTGAAATAGGTCCTCTTTTTCTTTTAAGCGCAGCTCATTAAATGTTTGCTGGAAAAACAGAAAAGCATTTTCCACAGAGAAGAGGACATCCAAGAAAAGCCCTTTCAGACATAAATTGGCAAGAGGCTCCCAAGCATTTATCTTCGGCATAGAATGTGCTCTGTCAGGAGGGCTGTAACTAACAATACGCTGAAAAACATGCCACAGACTTGCACTGTATTTTATTTGGCGCTAAGGGGTTATTCCTCAGCACAAAGTATTCGCAACTGGCATCACTTAAACGAGAAATTACAACCTTCAAAAGACCTACTTAGCGTCAGCTGCAGAAAGGACGGAATTTGCCATCGGCTTCGATGACAACAGATTATGCCCCATAAAACGCTGCAAACGCGCTCAGCTACAATGCTCGGCGCGAGCTGCCAGTTCAGCGGGGGGATTGGGGACTCGGTGCTTCCTGCCCCTTCTTGGGAGGCTGCCGCCTGGTTTAGGACTGGTGACCCCCCTCTCCCTGACCCTCCGGTTCACGTGCCTGCCCAGTTCAGCCACAGGGCTCGAGACATGGCAAGCTGATTTCTGCAAGGGTCTTGCAGAGCCGACAAGCAGCCAGCAGAGCTAGGCTTGCGCTGGCTCTAGCCAGCCTGCAGAGAACCTCTGAACCACACAGCAGCATCTTGCTCCATTTGGAGCAAAATATCCGAAGCTTTTTAGCCCCGGAGCAAAATATCCGAAGCTTTTTAGCCCCACAGCTCATTAGTGCTAAGGAGGAATAAGAGGGAAGTGTCTCCTTCCTCTGTGCTGGATGTTCAGCTGGGACAGACTGAAGTCAAGAGCATGGACGGGTCAGGAGGGTACGGAACCCAATTGGGTGGGTTAGCTGGCTCTGTTCCCAAGGTGGTGATTTGAGAGCTCCATCACCTCCTGATCCCACACAGCTCAGCTACGTCCCAGGATGAGAGACAGCTGTGCAGCCCCTGTTCCCCAGGATAATTCCCACCTCTCTGAGAGCAGGAAAGAGCTCTGCCAGCAAACTCCCCAAGCCCTCAAACCTCTTTCCACTCTGGCTTGCCACACGCTCCAGAAAAGGAAACCTCGGAGTCAGGAAACCTTCCTGGTGTTTGCTCAGGATGAGCACCGTGTCCATGCAGGATTGCACGCAGAAGCACTCTGCGGACAGCGTGTACGCCTGGGGAAGGGAAAGACCATCACCCAGCCCCTGCCAGCGCTATCCTGAATTAACCTGGAAAAAGCAGCAGAAATTCTCGGTACAGAAACAATCGCTGCCTCGGCTCTCAGAGTGGGCTCCGGAGAGGTCAGGCTGAGCTAGGTTCTCCTGCTGCAAACCCAGAGCCCGCTCAGCAAGCTGTAAAACATTCCCATCCCCGTGCTCTGCAAGAACTTTAATGTTTCCTTCCCCAGCCTAAGTCAGAGAGGCACAGCTACAGCAGACCTACAAAGACAGGGGTTTACTGGGCAAAGACCCTTCATTTACCTTGCCCGGATTTAACCATTTGCGGGACTTGTGCAGCAACAACAAAAAGGAAAGGGGGAAAAGGAGAGTTTTTGCACACAGCTGCAGCCTGCAGCAGGCAGCCTGCCCTGCGTTAGCACATACTGCTCCAGCACTTGTAAAGCCCAGACGCCTGCAGCCTGCACAGCATCTGCAGCCTTTGAGTTAACCCCTGCCACTGCGAGCCCAGGAGTTGTCACTTGGCTTGAAATTGTGTCTTTGGGTCTTTACTGGGCTGGGGGAGAGGGGATGGCTTTGTCTTGGCTGTGCCCCCCAGTGTTGTTTGCGCACAGCAGGAGCAGCCAAAACACAACCAACCTAAATGTTCACGGACCATAAGTTGGACCCTCCCAGAATCGTGCGATTGCCTTTGTAGCAGGCCAGCGTCAAGACAGGGTCCAGTCAGAGTGTGTCTTCTCTTGGTGCACCCTCTGGTTTTTTTAACCTTGAAGCTGAATGAGTCTCATCCTTCTGACCTAGACACACTGCCAGAGATGTACTTTTTTTACCCAGGTTTTCACATGACCACAGAATCTGGAGTTTTAAAAAAAAAAAAAAAAGGATTAAGAGCCATGGTCCTTCAAGGAGTCACAGCAATGCTGAGATTGGACTTTGGTCCCGCTGTACTGGCATTGTACATTCATGCGGTAAGCGACAGTCCTCCCATAAAGGCTTCAGGCGCTCTGTTAGCGAGCCAGGCAAAACCTGGCATCCTGGTAGTAAAAGTCTATCGTTAGCCAGTTGGCCCAATTTTAAAAGCTGAAGTGTGACAGCTAAACCCATCTGCAGAGCCCTTTGATGCTCAAGCCACTTGCAGTCAGGCGCCTAACTACAGGCTGAAATGCCCAACTTGAGACAACCGCACGGGAAAATCTCAGCCACCTCCCGCTCCAGAAGTCAGATGGCATTTTGACAAAGCAGAGTCCTCTCCTAGCTTTCTGTCAGGGAAAAAAAGGCCTTTTAAATTTACTCTCCTTACACAGAGACTCACAGGGAGACCAAGCTAACATCGTCAAATGATTGTATCAGAATCATGTTTTATTTCCCAGCGTCTGATGGGAAGAAGCGTATCAAACCGCATGTCATCTGCTGCCGCGGGCTCGTTCCTGAGCGAGCGCCTGCTGAATTCACAGCAGATACAGGGACTGCTCCCAGCTTAGACGCTGCTTTTACTTTGCAGATAGTTTAAGTGCCCCTGATGAATAAAGACGCTTTCCTGAATCAAAAGCCAGAGGAAGAAAAACCCAAGTTTTCACATAAATTAAACCCAAATAATATTTTGACCGAATCTGTTCCCAGCATTAGAAGGACTGCAGGAGCTGGAGATGAAAAGCTCCTTTTAAGCTGGAGAATTTATCCCCTCATCCCCGATGAAGGATGGATGGGTTACTAAAACAAGTATTACATTTCATTCTGGCTAACAGCACTCTGATATTGCCTTACATGAACAGACGAGGCAAAAGCGCTCCTGATGATTATCATTTACATACAGATGACTTCAAGTCCTCTTGCTTGCTGAGCCTGGGCTGTGATAAAACATGCAGGTTTCTCTTCTGTTACTCAGGCATTTGTTTTGTAGTTGGTCTGGCAGTTTTATTGGATCTATCACCCAGGCACAGAGGTAATAAAATACTAAAACTCCTCACCCCTGGGCACAGGCTGCATCTTTCCCTGGTTACCTGCCAGCCTATGGCCAAAGTCGGGAGTCCCATCCTCACCACCTGCCTTGGGAGACCTGCTGCTGCCTTCACCCAGAGCCATGTCCAGAGAGACGGGTGTCCACATCCACCCTAACCACACGTCTGCCCTGTAGCTCCACCAGCACTGGCTGAAACGGGCCAGGCTGCCCCAAAACAGCACGGAATCCCTGAAACTGCTCGGGTGGCTCTGAGGTATCCTCTCCCGCCTGGCAGTCCCCAGTACCTGAGCATCAGCCTTTCCAGCTTTCCGGTACAGCCTGTCACCAAAAACTCCCCCTGCCTCCAGTCTTCACACAGAAAGGGCTTTGACTTCTCTCAAATCATTAGAGAAAATGAGCCTGGGAAATTTCAAGGCTTGAAAACCAAGCTCTTTAAAAAGTTACTACTGATAGTAACCAAAGGGGTAATACCTCCTGTGTTTGCTAGAGAGCACATTTGCACGGCAGAGATACTGCTCCGGAGGTATTAGTCTCCTGATGTGGATCTTGCCTTTAAACTGTAAAATTTAAAAAAGTGGGAAAGGTTGTTGAAAAACTCCATCAAAGATCTCTTCGCCTCTCCTGGCTTTCCCTCCTCCTTGCTCCCTGCACCGGCTGAGTTCCAAGGCAGTCTGTGTCTTGCTCAGAGCGTGGCTTGCCACGTTGGACTGAAGCAAGTCGAAGATGGGCCTCAGCCCTTTGAAGCGGCCACAACAGAGAAGACATCCTCTCTCCAGGGACACACCACACAGGGCTGGCCCAGCCACCAGGACAGCAAAGCCAACGTGCAATGTGTGGCAGGAGAGAGGCAGTGACGGAGGAGCAGCCGTGGGCCAGTGCTCACACCAGCCTCCCATGAGAGCTGGGCACCCAGAGAGGAGACTGTGTCCTCAGATGGGCTGCTCTGGGCACCAAACCCCTTGGAGGTGTCTTCCAAAGGGCAGCCCATCTTCCCCAGCTGGTTTCAACTGGGTTTCTGGAGAAATCACTTACAACACGACACACTCTTTGCCTCTGATACCCCGGCAGTTTTTGAGTCGTTGGCCAATTTCAACCACAACTTGACAATTTGAACAGGAACTGCAAGGACAATTCAGCTCCTACAACTTCCTTGAAAACCTGGTGGCTCAGTAAAAGGAAGGAGGCATTATTAATACTGTCAGCAAGAGACCAAGCAGCTGGGTGAGCCCAAGCTCTTACAAGACACCTGATAACCTAAACCAGAGCACATTGCTGCTCTGACAAAGTGAATCGAAATCCCAGCAGAGCTCAGCCCTGATTGCTCCATGGACATCCCAACCTGGAGGTGCACAGTGGCAGGAGCATCATCGCCAACGGCTGCCTCCTTCACATCACACTCCCTTGCTTTCCTTGGCAAGGCTAGAGCTGGAAGAGCCCAGGGCTCAGACCGGGCAGCCCGAGCCCCACGTTTCGGTATGGCTGCGCCAGTCTTTTTAACTATTAAACCAAGAGAAAGCGGAGACCAAGGCGATGGGGAGTGCAGCACTGACCGCATCCGTGTGCCCTGCGCAGGGAAGACAAGCAGTCAATGCTCCTGTGGGACCCCAGCCACACCACACTATCCACTCGTGTTTCCCTCCCCTTTCCCGCTGCCACAGACTTTTCTGTGGGCTCGGACCAGTAGATGGCACCAGAATAACAGAAAAGCCCCTCTGGTTCTGCCCTCTGCATCTTCCCAAATCCTCCTGCAGCATCACCCCCGAACACGACTGGGCACAGGCCACTGGCAGCAACTGATGGCTGTCAGCTCTGTACTTAAAACCCTCTTTGGAGCTGACCTCTAACAGGACTTCTAAAAGTTTTAGCAAACAAATTCAGGAGAGAAAACAAAACAAAAAAGTCAAAGTGATTTCTTTCCATTTTGAGGCTTATAAAATCTTTCCCCCTCCCCCCAATATAGATGCTGCTTTTAAATGAAAAACAGAATCAAAGTATTTACCGAAAGCATCTGCCTTCTCCATAATTGCTTTAATTTGGAGGAGGTTTCCCCCCTCCAGCTGGAACCGACAGAAACTTCCTGCCTGCTGCAGCTGAACAGAATCTGCATTTCTCAATATAGAGAAATATTCACCTGAGAAGTGCCTGGCTACATTTTTAGGCAGGAAGGTGCCCTTCTCTGGCCATTGTGACTGTTGACATTGTTAAAGGAAAGTCTAGTACTTCCTCTCAAGCAGCTTCTGCTATTAGCTAATGACAACATCCTTGACCCTGGTGGGTTGAGCATCCTCGCAACTCTCTCAAACAGGAAAGGCTAGGGTCAAGGGTGGACGTTTCCCCCAGGAAGTACCTGCCTGTCTCTTGCACACTGGGCGTGCAAGAATTTTTCTCTTTACAGAGAGGCTCACCTAAAGCAGGATTAATAGCCAGGGCACAGCCTGCAGCAAAATCCAGCCACACCACGGCCAGTTTAGGATGACCCTACTCACAGCCGTGCCCTGTGGTACCTCCTGATCGTGGCAGTGGATAGCCATGTTTTCAGAAGGAGAACTTGGGCGAAGATGATGGTGGTCTCCAGCGACGCTCGCTGCAGCACAGACAGGTATCCCCTAGTCCCTGGCTCGGCTGCAAAGCATGACGAAGTGTACCCGAGCACCGCGCAGTGACACCAAAAGCCCTGGAGCCACAGCCATGGCTCTGCCTGCGGGAGGTTTAACGTGCTTATGGAGGTGCCAGGATTTTTTCAGAAGCTTGAATCCTGCCCGGAGTCAATTTGGGACAAATTCGGAGCCCTTCTGACTTTTCACACCCGGGACTGAGTTTTGAACGCAGCTCAGCTCAGCAGAATTTTAAGATGAGCTTGATTATTTTGATCTTTTCCCCCAATCCCCTTTATTAATCATACCAAAGCAAAGCATAATTCCACCAAACCATTTGCCAAAACATTTCTCCAGACTTTTTACTTAACACCCCTTCTAGGAATGGAGTACATTTGGAAACTCCATGCTTCCGTCCTCCTCGGCTAACGGTGTGTCCATGAGCACATGGCCGTGAGCACCGAGCATCGGTGCTGGGAAATGCCCAGCCTGGTGGTGTGGAGGAAAGCCCCCATCCCTGCAGGCTCAGCGGCCGAGCAGAGGGCCAGCCATGAGGGCTTCGTGCTACGAATGCTCCCGGGGGGAGCCGCCTTCCTCTGGCTCTTCGGCTATTCCTGATTTCAGCGGGCTCCTCCCTGGCTGGCGACAAGCGAACGCAAAATGGAGTGCAGACACGGGCAGCAAGAGATGCCTCTGACCATTGCGGCCCAGCAAACCCTTTTGCTCCCATTCCTTGGTGCCAGGCTTGCACAGGCATCCTCTGACCTTCCCAGGGAGCCAATCCTACTAATTTGGAGCCCCTCTGTCCCATGAGGATGCTAAGCATGTTTATCCCCCTCCTCACCACTGATTAGATTTGCAGCTCTCCCTGGTTTCCTCATTTTACCCAAAGCCGACAGGGTTGTGCTTACTAGAGGCACCGTTCACACAGACTCTCAACCTGTCCAGAAATACCAGAAATCTCATGCAACAGCCTGTTTTCTTCAGAGCCGCAGTAAATTCAGAAGAGGTCCCGAAATACGAGAGCAAGTTGGGCTATTTCCACGTCTGATGTTCACCCTTTGTAGCTCTGCAGAGGTTTCCCTATCTCTGCTATTCTTAACAGCACGATTTTGGAGGGGATTGTCCTATAAATGAGTGGGCAGCTGGTTCACTTAAGAGTCTGAGTTACGATCAGAGATGAGGACATTGCTTTTCTTTTTTGTTTCTCACTATGTTTTGATTCAAACCTGTAAACAGACTCACACCGAGTGGATCTGCATTCTCCATCTGGTCCTGTGAGCCAACTTCCTGGCAGGAATATCCCTAACCGAATTGCGCAGGAATGCTGCATCACGTCCATCCGTCCTACGGCCAGAGCTGAGCTCTTCAGTTTGCCGGTTTCTGTGTGAGACCCAGCCATGGCGTTTCACCCAGTTACCCGGCTAGCGAGACCAATAACTCACGCCTGACAAAAGCAGCTCTTCCAAAAGAGGTTCCAGACATTCATGCATAGAGAAGCCAACGCTGTCCTTCAGAGTTATTTCTAGTGATTACATAGCATCTCATGGTTAAAAAAATGCAAGTTTTCTACCTCCTTTGAATGCATGTCTGGCTCTCGCTCTCAGCCACTGGCTCTTGTTCTACCTTTCTCTGATGGATTGACGATGGGGGGGGCGGGAAAAAGACCTCTTCCTAGAGAGTCACGAAAATGGGGATTCAAATCCATCATCACAAGTGTCTGGAACGACTCTCGGTGTTGCATGGCTTGAGAGGGACAGTGATACGTCACACGAGCAAAACAGCTCCCACTCGGAGTGGAGACTGGGGAAGCACAGCAGAGAGCAAAGCCCTTGTGAGAAAGCCTGGAGAGCAGCACTGTGCGTGCAGCAAGAGGGGGCGGGAGAACGGGGAGCCCAGCACCACCACTGGTGAGAAAAATTAGGATTCAGCACCCAGCTCTGCACAGAGTGCTCCAACCCTCTCAAAAACAAGGCACCCTCTTCACTTGCTCACTGTAACCTCCTCCAGACACAGACTATCTCTGGCTGGAGGAGCACACAGCATTCACAAAGGCAGACATGAGCCTGTCTAGATTGATGAAGGGCAGCTTTTTGGGGCAGTTTTCTTGCTAATCACAGGCTAGTTTGTCTTTTCAATCACACCAGCTACTTCCAGCCCACAACACCCAAGCCAAAAGGCACGTCTAGGAAATCTGTTGCCTGGTTTCCCAGTTGTGGTTCACCCCCAGTGACCATGTCCCTTCCCCATCCACGTGCTTTCCCTCAGCTGGATGGGTCCCTCTTGCCCCACAGGCACCCCAGTTGAACACAGCACAGCAACCCGCTTGGAAAGCGGGGGAAAATTGGAGGCAGCACCATTGTGCTGGCCAGGACAGATGAAAGGCAGGGTTAAACACACAGGCACGTTCCCACCAAAGTCAGGCACCCACTGAAACTTGGGGGAAGGACTCCCTTCCCAAGGCAGGATAAGCTCTAAACTGTTCATTCCTTCACGTTTGTCTCCATCAGATCCGTGCTTGGGGTCTCCACAGGATCCTTGCACCACCTCTTCCAGGGTTTCCCTATCCTCACTAGAACTGGGAAGATTTCCCTGCTGCCTCATCTACCTCCCCTTTGTTGCAACAGAAGTAGGTAGGCTTGGAATCAGTTGGGCATCACTGTATACCCTCTGCTTCTTGAGCTTAAGCACCTCTTCTTTCCTTCTAAACTGGATCCTGGAGCTCTCCTTACTGCTTTTCTTCTCTGCACTTTTTTTGACCCAGTTCACAACTTCCTCAACATGCAGCTTGCCCCAAACACAGCTGACCTGGTGCCCTCTCCATGGCTGAGCACAATGAAAGGACGCTCCACAAACAAGGCAGAACTACAGGAGATGCTGAGGGTGAAAAACATCTGCCTCTCCTCACAAAGATGTGCCATTTTGCATTGAGCAGGAGAGTTGGTTCAAGGCCAGGCAAGCAGATTTGCAAAGGGCATGGAGCCACAGCGCTCCAGCGTAGGCTCCTTACACCATATTCATCCCCCTTTATAGGCAGCAGGTTGACAGCAGTGGCTCCCGTGCCACCCTCCTTTACAGGGTGCTCTGCAGAAATGCACTGGGCTAAGAAGTAGGGGACATCTGCTTTGTAAGCTCATCAGAGGAGTGAGAGCAGCCACTTCCCCCAGCAAGCCCAATTTCCCCACTGGGAATCACTGGTGGAGACGAGATGGATCTGTCCCGTCGGGCGCTCGTGACCGGACCTCATGAAGCACGTTCCGTGGAGGACCGGCTGTCCCGCAGCTGGAGAGCTTGGCCAGTGGCGGGGCATTCAGAGGAAGGGTTAGCACCAAAATAGGTCATTAGTGAGCGACGTGGGGTTCTTCATTCTTCTCTGGGCCCCTCATTTTCCTAAGGGGAATGCCTCAGAAAGCCCAGTGGGGGGGAGGAGGAATTTACAGTTCCCTTCCAAAAACCAGTCTTTGTTTGTTTGATCCGTTTTTTTAAATGATCGAGTAACTTGTGAATACATTTTCTGATGATTCCCACATCCTCCCAGCTGGAGAACGGTTCATGAACATACTCCAAACTCTGTAAATGAGCTTGTTAGTCATAAGTCTTCAAACAGGCTTGATAAACAACTTTCAGCCTGCAGGATATTCATCAACCATTCTGTCTGCCTGGTCTCCCGACACTAATTTATTATTTACAATGAGAGATCCCGCTCCTAAATCACAGGTGATTGTTTCTTTTTACTGATTAGATGATTTTTTTTTTTTTAAGGAGAAATAATGAAAAACAAATCACGAACAAGCAATGCATCGCAAGCAGTTATTACTGAGCAATGCCCCTAGTTTCCGTAAGATGTATCAGCGGTTGTCCAAATGAAGGAAACCGTAAGTAAAGATCTTTTTGGCCAAACCTTCAAGACAAGGGAATAGCCAAGAAAAAGAATGCGACCATCCCAACCAGCTGCTGGGAATTTCAGTGCTTGCTGTTAAATGCTTCAGGGACCTTCCAGCTGACCGGCACGTGCCACTCTCTGCATCCTTTGGGTTTGTGGAGAGCCCAAGCATCTCAAGACGTTCAGGAGATCCAAGTCTGCATGCAAAAATCTGCCACCGAAAACTGTTTCACCCCATGGGCGGGTTCACGCAGCAAACACAACTCGCCCCAAGGGCATCGGGTGCACTCAGGTGCACCTGAGCAGAAGGTGGGTTCCCTGCAGGAACAAACTTGCTGGAAGTTGCTCCAGTTCATGGAAGGGGATCTCCTCAATGCTAATCAGTTAATTAACACAGAAGGTGGTCGATTCCAGAGACAGAGGCAGATGAAACAGCAATTTGCTGGGGGCAATGCAGAGGGAGGAGAACCTTACCGAATCGCTGTTAAAGCCAAGCTCTTATGTAACACACATCTAGCAGATTTAAAAGCCCCTAATTAGGGGCCAGGATTGTACCCAGTTGTATGGGTAGGAAAACTGAGGCACGGCAAGGTGAATTTGGCCAAGTTATGGCAGCAAGCATACAGAAAAAAAGACCTCAAGACTCTGTGGCCAAGGCACTAAAGCATTTTGGAGCAATAAAAGACAGGCTGGATCATCCTACTGTGCCATGTCTACTGATGTTTGGAGGAAAAAAAGCCCCACTGTTTTAATTTAGATTTTGGGTGCAACCCTTTTCTAGGCAGGCTGCTCCCAGCACCAGCAAATGCTGCACTTCACAAACCTTGCCCTGTGGTACCCTCAAGCAGAGTGGCCCTACACTGCCTGGAGAACACATGGAGCAGAAAAATGCCTTCCCCATCAGGCTGCCTTGTGTATGTGCGTAAAATCCAGACCTGTGTTTCCACCACCACCTTGGCTTCCCATCCCTGATCCACAGAGAGGTACAGACTGCTGTCAGCATGCAGAGTGAAGGCAGCAGGACGCAGAGCTTGGCTCTGGACTGGTCTTGAAAGCTTTTTTTCCCGTCTCTCACTGCAAAATCACCAATACATTTGCTCTGACAACTTCAAGTACTCAAGACTGGACAGGATGCGCTACCAGCTCGTGTCTAGAGACAGCCTTCCCAGTGCCAAATGGGAGCAAACACACTCAGGAAAGAGACATAGACTTGTCACCAGCTTTCTCCCGCACTGTCAGCGTGGGACTCATCCATCCCAAGCAGGAACTCGGTGCTGGGTTCACAAGCCACTGCTTCCATCCAGAGTGAAACGCAATGCTACCCAGGACAGAAAAGGGTAACAGGTATGAAGCATTAGCGGCGTTTCAACCTACGGAGTGGGGAGAGCGCTGTAAAGCTTTATGGGAAACCAGCCCAGACTTCACAGGGACAGGAGCTGCCTGCAGAGCTACCGGCAAGGGCAGCCCTTTCTGCAGCACAGGGCCAGGGCATTAACACTCTGTTTTCACTGTTACGGCTCAGGCATTTTGCCCTGTTAAAGTCCAATCCATCCCTACAGAGCCCCGACTCCGCTGAGCTGATGCAGAGAAGTGACAGCTCTTTGAAAGCTGCTAGCATGATTTTTTTCCAAATGCAGGTTGTATTAGTGATGCTTCCAGAAGAGGACAATTTCCAGAGCACCGAGCAGGTCTTCATGGCTTCACTGGCATGCCGGCTGCAGCTCAGCCCAACTCACCTGCCACTCATTCAGCAGCAACAAACACAATCAAACCAAAAGCAAACAGCAGACTACTAAAGGTCCCCATGGGTTCAAAACCTACCCAGTCTTGACCAGTCCGGCATCCACACAGGCTACAAGAGAGGGCTGGGAGCTACTTGGATGCTGCCTTCTGTAGCCACCCACTCTGCTCCGGCACCCCCAGCCATCCCGGTTTGTTCCCAGTGCCCCTGGGACTGCTGGTCACCTTCAGAGCTGGATGCCATTTTTCTTCTCCAAGCCTGCCCACACAGCGGCTGCTGCTGGCAATTTTGTCTTGTCCCCAGATGCACAGGGCCATGGATAACTTTGGTCTTACTTTGGTGAAGGAGGCCACAGGAGAAGTTCATCCGCTGGTGGGCTCAGAGCAGGAAATAACGTCCCCAGGCTCCTGATGAATTCCAGTTCTCGGCGCAAAAGCAGTTTTGCTGCCTGAGCAGCTCATCAAGACGTGGAGATGGTCCTGGCCAGATACCGAGCGGCTCTTTGGACGTTTGCCTTGCCCAGCAGTCCTGCTGCCTGGCTGGAGTTTCTCCTGTAGGAAAATTTCTCTAGCCAGAAATGGGGAAAAAATTGGGTAGAATATGAACTGGACGCCACAATAGGATGTAGTGAGTTGTTAAGAGCACAGCTGGCTCCCTTAACCTCTCTTCTACCCTTCCCTTCCAGGAACACAAGGCACCAGGAGGTCCTGGACTACCACTCCAAGGCAAACGTTCACTTCATATGGGCACAACAAATCCAGACTGTCTGGGACAGTGCTTTAAACACTGGCGTAACCTTTTCTTGGCCTCTGGAGGTGAAAGAAGAGCCCAGAAAGCTATGTAAGCTGAAATAGATGCTCACTGGCTTGCTCATCAGGCCTCTTTCCCCAGCTTTGGCCTTCGCAGACTCATCCTTGCAGATGCCAGGCTTTCCATTGCAGGAGCTGGCCCTCAGCCCTCAGCTTCGGCACCACTGCTCCCTTCCCTTCCCAACAAGCATCCTCCAGATGTTCGTGTTTGAAAGAAACTTCTCTCAAAATTATGCCACCATAGTCCCAGCAGACATGCAGTGCACCTCTGCTGAGCTCCCATCCCCACCTCACAGCATCTTCCAGGGCTACGCAGTAGAGACCAGCCGAGTCCAGCAGAGTGCAGAAAAGGAAATGGCAGATTAGGTACATACCACGCATTTACAGATCAATGCATGAATGACAAACGTGAGCGGGGCCAGCCAATCTAGGAGTAAGAACTGCAGGACTGCCCTGGAGGACCCTTGGACCCCTGGCTGCAGTCACAACACAGGGTGACAAAGGACAAATGCCTACGGACCCATGTTGTGGGGCTGGCGGCACCCATGTCTATGCACGTGCGAGCTTGTATTGACACACTCTGTAATGCAGAGTCTCCACAGAAACTCTGCAGGGGCTAGTAAGAGGCTGAATTTATGCCGCATCTCCCCCTCAGGGGTATGCACTGCTAGCACCCTTCTCCACACCCCACCGGACTGCCACAAAACCCGCTGGGATTTCACACTCCTTTGAGCTGTCTGCTCTCCCACCGGAGCAGCCAGTAGGTTCAGATGGTATTTCCCACGTGCTCAACCACACAACAGGTTTTTCTTGGGGGAACCAGACTAGAAACCTATGCTCTGTGCTCCACCACGCGAGCACAAATTGAAACCTTTCTGTGCCCCGCACGTAACTGTGTGAGGACAGTTCAAACAGAAAGTCAGGTCAGAGCCTTGGACAACAAGCTCCTCTAGCCAGGCTGTGATGATTCTCACTTCACATCTCCATAATCTGCCCCAAAATCCAAGCCTCCTTTAGGAAATGCGAGTAGGGTGGGGAACCAGCAACACGGTGATTCATCCTCCCCAGAAACAGAGGCCCGAGTCTGGAATATTGTGACACTTGGTAAATACTCGTGATGTGCCTCATTATGCAACAGAGGCCCAGCAGAAGCACAGCTCCCTCAGGGCTACTTAATATGGGTTTCAGAAACGATTAAATATATCATAAACAACTTCCAACCAGGAATAAACACCTATAATCCCATCACGCCATTCTGCTGATGTCAAAAACCATGGGCGCAAACTCAGTTACCAGGGGGAAAAAAGAAGAATATATCTTTGAAGGAATTATAACCCTGTAATTCTGTGTCTGCCTTGTCAAACACCCAACTCTCCCAGCCCCTCCTGCTTATTTATACTTTGTCCAAGCTCTTGCTCTTTCTTTCCAGGCTTCCTATGTCACATATTTTGATGCATGTTGCACCTCTGCCGAAAGGCAAAAGGATCGTGCCCCTGAATGCAGACAGCAAAACTGTTTCATGCCTGCGCAGAAATATTCCACCGGCCCCAAAAAAAAGTTTTTTGCATGACTCAAGGCTGCCGGTCAAGTCTTTAAACACTAATACTCATCAATTGGCATACACATAAGCAGTCCATTGAATTGCATGCAATGGTGTGAGTAAGGATTGCACAAATTAACCCTGAGATAATATTTTCCCATGCAATCACTGCTTTATACATCATGAAAAAGATGGAAAATAGACCGGCTAGTAGTGGAAACTCGGTGCAGATGACAGAAAGCTGATGTTCATTAAAAGTGTTCTAGCAGTTTAAACCAAACCTTTAAGTTTTATGAGTGATTTCAAAATCTAATTTTCATGGAAATGTTTTTATTACATTAAGGGGGGGGAGGTTAAAAACCTCCAGCAAAATCTTTTTCAAATTAAAAAGTTGGAAACTTTGTGCGGATGGATTGAAAACACAAATACCATCAGCAAATTATGAGCCCATGAGAACCAGGAAGCAAAACCGATTATGATCAAAAAAAGTGAAATTCACAAACAAATAAAAGTCTAGTTTCGCCCGCCAAAAGGAGGGCAGCATGGCCAGCACTTGCAAACTGAGTCAGCACCCTCCTTCCAGTTCACATGGCTCTTTTTTCTTTGTTAATAATAGTACGTTGTCCATTTTTGTTTCCTTTTGGGAGTCCTATTTTTTTTTTAAGACTCCAGGTTTGTGACAGTCACATTTCCATCTTTTGTCTGTCTCCAGAAGATCTAGAAATTTATGTGAAAAACACAAAATGTTTTTCCACTTCAAATTGTCGGATTCAGGGATGTAAGAAAAATATCCAACGCTGTGAGATACTTGGCAGAATAATCATGCACCGGCCAGCCTGAGAGTGAAATTAAATGGATATGCCCAAGGAACATAAATGGAAAGAAGGTCATTTAACTTCTAACAACTGCTCTGTGTTATCTGTTATTCAACCTTTACTCAAGTGAGCACCGTTCACTTTTCCTGCAAGAAGTCTCTACGACACGCACAGTACAACTAGCACGCGTAGAGATTACTCCCTCAAGAAAAAGCAAGCTGTTGTATTTTTCACACAGATAACAGAAACAACAAGTGCCTTAAAAATAATATTGATCTGATCCTCAATTTTTCCACATCAGCTGCTGGAAGGGGAGGATTGGTTCTGGAAAGCCTTTCATGGCAGCAGCTTGTAAGGATGCTCACCGCTGCCCGCGGGGTACGGGCACCGCTCACCCCAGTGTAACCTGTGGACATCAGCAGCCAGCTCCTTCCTGCAGACTCTCCCTTTGTCCATCAGCTACGCAGGACAAGAGAGGAAGAAAATAGCTGATAGATTTAATCAGTGTACCCTGCATTTTCCCCCCCTTTCTATCCTTTGTACATCCCCGGTCTACATTCTCGGTATCTTCTGGGAGTAAGGGCTGTGTTTTACTAACAAAAGAGCCACTTAGTACTTCAAGATAACGCAAAGGTTTGCAAAGAAAACCCTGCGGTTGTCCCTGGCGCATCCTCTCACGTTCAGCCTCCAACCGGACTCAGCAGCCCAGAATCACTTTTCACATTTCAAAGCGGCAGCCAAGCTCTTCCACCTGTTTTTAAGAAGGCATATGGGTTTTTGTGACGGGTGGGGAGGCACAACACCGCAGACAACCTCAAGATCAGCAAAAAACAGAGAAACAATTCAATATTTACACACACCCTTTCACTCCTGCAGCAACCTCACTTGTCCTGATTAAAAAGATGCAATTAAAGCATAAAGAACAGCCATATGGGAGCAAACCAAAGGTCCTTCAGCTCAGGATCCTGCCTCAGACTGCCAGTAAGGACAGAGTCAGAGGGCATAAGCCAAGGCAGCAATAGAGCGATCTCTGTCCCAGTTCATCCTCCCAGCCTCTGAGACCTGCGGCTCCCCGAGCCGGACGCTGCCTGCATACACTGCTGCAGTGAAAAGCCATCATCCTCAGTCCTCCCTGGATTTGTCTCATCCTTTCCTGAAATAATTTCTGTTTCTGATCTCTGCAAAATCCTGTGACAATATGATCCATCACCAAACGACGTCCCAGCTGAAAAAGCTGTTTCTCATGCTCTCAACCCACTGCCTGAGAAGACGGGGCTGAAGCCAGCACAGATGTTCTACTTGACCCAGCCTGAGCAAAGCAACTCGCCTTCTCCTGGCCACTCCGGCAGGGTTTCTGCTTCCTTGGGAAGAAGCAGCAGTGCCGAGGGGCCACGATGCCCACTGAGACAGAAGTAGTCATGGGGAGCCGCAGGCAGCCTTCGCCCCAGCTTTAATCTCAAACCAGCCCTGACCGTCCGACGTAATCTGCTAGCCTGGGAGAGAAGTGTAGCCCCTCAACTGCCATCGCTTTTATACTGAAGAGAATTAAAGGACAGTAATAACTCCAATATGCAGACCTCGTGCACGTACTGGACCAAAGCAGGGTTTATTCATTCCTCACAAAAGAAGTCCAAGCATGACAATTTTTCGTTTACTGCTCATGCTTTCTCCGCATCATTTTATGAGCCATCAACAGCGAGACTCAAACAAACAAACCAAAAATAGCAGAGGTCAAAAATGCCATCTTAAGGAGAGGAGGAAAAAAAAAAAAGCTAATAGCTTACCAGCTCTGCATTTGGAAAATTAACCCTGCTCACAGCCATAAGCTCTGGGAACCCATACGCCACGGACAGGTTTCTGCCACCCCTAAAGGGCACGGGAACAATAGGAGCTGATCACTGGGAAGCTCACGGGGTCCCCTCTCTTGAGCTGGGACCTGCATTTTCATCCTAGTTTTAGCCCAAGCCAGCAAAAGCCCTGCTACCAAAGCAAGAGTTGGTTGTATCTTAGCAGGTGGTTTTCCAATGAAGAGGAACTCGGATTGCAAAGTCTTCCTGGCTAAGCAGCAGAGGCAGGGACGTTTGCTGTGAATTGTATCAGCTTTTAGGGTATGGTTTTCAGAGCTGCAAGTTGAACTAAAGTCAATGAGAGTGACAGCTTCGCAGCACCACTGAAAAATCAGCTCCTTAATATGCTGACAGTTCTCCCTGTAAATATTACAATCACAGCTACTCCCAGGGATGTTGGTTTTTTCTTTTTAAGAAGAGAAACGTTTTCTCCTGAACCTCTTTTAAATGAACTAGTGGTGAAATAGTTCCTTCAATCTCAAATGTCTAAATAAAACTTTTTGTCATTTCTGTGATGAACTTTTTGCCTTAATGTTTTATTACAAAAATAGCACCAATAATTTGGCTTTTCACTTCAGTTTGGGACGGAAATCAGTGACAGGTTAGCTGATTTTCCTCCAGGGTGGAAGAACATTTTCAGTATTCTTGAAACGTTCCATGATTTCTCCAGACAGGTTTTACCTTCTCTCCCTTAGTAACACGGAGAGTAACCGAGCCCTGTGTTAGCTTTTCCACTGAACCAGCTCTCATTTTTCACGGAGCACTGTTGCACTGCCTAGCTCCAGCACAGTCCTTTTCCTGCATGGATTGCAAAACACTTCACAAAACACATGCAATAGGTGGGGAAACTGAGGCACGGAGACTCATGGGATCTGCTAAACGTATCAGTGAAAGAGCCAGAAAGCCCAGATGACAACTCTGCCAAATAAACTAGGGAGAATTTATCCTTCCCCCCCGCTTCTTTTAGAATACTTTTAAAACTTCCTAGTTCACTGCAACGACATTAAAACTTTTACAGCATTCAGTGAACTTCTAATTTATTTGAAGCCATAGTTTGGTCCCTGCTTGGCCATGCTGGCTGGGAAACACACCCTTGGACTGGCATTTTTGGTCCGTTTCATGCCCTAAGAGCAGGGTGGGTATTGGGGAAACACAGCTCCTCTTTTCCAGGCTGACTGAGCTAGCTTCGGAGAGCTCAGCCATTGGCAAGGGGCAGCATCAGGAGTAAAGAAGGTCCAAATAAAATATGATAAACGAAATCGGGTGGAAGAAATAGAAGGGAAAAAAAGAGTTTCTCTACGTTACTTGTTGGTTAGTATCTCAGGGACTCTCTGGCTGCAGTGCTGCGGCACAGGGAGCTGAATCGAGGGGAGCAGCTATCATTGCCTTCCGCGCTAAAATATACACCTTTAGGGCATTTTTCCGGGTCCTGGGAAGGGAAAAAATTTTTAGGCTATCTCCCAGCGGCGGTCGGTCCATCAGCCGCGCCCCGGTCCGGCTCTCCGGGAGGGAAGGGAGCCGCTCCGGCAGCCGCGCACCGCTCGCTCCCTTCCCGACCGCGCTCCCGCAATAAACCCGCCTCGGGATGCTGCTTCCCCGCCCGGAGAAAATGTCTTGCCGGGGTTAACCTCGGGGATCCCACGCGCGGCGGTGCAAGGAGCGGCTGCTTTTTGGAAGGCTCCCCCCTTCCCCAACCCGATTTCTCTTCGGGATACCGAGAAAGCCACGTCGGAACCGCGGGGAAAAGAGGGTCGGAGGCGGCTCCCGGCCAAAAAAAAAACCCGCAAACGAAAAGCGAACGAAAATTGCAATTTTCGTTCGCTTTTCGGGTTTGGTTCTTTTTTTTGGCCTTTCGCCGGCAGCCGCAGGGCAGCCCCCCGGCCCGGGATGGGGGGCACCCAGGGAAGCGAGCCCCTGTCCGCAGTCGCGGCCCCTGTGCACCCCACGGGAGACACGGCAGGGGCGGCTGCAGCCAGCCCTGACCCACAACGAAAATCGCTGTCAGTCCCTGCGGGCGGAATTTTTCTTTTTTTTTTTTCTTTTTTTTTTTTTTTTAAACAGAAAGCAGAGGGAGGGCAGGGGCGGAGGCGGGGGGTGTTGCTGGTCCTGCACACCCCCCTCACCCCGCTCCGCCGCGGCTCGCCCTTTCTGACAGCGCTGCCCTTGGAAAATAACAAGCGCCGCTTGGAAAATGCCGCGCAAGCCGGCGCCCATCCCCGCTGCCCTCCAGCTGCTGTGGGCTGCTGTTTTACGGCTACTTGCGTTCCTAAGCGAGGACCCGGTAGAACGGGCAGTTCAGGGGCAGGTCTGCGCCCTGCCCTGCCCGCCGGGCCTCGATCACGCCCGCACCGGGAGAACCGGGGCTCGGGCAGGACGGGACCGGCGGCTCCACTTTGCAGCGGCGCACGCACCTTCGGGCTGTACGCGAGCCGCGATGCTCCGGGCAGGTCGTCGGACAATCGTCCGGTCCCCAGCCAGATCCCCGAACAGCTTCCCGGCGTCCCGCAAACCACGGCGCCGGTCACAGATCCGATGGACCGGAGGGACAGGCGGGCGGGCGGGCGGATGGATGGAGGCTCAGCCGCCTGCCGCGTCTCGCCCCGTCCAGTCAAGCCCCGTGCTCAGTCCCCCCGGCAGGCGATGGAAAAGGGGGCTCAGCCCTCCGACCCGATCCTGCCCGCCCCGCTTCCCAGGGCTGCTCTTCTCCGGGTCCCCCGAAGGGATACGGAGCAGCGCGGCGCGGGACCCGACGAGCGTGGCACGGCGGCGAAGGGCAGCTCGCCGCTCCCCCTTTCCCGGGACGCGGCTGGGGAAAAACAAGCGTTTTCGCACTCTACCGTGTGCCGGCCACGCCGAGGGCAGGGGGGACACGGGCACGGCCGGCTCGGCGAGCGGGGCGAGCCGGCCCAGGGACCGGCCGGCGGCTCCTCCGGCCGCATCCCCGCGGCAGCCCCCTCGGGGCCGGCACCGGCCGCCACGGCGGCGGCTCCTCCGGCCGCTCCGCTCCGTCCCGGGAGCGCGGCGCACGTGGAACCGCCGCAGCGGCCCCCGACCACCGGGGAGGGATGTTAGTGGGGTGTCCCCGGACTTACTGTCCTGCTGCGGGGTGTCGCTGCCGCTGGTCAGCCCGGGGGACTCCAACAAGCTCCGGCCGGGCTCTCCGCCGCCCTCGTCCGCCTGGGCGGCCACCATGTCGCCCGCCTCCTCCAGGTCCAGCAGGTGACTCACAGAGAAGTTCTTCTTGGCTTGTAAATTGTCCAGGCCGGCGGGGCCGTCGAGGCGGGCGGGCAGCAGGGCCTGCCTCTCCATGGCGTGGGCATAGCTGGACGCCATGGTGTCGAGCGGGGCTTTTCTGCCC
>VFFE01006096.1:183195-341708 GCA_008921705.1 Burhinus oedicnemus | reverse complement strand
GCCCCCCCCCCCCCCCTTGTCACCCGGAGGTGCACCTGGAGAGGAGGATGGGCACGGCCCTGGGGAGGGCTCCCGGGGCAGAGGAGAGGAGCAGAAGGAGAAAAATAGTGAAAATGAGAAATGCAGATGAAAAGGGGACAAAGAGAAATGGAAGAGAAACCATGAACAGGAGAGAGGAAAGAAGAAAAACAGTGAAAGAGGAAGAAAAAGTGCAACAGAGAACTAAGAAAGCGAAGACAGCCCAAAAGGAGAGCAAAGGCAAAAGAGCAGAAGAGAAGGGCCAAAAAGAGAAACAGCAAAGAGAAAAAGACAGGAGGAGGAGGACGCTCTCGGAGCTCCTCCGGCCAGCAAGCAAAGAGATCCCAGCAGTTTGGCCTGGCCCGGCTGGCGCCCGTGGCCAAGGCAGAGGTGCAGGGAGGTACCCCTGGATCCTCCATCGCTGCAGAAGGGCCCCAAGGGCAACCAGGCAGGCGGCGAGGGGCAGCGTCCTGCCGGCCAGGAAAGGCTGCTGCGTCCCGGTGGCTGGAGCCTGGGCTCCGAGCTGCCACAGCCAGCCCAGAATTTCCATCCCCCCTGATCTGGGGAAAGAACATTTGATGCCATCAAAGGGCTCCAGATTGAAAACAGATGTGCTTCCCCGAGCCTCTCCATGCATTTAATTAAGGCACAGGCATGGAGGAGACATTTTCATCATTAGTTTGCTTTCAGGCCCCCCCCCTCTGGTCCCGGTTTACCCTTTGCAGTCTTAAAGACCCAAATAAGCATTGGCAGGGCTGCGGGGCTTTGCTGTCCGCAGCTTGGGGGTGAGCAAAGCTGGTGGGCGCAAGCTGGAAGGGCCAGAAAAAGCACTGGGGCAAGGTTCCGCATGTGCACAGGAATGTGTGGGTGCATATACACCCAAAACGCCATGTGTGCATCTATGTACACAGCAGTGTGTGCCTCACTGCATACTGGTGTGGTCCTTTTTCTGCGTGTGAGGAAGCATTTGTGTGTGATGTCCAGTGGTACATGCCCATGTGTTGGATGGGGAAGGAGCTGTGTCTTCACATGGGTGTGCGAGGCTAGCTTTTCAATGCTGGCATCTTACACCCTGGCTCTCAGCGTCTCCAGGTTTAGGCACAGCAGGGTGGGTGGGTCTACACACTTCCATGCTCTGAAGAACGGTTATCCATACACACCCCTGTGGACTGCCCAGCACATGAAACACCCTTTTCTCTGCCTTTCCCAGATATTTGGCTGCCTTCTTTCTTGCTGAGCTGGGTTTTACCCTTTTTCTCCCTATTCTCCTTCAAATGGATGTTGCAACTGACCTGGCTTTTCTGAGTGGATGTTGCTAGGTCCTAGCCATAAACATCCCTTTCCACTGGCAGTAGGGTCTGCTCTTACCCCCAGGCAACCTCTGCCATGGGGGTGACAGCAGAAGCCACAGAAAACAGAAAAAGAGCTCTTTGTGCCACCTTTACCAATATCCTCACTGACATCCCTGGAAGAAGTATTTCTCCTTAGATGTCCCCATGTCTGAGAACATCCTTCAGACAACCCTGCCTCGCAGCCTTGGAGTTTGGGAATGCAGCCCAGTACCAGCAGATGCCCTGGAAAGATGGTGGATAAAAGCACGTTGGTGCTGTGAGTGACCACATCAACACATCTGCATCTGCTACAAAGGGAGACTCTCACCTGCAAGGCAACAAAGGGGCCCAGCTCCAAGACCGGCTACTGTGGCTTTACCCTGAAGCGAGCTACGGGTGCTCCCCATACATACAGCACCCACAGGCTGAAGAGCAACTTGGGATGCCAGATTCGCATTCTGTAAGTGGCCTAAACACCTTGTTTCCCAGATGCCTCCTGCCACACAACTGGATTTCTGTGACTGGGTGGGAGAACTCTGCTGAGGGGCAAGATGAAACTCTTCCAGCTCTGTCTGTCTCAAAAGAAAGAAGGCTGGGAAGAGTGGGGAGCCTCCAGAACTGCACAGAACACCACAGGGCTGTGGCTCTTCTTTCAACTTGCTATGACCAGGCAGGCCCTAGGCCAAGGTGCACCTGCAGTGTGGAAATGAGTGTGGTAGGAACCTCCTGGGCTCTGGGAGGGATGGTGACCGTGCTGCCACCTTGGATAATTAACTCCTCCTCTCCCTAGACCATCTGTAGTGCCTTTAGGACCAAGCTAGTCTTTCAAAGCAATGCTGCCATTCTGCATATGCCAGAGGGCAGAATTAGTGCAGCATCCATGATACTCTGCTCTGTGGAGAGTATGGTTTGCCTATGGGAAGCCTAACGAAGGTAGAAGTAGAGATAGTGCGAGGGAAAAAATCCCACCAGGAGAAAGTAGTGGAACGTGCTCTTTGTAGCAGGGTGTCCTATTGTACTGGAGATCAGCCCAAGCTTGAGGGAATGGGTGGGATGGATGAAGGGACCTTGTCACATGCAGGAAATAAGTCACATGAGAAATAAGTGATGGACAAAAGTGGCCCACAAATATCATGAGCAAAGACAAAGAATCAGAAAGATGAGGAGAAGGAGAGGATGAAGGAACAACCTCTCTGAGCTCCTGGGTGAGCAAGCCAAGGGGTTCCAGGGCCCTACATCGCTGCAAATCTCAGCCTGCTGCTAAAACAGAAGTAGGACCATCTTTACAGGACAAGCATGAGACATCCCTTCATTAGCTGTTTCCTTTAACTTGATTCAGAGTTTCAGAAAACTTCAGGTCAGAGTACAGGCAGATATTATCACCTTAGATGTGTTTAAAAGTCATGTAGATGTGGTGCTTAGAGACATGGTTTAGTGCCAGACCTGGTAGAGTAGGGTCAATGGCTGGACTAGATGATCTTAAAGGTCTTTTCCAACCTAAACAATTCTATGATTTTACCTGAGTGCTCAAGGGTATTGCCTTCTAGTGTTCATATTCTTCCCCTCTAGCCACCAGCACTGAAGGCAGAAGTGGATGGGGCATTTGCCACCCATCTCAGATGCATCAGTTTCTTCCTGTGGGAGCGTCCAATAGCCAGTGCATGCACTCGATCTAAGGTCTCCAGGAGTTTCTGCAGGACAAATAGCCATAGGGCAGCTATGAGCCACACCATGGCCTGCTGTAATCCAAAGATCTCAACACACTTTCCCCCATTTCAGATGGGGAAACTGATGCAAAGACAGCTTGTCCTCAACATCAAACCCAAAGCAGAAGCAATAGGATACCTCAGTTCTCATGATCTTGAGGCTGGAAAAGACTCTCATGCTACAGATGGCCCATGACAGCAAATGCACATACCATTTCAGCATCCCACAGGCCATCAAGTAGTTAGTTAGACATCTATTTCCCACCTCACCGCTAGCTTGGTGTCAAGCTGAACAGATAGCTCCTGTCCACCACCATCCTCCCATCCCACCTTTCCTCTCCAATGTGCACCTGCCTGGCAGTTGCTCACAGCCCCATTCCTCCACCTTCCTAGGCTGTCCAGGGAATGATTGCCTTCTGCGCACACTCCCAGCAAGGCAGGGACCTCTGAGCCTTTGCTGCCAGGCAGGGAGAGGAGAAAGCCCCAAGGTCCTGAAACAGCCAGAAATCTGCTTTCCCCACAGGGGAAAGGCCAAGCCTCACACTTCAGAGAGCAGCTAGACCCCAGTTCGGTCCTTCCTGCTCCCAAAAGTGGTTATCGTTTTGAAGGACATCAATGAGACTCATCAGCTGGAGCCCTGCCTCAAAACCTATCTGTCTCCTACGCTGTGACCACATCTGATGCTCAGAGAAGGTGAGGCAGAAACCACAAACTCTTCTATTCTCTCTGCCCTAGTTGCATATCAAGAAGGGGAAAACCAAAGATCTGCACCTCTGCAGATGACCAGCACATTTGCTTCTGCTTTCTTTTTTCATAGAAACTGACAAGCTCAATTTGCAGGGTCAGTGAGAAAACTTCCAACTTAAGTATTTGCCCCAATTCCTGCAATTTCCCATGAAATCCTGCACTTGGAAGTTCCTGTGGTTCCCAGCTCCAATATATGGGCTACCAAAGTATGCTATAATCCCTCAGAAATGTTCCCCTCACTTTCTCCTCGGTCCAAACGGAGCTTCCTAGCGCATACAGCCACAGTCTTGGTGACAGTTTTCAGGTGCAACAAACAGGAGCTGACAACCTTCCCAAGGGTTTTGCAGCCAATGAGAAATACTCAGAGCAGCTGAGCAGCTGGGCAGCAGTAACATCCCTAGGGCAGCTCACACTCCTTGTAGCTGGCATTAGTGGGATGCAGGAAGGCACCAAGCACTGAGTAAGACTGAGTAAGCCAAGCCTTCGCCTGCTCTGCTCCCACATTCAGCTCTTCTGCACTGACCACCACATCACGCACCTTTCCCAGCACAGACTACATACTTGTTTCAGGTGCCCTAAATATCTTTTCTTCTACCTGAGTTAAAAAAAACAAAGCACAGAAACAGGCAGAAGAACCTGTGGAGGCTGTGACACACAGGTGTGGATTCTCAGCTGTCTAATAATATCATGGCACTTAGATGAAGTGTTTTGCCGAATGAGGGATAGTAGTTCGGGTCTCTCTTCCCTACCTTATTTTCATGCAACTTGTCAGCATGTAATGTCTTAGAGCCCTTTTTTGGTCTGCCAAATTTGTTTCATCCTAGCAGCTTAAAAATAATATTGCAGGAGAGCAGCAGGGAGAAGGAGGAGCTAACAGCCAGTACCATTGCACAGGCTTGGGCCTTTAGGAAACCTGACCACAATGCGCACACAATTTTTTACTGCTCTGTGCTTCTTGGCCTTAACCGTGCAAGGTGCTCAGCTGTTCTAAGACATGCTGGGTGCCTTCCAGCACTGCTATCCTGAGGATTTCAATGGGGTGCAAGCAGTTTAGATAGGTGATTCAAAGGACAGGAGGGCACAAATGATGCTTACTCCTCTCCTAGGCCCACAGCGGCAGCTACTTTGGAGAGGGAGTGCTCCTCCACCCCTTTGTACCCCCAAACATCAGCCACAGCTCGTTAGGGCCAAGCTGATGAGAGGCGTCAAATCAGAGCATCTCTCTGCTGCTGGCCACTTCTCAGGCTGCACGCATACTGTCCCATCCCTTGCCCAGCCCAGCAATATCCCCATTGCGGGACTCTGATGCCCAGGTGCTGCAGAGCCAAACCAGAACTCTCTTGCCCTGGAAAGTTTTCCTTCCATCACCCTGTCATGCTGATTCACTGAAATATCTGGTCACAAGCGTCTTCGCACTTGCTCTGTCCAGGGCTGGATGAGAACTACACCGAGCTGGAGACAGAGAGCACCTGGGGGAACATGTGTGTGCATATAGGTGTATCACCTTACACGTGTGTGTGAGCGTTTGGGTATGTATGCGTACATTCAAGGCTGGAGCCAGAACTCTCCCCCACAAACTCCTGCTATGCACTTGGGCCAAATCTCCCTCTTTTCTTCCCCACATAGAGGTCCTTTATTAGATCTGTGGGGATCAGGTAGTCTACAGTCGTTTCAAGCTGTAAACTCAACATCAGGGTTTCTTTTAATCCCAAACATCTTGATATCATCTGGAAATGCCATGAGCCGTTTATAATTAGGGTTTAGCATGCAGATTAATACCAGCAGCTCCAGGGTGAACAGACCATCAGAGTCTAATCAAAGCTTAAATGGGGCAGCAATTTAAAACTGAGATTTATTATTCCTCTGCATAATATTTTGAACCAGGGGCTGAGTTCACATCACACACAATCATTCCTGGAAGTGCTATCACATCTCCAGTCAGAGTGAGGTGGCTTGTTACTTGTTCATGGGGGTGATAAATATTAGGCTTCGGGAACTTATTTAGGAATATCGCAGTATTGACACTGTACAAGATTTAGAACCTGAGGCAGGAGAGCACTTGCACACATGCACAATGCACAGGGCTCCAGCCACATGTGGATGGTGGGGCAAGGGCATGCACTTACTTTTGTTTTTTCTGCGTACCAGTTCTAATAAAGCAGGTGGCTCCAGGACACCAGGTAAGGGGTTCTCTGCTGTCTCCTCTGGCCACGTGTGAGTGGGGGAGAGGAAGGGTGGGAAGGTATGTGGTACCCAAGGGGGGAATAAAGCTATCTCACAGGAACAGAACCATCACGGCAACTGGCACAATGCAGCAGGCTTGGTGGCATGGTCAGCTAAGGGTTGGGGAGGGAGTCCTGGGCCAAATGTAGCCAGGGAAATCCCCTCCTCAATGATATTTTTACAAAGTCCCATCTGGATGGCTCCTGGGAGTACCTCCAAGTCTCAGAGGTTTGATTTTCAGGGTAGGGGCAACTGGGCTGTCTGTGCAGCATCTGGGTTGGAGTTTTCACTAGTGGGGCTCCTACCTTTTCAAATCTGCCCTGCCCAGACCTCCCCCCACCCAGTTAGGGCTGGAGCCCTTCCCTTGCCTTGTCATTTATAAAACACAAGTGGAGGAGGCGGCTGGGAGAGTGGAAATTTGTTCATCAGTTTGTCTGTACAAGTCCCAGTTTTTAGATTTCAAGACAGACTGAGCTTCAACAGTTGCCACCTAGCTTTCAACAGAGATGACAAGCACATTCACCAGCTGGCAATGGTAAGAACTACTTTCCTATTTTCTTTTTCTATAAACTTTCCACCAAGTGGAAGAGGGGCTATGAGGAAGGGAATGTCTTCATCTCCAGCCTGGATGATCTGTGGATCTGAACTAGAGTTCAGCTCTACACTTGCCTGGCTTTGCTCTTGCTGGGGATGCCTATGTGGCTATCATCTCCGTCACTGGCCCTAGAGGCTGCCTCTGCGGGAGGTGTGTGTCAGCACTGCCCTGAGGTGATCCCAAGGTACAGCACCATGTCAGAAGTGGAAGGAGCAGATGACACACATCACGGCCTCTCCAGACAACATAAGATGGGGGGTTCATAGATCCCACCAGGTAACTGCAACAGTATCAGCACAAACATCTCCTCGCCATGGCTTTGCTCCAGCGGCCAGGGGCAGTGTGAGCATGGAGTGACAGGGCACAGTCCTGCAAGCGGATGGCGTTTGTCTTCACCGCACTAAGCCTGCTCCATCCACTTCAAGGATTTCAGTGGGGTTACCTGCCTCAGGAGCCAGGACTCTGCCCTAGTAAGAAAACAGGCGGCCCTCTCAGGTTGCCTGCTCACCTACCATGGCTACCTGGGAGCACTGAGACAGCCACCAGCCCCCCACCCCCAGACACCTAAACAGAGCTAGCCAAGCTAAATCAGGGCTAAGCCGCGTGTTGCCAAGGGCTCAGACTTGAGCTGGTTCCAGAGCTGGCTGCATAAGGAGCCGTGGGTTTGGATAAGCCAGCCGTTTAACTGGGTTTTTATTACCAGGCAGGGTAACAAAAGCACTCAGAGGTCACCCGGGAACTTTAATCAGCACCGAGGGTCACTGGATAGCAGGATAGGCGGGAGGAGGGCAGGGCCCAGGGCACACAAATAAATAAATAGATGTATTGAAACCACCTCCGTTCCTCCAAATGATCTCCTCTCTCTCCCCCCTTCTCTGTGCACATTATAAAGACCTCTACTCTTTACAATCAGACGTTCAAATGGACCTAATTTCCCCAGCAGAAACTCCAAGATCTCCTGCAAATTTAGCTGAGAAGTTTATCCACAAGGCTTGGTTGGTTTTTTTTTTTAAATCCCTCACTGCTGGAGATGAAAGTTCAGTCTGCTGAACTGCTGTTGGGCTGGATATCAGATATCCCTAACCCTGGAGACAGAAAGCGTCCCACCAGCTTTTCTTCCCTGCAGGAAAGAAAAAAAAAAAACAACCCTCCCATAATCAGAGTCTGGGCAGACAAATTGGCACCACTGTTTTCGTCTTTTCTCTCTCCACCCCCCTTTCTGGAAGAGGACTAACCCTTTGGAACACAGTTACAACTCACAAATATTTGTGGGTATTATATTGCAAGAGGGAAAAAAAATCCAAAGGAAGGTAACTGTTAAAAGCTTAGTCCCTCTCCCATGGAAAGCAGCTTTATGCGCGTCCATAAATCTCCTTTGTAAGTGGTCATTAAAATTGCGTCTTGTTTAATTTTTTTTTTTAATCTCGTTTAAACACTTTTTCTCATCTTGCAAACG
Source organism: Burhinus oedicnemus (assembly GCA_008921705.1). Classification (NCBI taxonomy): domain Eukaryota; kingdom Metazoa; phylum Chordata; class Aves; order Charadriiformes; family Burhinidae; genus Burhinus; species Burhinus oedicnemus. The sequence goes on along the minus strand of VFFE01006096.1, from coordinate 333,632 downwards.
AATGATGTCATTGGCAGGCCCAGTAATGAACTGAAAAAAAATCAACTTTCTAATGTTTTGGGGGCTCTCTCAAAAAGCAAACATTTCAATACCAGTCTGTTAATCCAGCCAAATACTTAAGCATGTGCTTAACAACCAACTTGTATTTAAGTGCCTTGCTCCCACAGGGACATCTGTCACACTCATCTTCATGCACAAATGATGTGGTTAAAGTGAGGCGCGTGTTTAAACTGTTGCAGGATGACAGTCCCTGGGCCTCGCTGCCGAGCTGTTGAACTACTCATTGCACGGGCAACACAACATGACTGAGACCCCCACAGCAGCTGCACATGGGTGCCCTGACTCACTCCCTGATGGTCACTGGTCCTCCCTCTCCTTCTGCAATCTTGAGACTGATGTCCCTGGGGTTTCCTGCATTGCCGCTTTCTTTCTAACAGTCAAGCTCACCTCTTCTTTCTGCCCACTGTTCAAAGGACAAGGCTTTCTCCAGATGCCATGAAGCATGATCATCACTAACCTGCCCAGCCCTTTGCTTCACAGATATGCCGTTGACACCCAAAACGCTGTTTGGTTGAAAGGCTCCTTGCTGGATACTTGTGTTGTTTGGTTTGGGCGTGTGGCTGGGCTTTTTAGGTTTGTTTGTTTTTTTCTTTTTTTTTGTTTTTTTGGAAGCCGTTTTAATGAAGTGGAAGCAAACCCAAATAGTAGGCTGCGCAAATGGGGAAAAATAAATGCAAAACTTGAAAATGAATAATTGGTGTGGTTCTAATTATAAAGCGGTTAACTGTTTCAGGGTGAAGAGCATGGGTTTGGGTTGACACTGTCTGAACCCTGGAAAGAGCACGTTAAGCTGTTCACCATGCTGCGGGTTAAGAAAATGGGAAATAAATACATCCCAGCCACTTGGAAAACTAAACCATCTTTAGGGCTCAGTTGTAAACTTTCTTCAGCAATTTATTAGAGTTCCAGAAAACACTTGTTGAGTAGCCTTGGCCTGTAATAAATATCAGTCCTTGTTTGTTTGTTTTTGTAATGGGAACAAAACCACATCTCTTTCTTTCTAAAGTGGATAATTTAATTACATGGCAAGAAACACATTCATTGTCCAGAATACCCAGAGAAGATTGCCACGAAACTTGCAGTTCAGTGGAGAGAGGAGGGGAACAGAGCCAGCTGATACCCAGAATCAGTTTCAGGGAAGATTTTCTTGCTGGCGCATCCACTTACATTGGAGATGACGGTAGCACTGGGGTTGTCACTACAAACAGGAGGCGGAGACAGGCGCCTCTGCGTAAGGCAGTTCTTACCCCAAAGGATGTGGAGCATCAGAGGGGCAAGGCAGATGTGAACAAAAGGGAATGAGGGACAGTGAAGGGAAGGGATTTGTCTGGTCCATGCAGCAGGTCTAAGGTGGCAGGGGCAGCTGAGCTCCAGCCCTCCATTCTCAGCCTGCTGTGTGCACTCACGGATTTGTTGCGATTTCCTCCAGAAAATGCAAACCCCAGGTTTCTGCCTCCACTGCCAGGAAGAGGTCTGTCGTGTCCATGTGTCAGCCCTGCTCCAGGAGCCCCACTCAACTGCTTGCTGACACATTCTGTGTGCCTGGTAGGGGCCTCTTTCAGACTAGTTCCAATAACATGGGTGTTGTTTGAAGGCAGAAAACCACCTCTCTCCTGCATCTCACATCTGATCTCGTGCTCTCTCTCAAACCTAGCTTCAGTCCGAAAATATCAATGTTTTCTTCTAGAGGCTGACATGCTTCAATATTTCTTGCTCTGTAGGCTGTCACCCCTTCTGTGGGGGACTTGTCCTGGCCTCAATGTTAGGAGATAGATGGTGGCAATGATCACAAGTACATCTGGAGGTGATACCCTATAAGAACAGGAAGTGCTTGTGAGCATCCCTCCCCTTCTGTCCCCCCATTTTTGGGAGCCTGCCTTGCAGAAAGAGAAGCAGGAGTCGATGCTTTAAAATCAGTGCTTGGTGAGTTTAGTTCACCCACCTTCTGCAGGCAGCCTGGCTCTGGGTTTAATACTAGAAAAGTCTCTGAGCTGAAATAGCTGAAGGACAGTACTATCCAGATAAGAAATTACCCAGTGCGCTTTCGCAGGGACAGCCCAGCAATTATGGTCAGCAATAAAGAAATCTGACAGTTGTCAAAACACAGACCCTCATTCCTCCAAGCTCTTCTTGAGGGGCACAATTAGCGTGCTGATGTGATTAAAGCCACGTTTGGCTCTGTGATAGGAGAGCCAAATGCACCCAGATAACTCCTCCAAAGCCAGCTGCTTGAAACCGAGGCGTTGGTTACCTGATTTGTAGCCAATCAAGTAGAAATCAACCATTTCTGTCCACATAGCTACATCATGCCGTTAAACAGCCAAACCCTCTTCTCTTACATGTCTTTGAGGAAGATGAAATCCATATGGCCCAGAGAGTGAGCACAGGCTAGGGATGGAAGGAAGGACAGAAACAGCATTTCTTCAGGACAGAAGACAATGGAAACGTTTCCACTGATTCCAATAGGTTCTGAATCAGCGGCTGCAACCAATTTTCCCCCTAAATGGACTTCCATATGTCTAAAAAAGTCTCGCAAGTGCTGGAATTTGTTACAGAACAAACCTGTACTTTATTACTCTGCTCCCCGACTCTGAGTGTTTCTCCCTTTAAATTCCTTGGTCAGCCATTTCTGGGCTTCAGGGTTCGCTTTCGAGAAATGCATTCACTTCTAAAGCAAACATTTTCCATGAAACAGAGAAAAGACTCCCCCCTCTGCTCCCAGACTTCACTTCGTTTTTCTGGGAACTTGTGTCTTTAGCTTCATTGGAAAAATAAGTGGCTCTATGTGCAGCAGAAAGCATGGGGAGGAAATCAAGTTCACCAGATCTGAAACCTTCTCTACTTTACAGATCGCCTCTGAAACACAGAAATTTGGGCAAAAGCCTAGCAAAGCTGATTTTTACCAGAAATTTTCCATTTTCCGCTTCTCTAAAAACAGACGAGATTTTATTTTGCCCTCTTTGTGACAGGCATCTTTAAACTAAAGATTTTTCTATTTCCTTCTTTCATTAAAATGAAACAAAAATTGGCAGAAGTGGACTTTTTCATTTTCATCAAAAACTGTTTTGTGGGGTAAGAGAGTGACTTTCCTGCCCATTATATCTGTGCTGTGTACTACATTTAAAGGGATTTAGGAACCTATGTACCATTTTCAATAGCCATTTAGGCACTACAAGGGTCATTGGCATGACCAGCTTCATATCTATATTCCAGTACTATCAGTAAAGGTTAAGCAGTTAAATACTTTTTATCTTGTCCTGAGGTGTCAATGAAAGCCAGGCTTTCTACAATGTCTTGAAAATACAGATTAAGTTTGATTAAGTTCCTAAAATCTAATAGAATTTTTAGAACTTACTCCTAATGCTATACTGAAATGGCCTTAAACATTCTAGTTTTCAAATTCACCTATCTCAGCAAAAATATTTTCTATTTGCTTGCAAGAATGAAAACACAGGAAGAAAGTTTCAAAGCAACTCCCCCAAGGTACATCCCTAAGGCCCCATTTAATTCACAATTTTCAGAAGTTTCTAAGCTTCCAAAGTATTTTTTAGTTTATGTTAACTTTAGTTTATGGGTGTTGTTTCAAAATGAAATCTCGAAACATTTCATTAGAAAACAAACCCAAAACACTTGGATTTCTTTTTCTTCCTTTGCCAGAAGAGTTTGTCAAGCTGATGTGAATTCACAAACATTTTCAGCCAACCTAAAGCACAATCTTTGGAAAATAAATCATTTGCCTAAAAAAAGAAGTAATTGTCCCGTTCTAAGAATAAGAATAAAATCCACCCATGATTTTAAGTGCTCAGACCAAACAATGATGGAGTATTTGCCCTGACGATAGAAAAGAGAAATAAATTTTGCTTATTACTTTACATATATATTTATACATATCTGAAATTTATATACACGCACATACACACACGGCCCTTTCCGTCCAACATGAATGTTTTCAACACAGAAAAAGTAAAGAGAAGAGATTTAGTGCTGATTAGAACAAAAGTTGCACTGTACCTTACAGATTTCAGCATGTCTCATTAAAACCAGGCTTGAAATATACATATCCTTTAATAAATAAAGCTTAAGGTACATAAACACTGCAGCGGATATAAATTATTTTAACCAAAGTATGTAGGGAAAAAAAAAATTACTGGAACACCATGATCCAGGGAATTTTACAGTAAATTGGACTTCATCAGTGGTTTTGCATTTTTATTTGATTTTGGAGTTCCTCCACTAAAGCTGTAAGTTTTGTAGAGTTTATTTCACACCTTGTAATTTAAAACGTTACACTCCATCGAAATTCCTCTCAAAAAAAGGACCTGAGTAATTAATGTCTTTGGGCTCAACGTTCATTATATCCCACTAGTGTGAAAATTCATAAAAATAAGACATGGGATTAGGAGCTTAACAGCCTCACACATTTGCAGAGCTGCTGCATTGGCAAATATTTCTCTGCCCTTTCAGAGCGGAGCGCTCTCCTGGCTGCTCTCATTTGTTTCGTTGGATCATCCGAGTCATTAGGAAGTGCCTGAAAAGAAACCTCATGTCTCGTGCTCATATTTTTTCTTGGAAGCAGAAAAATAAAAGCGGTTTGTGCCATTTCTTCCTATGCTCTTCTATTTTCTTCATTTGGTGTCAGGATGTGCTTTAATTCCTCATGGAGACAATGGGAATTTTGGCCACTTGCAGCAAGGGGACTCCAGGTGCCCTTGGAAAGGAAGCAGGACTTAGGTTTTGATTACTGAGAGCTGAATTGCTTCCTTTATGAAAACACCCTGGGTTCTCCTCCCTGGTTCCAAGGAGGTGGAACAGCTCTGGGTTGAATCACAGACTCCGTTTTGCCCTCGGCAGATTCATAGATACAGCGGGTGAATTTGTGCAGTGAACAGTAACTTTGACCAGAGTTTAATTTTGGAGGGACATAAACCATTCACAAAGTTGGGCTGAATTTGACAAGCACCTTTTGCCAAAAAAACAAACAAAACCGACAAGCTTAATACAGGAGGCTCTTTTTTAAACTTCAAAACATTTCATTCCAAAGTGTTTTCAAAGCAAAGAGGTTGACTTCATGTAGGTGTTTCTGAAATGAGCCTTTTGGAGGTTTTACTGAAAAACCTGACTTTAGAAAAAAATGAAATTAAACTGTAAAATAGAACATTGTGTTTCAGATCAAACGCCATGTCCTAGGTTGACTCAATATTTCTGGTTTATTTTATCTTTTTTTTTTTCCTTCTTTTTTTAAGACTGTCTTGGTTCAAAACAAACAGAATTGCTTCATTCCCTGGTCCCCTCCCCCAGGTATCTGAATTGACCACAGTACAAAGCATCCTTTATTCACCCACGTCTCAATCATTCACCCCAGGACATGGCTGGCCAGAAACCCTAAGGAGTAGATCAGCCCAGCTCTCCCTGCAGCTCTGGCTACTCTATTTCCTTCTAAACTGGGCAATTCCTAATGTGCTGAAGTCCCTTCCAGATCTGAGTCACTCATCAAGGCTCCCTCTATAGCTGCTGGTGAGAAATTCCAGCCCAAGATCCTTAGGACAAGCCATACTCTGAGCATACCACTTGATTTAGAGGGAAGGAAGCTGTTCAGTTTGGACTCGGAGATACCTTAAGTGAGGGGATGTGAAGTCCGCAACAGATCGCCTCTTGGGCACAAAGCATCACTGGAAATAGCTTTTTTCATTACTGCACATGGCTGTGGAAAGGAAAACCTTTGTCCAAGATAGATCAGTTATTGCATCTGCTCTGGAAATTAATTTGATAGCAGCAGCTGGGAAAAGTGCATCAGCATTCAAGTACTTTGCTGCCTTCTGATGTTTAAGGTCACATTCACATTACCTTTCTGCCAAGCACTTTTTGGCTGTAAGATGGTGCACGATCACCGATCCAAGGAAGGACTTTTCAGGAAGTTCTCCAATGAAGAGCACGCCAGAAAAAAGGCCCATTTTATTTTACTCTGCACATTATTAAGCAATACAATTAATATAACTGTTTTAACATCCTAAATGAGGTTTACACATTTTACCCCCTGAATAGTGCTTCTAACTGAATGTAGTTAGCACACTATTTAAAAAAAAATAAAAATTACACATCTTCTTTGAGCTTAATGAAAGAAGCTCCTAACTCCAAGCTTGATCTAGAGGCTGTGTTGCAGCCTTCCTATGCTCTCCAGCCCTAGTAAGCTCTTTTGCGCTCAGAGCAAGCCACCTTTGCAGCAAAAGGGTGAGTGGATTCTAAGGAAACATCAGGGCTTCTCAGATGGGTGAAAACTGGGAGATCTCTCAGCAAAGTTATTCTTTAGTTTGATCAAAAAATCTGTCATCACGTCCTCTGGCTGGTGAAGAGGTGATAAAATCATTCAGCTTTGGGACATGGAGTGGTTCTCTCAAATTTAAATCAGATGGAAAGAAAGACAACTTGTTTTCAAAAGTAGTTAGGCTCTCAGCAAGGATTATGACTCTTATTATTTTCTTGTAGTTGCAAATTGAGCGTGTTTCAGAGTTCAAATATAGCAGTAAACAACCACCATACTTTTCTTATGAACTTATCTTGCATCATAGCTCTGTCCCCTTATGAGGACAACAGCCACGAAACCTGGTGCTGTTGTCCATGTGAGCATGCAGTGATCCAGTGCTTTGCTTGTTCTGAGGATATCTACATGACTTGACGCACAAGCATGAAGATGAGTCACAGATGGCTCGATTAGTGTTGGAAACTCAATGCAGATCTGAGCAAGTTTTGGATGCTTCCCACCATGCATACTTCACTCCCTGTCTCACTGCAAAGCCTGCTGTGCAAATGCTTTAAAGGGTAACACAGAGAAAGGGCTGTGCCTTGGAAGAGGAAAAACCGTTCTCCTCAAACACAGTTAATGGGTCAGGAAGACCCAGGTTTAAACTGCAGCAGTGGAGTTTCCAGTTAGACCTTGGGGTAAACTTCTACTGCTGAGAGACAGATACTCCATCACTGCAGGGTGCAGAAACTATCAGACAATTATCTGTCAGGACAGACAGGGTGGACTTGGTTGCAGCTACAAGTTAGAGGACATCCTGACATCCTTTCCAGTTCTGTTATTCCAGAACAGGAGGTTACCCTACCTGCACCTGAATCTTGCTTGGAAGGTGCACCCTGAAAAGACACAGTCTACAGGTCAAGTCCACACACAGCAGCTACTGAAGTAGCGTTCTAAGAAGTAACACTAATATAACCTTTCAGCAGGAGCAGAGCTCACATTTCTTCAGGGAAACATCCCCATGAGCATCACACATACCTGCACAATTAAGCAATACCGAGACAGAGAGTTTTGTTTGAGGGTACCCAGGACTGGATTAAAACTGCTGTGACCCCATGCAGCAAAACACTGATGCAGTGTATACCACTCTGCATAGTCAAATTTATCCTCTGAATTGTTATGGGGTAACTTTAGTCCAAGAGAATTCATGCCAGATGAGGTATCATATGTCTTCCCGCAGTCAATGTAAAACATGAAGCCAATATAAACACTATATAGCATGTTCTAGTTAATTCAACACAAAGCAACAGTGTGCACACACCTGATCTGGATCATGTTTGTCTTGCCAGGTGATTTTGCAATACATGGACTGAGTGTTAATGATGTGGAAACCTAGCCCGATCTATTGCCCTGACAAGCCCTCATCTAGTATTTCCTGCTTAAAAAACCCCTCGTGTCAGTTCAAGCTCACGTGCAGCATTCAGAGACACTAACACCATCCTGACAAGTTATTCATGATGAGTTTTCCCACTCTCAAGCAACCAGGCCTATAAACGGAGCTTGTACGGAAGGGATTTATGCCTCTTAGTAGAGATGCAAGAAAGAACACTGATGTTCAGACCACTACAGAAAACCACCCAGCAGAAGAGTCCCAGCCATCAGCTCTGTATGAGACAGACATCAGACATCAGCAGTGTATGAGACAAGTAGCCCTCAATCTGCTCTTGGCAATAGAGCTTACTCATAGCCAACTATCCAGGCTAGTAGAGCTGTAATTTGAGACAGGTCCTCACTAACCTGCAGCTCTACATCATGTAGCACCCAAATCCAGCACACTTTCTGTGCCCAAGGCTAGGCCCTAGCAGGGCTTTTTCCCACCTTCGGCTATAGACATCACACATGCCCTCCATGTCCCATCAGCTCCCCTGACCACTGTGCAGTGATCTCCTTAGCTAGGGCTCAACATGCAGGATGTACCAAGGCAGCCTTGTCCTTCAAAGATATGTTCGTGTCCTCTGAGAGTACCTTTCCCTTCAGCTGGGGTGAGGGCCAACTCCTGGTACCCCCATTGCCACAGGAAAACCTGCTGCCTGCTTTAACCCAGCTAGGACAGCAGTGTTGGATTCACCTCCACTTCAGAATGGATGCCACAGCTTACCATAAACACCCCACAGGCCTGGTATGCAAATGAAGCCAGGGCCATTTTCCCTCCCTCTCCAACTCCTATCTCCAACCCTACAGGACAATTGTCCCTGGCCTTCACACACCTCTCTGCTGTGCCCCAGTTCTTCAGCACCCAAAGCTTTGGTCTTAACACTAGAGACTGTCATCATGCCTCTTGGCCTTGAGATCAAGGAAAGGTCTAGGGATGCCACAGCCCCATCTCCTGAAGACAGTGCAATTATCAGGTGAAGGCTTGACTAAGTTTATACAGCAGGAAAGTGGCATGGGCATGCTAACCCCACCTTACACAGAAACACATCCCAAATGTACAGTCATACATGCCTAGAGCTTGCACAAAAAAACAAGCAGCCTCTCATTTCAGGGTTAGCTGGCCATTTCTATCACAGAAACTCCTGTGTCAGCACCTGCAATTATTTAAAATTCTCAAGCTTTCTTGTATTTGTCGTATCTGCCTTCTGTTTTTTTGACCCTTTATGTTAGATGGTGCTGAGTTTTCAAGCTTTTGTCCACAGGGATAAGGCCACCAGGTGACCCACAGTGTGGACAGTCAGCCAAAACTCTGTGGAGATGGGATATGAGTAGACAGGGCATGAGAAGACAGCCGACAGCCCTAGAAGGAAGAAGGAAGATCTGGCTGCAAGAGGATTAAAACGACCCTGAGAAAATCTCCAAATTGAGAGTTTGGTAATACAGAAGGGGTGGAGAGGAAGGAAAATTTTAGAGAAGAGGAGGAGGACTTCCCAGCCTTACTTTATGTTACCGATAGCAAGGCTGTGTCTAAACAGACCACCTACCCCCTCTGAGCATGGAGTGACCGCGGAGGTGATACCCAAGCAGACATGCTGGAGGACTGTGCAGCAGGTTTCCATCTGGGCTTTGCCAATGCCTGTCTCAGCACTGATTATAAGAAATAACCCCACTCTCCAGAAAACAAGAAGGCACAAATTTAGCAGAAAGCCTGGGGAGGTATTGTCAGTGCATCTCTTTTAAGGACATAGCCCTGACAGGATGTTTAGCATGTTTTCTTTCTGATAACTACAATAGCTGGGAAAAGCAAACAGAAGAAACCCAAAGGAACGTCAGCTGTTCTTCAGGTCCAAAGCAGAAGCAGGAATCTTCAAGGCCATGCAGGACTGGGAAACAAAAGCTCTGAGTTGAATTATTCATGTACCAGTCGGTCTTGTAAAAGAAGCCAAGTTTCTACCTTGCACGGATTCCCTGTGCTCTGGTGTGCAGCTGAGCCCCTGCCGTCCACAGGGTGGATGTTTTAGTGCCTGGCTCTTTTTAACTGGCACATGTTAAGAGCTTTGAATTAACAGGTGCATAAAAACTGTCAAAAAACACTTAGCTCTCAAGACAGTCTGTCGGTTGTATTAAAAATATGGTTTTATGTAACCACATTCTCTCAACACTTGCTGGGTATTACGGCATGGGAAAGTCACTTGCCCTGTCCAAATGAAAGCAGCGATGTTTAAACTCTCCTGCAGAAAAAGGAAAAAAGAAAGAAAATGAGAAAGGCTACAGTTCCTCTGATCTTGCCAGGGAATTGCTCCCGTTTTCCACACTAAATGTAGATCTCTTCCAGCAAAACAGGGCTGGACTAAAGCTCCAGATTAGAGGCAAGCACCCCAGCAGGTCAAAAGGCCAGTGTCTTGCAGCCTTACTGAGGTGGAAATGAGGGATTTTTGACAACTGAATGGGAAGATGTCTCACTTTCTGACTGAGGAGGTGGTATTTACTGTAAGCGTGGTCTGTGATTAAAAAAAATCAGAGTTTAACAGAGGTTTAGAGCTAGAAAAAAAGCTTCGTGCCCATGTTTCAGAAGAGGTTTAGAAATGGTTTTAGTTCTCCTTCTCCCCTCAGTCATGAGTCCTGAACATCTGGGATCCCAGAAACAAAAGCATCAGGTTTCCAGAGTGGAGAGTTGTAAGACACAGGTCCAGGAGAATTTTTAAAACTCTCAAAAGCATTTCTGAAATCAGTTCCCTTTTAAATATGTGGCAAATACATTAAAGTGGGCTTTGGATTAAAGTTTTACTGCCTCTTGATAAAAGCCATTTGCACCTTTGATGTGTTTGTGGATGGCAGCCGTCCCAAATGCCTTCCCCAGGCCTCACGCCCATCAGGAAGTCTCCCTCTGGTCTCTCCAGGAATGCCCAGATGGGTTATCATCTGTCACCTCTCCAGAGGTGACCAACTCAAAACAGCCACCTCTAGGGTTGCAGACACAGTAGGTGAAAGCAAAGATTTCTGAGTGCAAGTGTTTAGGGTTTAATGGTGAACTTGGATATCCCCAAAGCCTGTGAGAAGTGGGAAGAACAGCAGGGACCTGGGCTTCTGAAACTGGCTGCAAATTTAATCCTACCAAGTTTTAATTCTATGAATCAAAGCAATTCCAGTACCACCTTGTGCTCACTCACCTTCTGCTCAGCCTGACAGATCTGAGGAGCCCTGGTTATTTGCCTAGCCTGGAGGACAGATGGGTCCAGGAAGTTTCTCGGCAGCTGCTGGAAGGAGGAAGAGAAACTCATTGAAGGATAGGAGGAGAAAACTTATTGGTGGCTTGGGAGGGTTTGAGTAATGAAAGACTGTGTTGTGGGCAGCTGGGGCAGACGAGATCGACTAGACCTTGAAAAGCAAATTGTGATTCCCCCCTGTGAAAAGTAGATACAGCTTTGTGAATGTCAAGGCCAGAAGAGAGCATCATGAGTGTCCAAGTGCAGCTGCTAGGCCAAGGAAAGTATTTTCTGATAGCTTCTCAGGTTCTGCCAGTGAGAGCATCACCCCCAAGAGACTCACAGAGGGACTGTCACTGACAATATCAGATATGTTGAGCAAGTCGAGGAGTGGGAGCCTGCCTGCTTGGCAATGCTCATTTCCTGCATGACTTGCATGTCAATGAGACTGATGAACACCCCACAGTAGTTAGGGGATGCACTGGGGTGTCATGGAGAAAAGTCCATCGCTAAGTATTTTGATTTGAGGAACACAGAAAAGAAAACTATTGGTATTTTAGCACACAGGGAAAAAAAAAAGATCTGGAAGCAGGAAGAAAATCCTGCAGAGAGCCAGGCATGACTTTTTAAAACAGCTGCAAGATGTTCTTCTTGGAGGATCAGAGAAGCATGTTAGAAAAACGCTGGAATGGACCTGGTTCTTTATGAGTACATCCTTATGCCAAACAGTATTATCTTCTTTGCCATGAAGCTAACCACCAAAACGTGGGACCAGCTGCAGCTCACATGATAGGGAAGCCAGAGACACAACGTCTAGGACACCACAAGCACTACAGACAATGAAATATGCACAATCAGCAACAAGAGTCATCACCTAAACAGCTACAAACTACTCAAAACATGATGCAGGGTTTTGGGTGATGTTCAGAAACCCAATCCAGATCCAAACTGGGAAACTTTGAAGAAGATGATGTCTGAATTGGATTAACCCTTCCTTGGGGCAGAGGATCTGTCTACACTGGACTGGGAAAAGTGACTTGGGCCTGCAAAGACACAGCTGTTTCACTCTACCTACCTCATGTTGCAATGGCAGTGAGTGATTTCAGCACATGCTCACAGCATGGGTCTCCAGTGAGTTTGTAGAGTTTGTTACCCAAACTAACAATCTGAGGGATAGACAATTTGCGACTCTTCAGCCATACCATACAGTCAACAAACTCTTCTAGTGGGGTACCCTTGCTGGGCTGATGGCTCATGACCTCCTCAGGCTGTGGTAGTGCAAAGGGTTACCCTTCCACATGGAGAAAGGAAGGAAGCAAGATAACACGGCTTGTTGAGACACCATTTGCAGGATACATAGCTCCATCCTTTAATGAAGGAGTCACACCAACAGTGAGTTGCTGTTATCTGCTGCTGAGGAGTGACTCCCAGGGCTCTCCATCCCATCAGCTCTCCTGGGGACACGGTGGTCCACAGCCATGTGGAGGCAATGGTCAAGGTCAGCTGCCCTTTAGCCACACAGTAGGTAGCTGAAGGGCTTCTATTTCTGTTGCTGCTGGACCTGACTGCAGTGCAGCCAAGGCATCACTTGATATCGATTGCTAGCAAGATGCTTTATGACATTGCTAAGCTTGAAGTTCACGGAGTGACTCTATCCTTTGTTCTACTACCTCCTTTACTGGCACGTTGAAGGAGGAAGCTGTGTCTGTGAAGTAACTCAATGGGGTCTCCTTTGGGACATTTAGGTACTAGTGCAGAAGCAACACGAGGTCAGCAATTATGCATTTGGAGTGGCTCCTGATGCATGTCAGTGAGACCTTGACTGCTGCTGTTCCATTATAAACCCATTGCAGTATTTAAGAGTTTCCAAGCCACAATGAGTTCAGAGCAATGCCTTCCCAATGAATGAGCAGACTGAGATCTTGGGCTCAATTTGGCCCTGCATCATCAGGGAACGTCTGCAAACCAGAACAAAGACCCATTACTGCTCACTGCAAAGAAAAGAAATGTCAGAGAGACATTTGAAGGGTCAGATTCAGCACTGGTAACAAGAACACGAAAGGATCACCCCAGATGATCATATGTTCAGATACATCACCAGCACTGCCAACTGCTTCAGAGAAAAGCAAGAAACCCTGCATAGGGAAAGTTAAAGAGGCCCATCATTCAGGGATTTATTTATGACCCATGTTTCACTTTTATTACCCACAGAGCAATTAAGGTTGGTTTGGGTGTTTTTGTCTTACTTAGCTCCAACCCTCAAAACCAGACTCAGGGAGGGCCACGGCTTCAGCCTCTGCATGGTCTGGATGAACGGTAATTCTGTTCCTTCATTCAGCCATCTTTCCACATCCTCCTCCATTCTTCAAGAGGCAAGAGACTGAAGAGTTGTCCCTTGCACTGCAGTTTTCACACTGGATGATTTATATCCACTCCAATGGGATCACAAGGCACAAAATGAGTTATTCCAGCTCTTGGGTTTTCATTCTTTGCTGTGAGGAACCTCCAAGCTTTTCTCTTACCGCCTGCTCTAATGTATCCCAGCCCTCCACCACAGGACTGGGCTGAACTGGGCTTGCAGGGCAACCTGTCCCATCTCAATTAACCAGCAGTCTCCAGAAAACAGCACAGCCCTTACGTGGTGCAGCCCTGGAAAAGAGAGTCTTGGGTTGGCTATCCAGCTTTAGAGTGCAAATGCAGTGCCTGGCCCCAACATGTGCTTTTCTGTTCGATGTCACATCGAATGGCATCCCTGCTGCTGCTAGACTTTCTGCACTTATGCCACCACCCACCGCTGCCTATTCAGTAGGACAAGGTCCCCATCCTCTGAAGGATGATGTAGCACGGGGTGCTGAGACTGCCAGATCCCTGCCACATGAGGGCTGCTTTACTTACTGCATAAGAGCAATTTCTCCCAGTTCTCACCTCTCGCACACACGTGCCAGGTGTGAAAACCAGTTCAGACATTAAAACCCACTGCTCAGATCTAGCAGCATGGAAAAATAAAATCACTGGCCGATCAGCCAAACAAGCAGGTGGGAGTGGTATGGACAGAGGCAGGAGAGACAAGGTACTAAACCTGCCCAGTGCTCCCAACCGCCTCGTTATACTGATTTATGTTTAGCTAATTGAGAAAATGACTCTAACTACACAATCCAGGCCCTAATTCAGAAAGGCCCAAGCTTTTTAGTGTCTCTACCTGTGTCTTAAAAGGCATGATTTAAACCCTGTAACTAACAGGCTGCCAAAGGCAAGGATTTGAAGGATCTGATGTCCTATCATGCCGAAGGGGTGAGGCTTGGCTAACTTCTCTCGTTACTTGGTCTTTTCCCACTGACGTACAAGTTTGCTGCTGGGACATAAATCAGGGGAAATGATGAAGGAAACCAGTCTCGTGCCCCATCAAAGGAGCCAACACTCGCTTTAATAGGACCACGCAGACAAGCCTAAATAGGGCACTTAACAAGCATGTGGTTTCTATTATACCAGCCCACATCTCTACACCCTGTTTGCATTGCCACTGGCAAAACCCTTTGTCCCTTTTGCAACACACCTGCTTATATCCACAGAATTAGAAAAGGAACCATGATATAATATCAAAGTGTTGAACATATGATTTCTGGGTTGGATCAGGCCTGCAGAGAAATTGTATCTAGCTGTCAGCAAAATACACAGCTATGGCATGCACAAGAGCAGAGCATAGAGACCCAAGACACTATGACTACACAGAATCACATGAAAGTACCAAACTCAGTCCAGGACCAACAGCTGCTCAAAGATCCTACATAAGACACATCTGGTAAAGTACCAGGCCTCAGGTTGGGACAATTCATATCACAGGGGTTTTGATTCAAGTTTGAACCCTGAGAAAAGAGTGTTAGGAACAGAAAATCTATAGATCCTACTATCCCAAGTAGAAAATGCAGAACGGAGTGAATCCCAGTGTGGGAGGCAATTTGATAGTGCTCTGCACCTTTCTTTGGCTCCAGAACTTCCCCAGAATAGGTAACTTTCCCATACACAATCCTTTCTAGCATGTTCTTAATAAAGCTGGTGAGGCAACACGGTACCCCCAACCACTAGGCCAGTCACTGCTTTTCACTCTTATTAGTTTCTCTTCATTCTGTTTAGATGGGATATAGGCTCAAAGGGAAGACTCCACTGCATCGCAGAAGGTATTAGGAAGAAGAACGGCTGATGGAGAACTTGGATCTCTCCCTAGACAGCTACCCTAAGCTGAAACCTTGAGAGCCCAACTTCACCTGGCTGGATATATAATCAGATTGGGGATTGTCCAAGTGTTTTACACCACGCACTAGACATCCATGGGAACCCCAGGCTGAGCCATGACCATCTGTGCTCATTTAAACATTTGACAGAAGAGGGAGTGTTAATCCTGACATCCTGGCCAAACTGCAACATGGGCAATCATATTGTGTTTTGTAACATTCTCACAGTAGTATACATCAGTGTTTTCCACTTCTTCCATAATGGTAATGCGGTGGCCCAACACAGAAATGGCTACATTGCCACAGGAGAACACAAGTCCTCTGTGATGAGACCTGCAGTGTTACTGTCAGGTATCACGCATTGCTCTATTTTTCCTGCCATGGGTGTTAAGCCCCAGCACACTTCACATTCAGATTTCTACCTCTACCTCCAAGAGGCCCTCACTTAAAAATCTGCCCACCCATTCTTGATCTATGCTGAACTTTTCATTTTTTCATTTTTCTGAAGAGATACAACACGCTATTTGAGTGGACAGCACACCTGCCTTCAGTGCACCCCAGTGACAGCAGAGCCAAACATAAAATGCATCAGCTACTACAAAGGTAAAAATGGCTTTTGCTTGAAGAGCCTCAATTCCAACTGTTCTCTTTCCTTCAAGGAAAAACAAGGAAAAAACCCAACCCTTTTGTTGCACCAAAATCATCTCCTGGCATTTCTGACCAGCACACATGTTGTTACAATTATGACTGGACTGCTTGGCTCCGGCATAGGGGGAATGTTAAACCGGCACACTGGCACCCATCAAAACATTTGCGAACTTCCAAAGTGGAACTGACACCATGGCAGTGGTTTATATCACACGTCAGAGAAAGGCTTCATAACTCAGATCAAACAATTTAACTCTTGAGCTCCCTGTCTAGGGAGAGCGACCAAATGCTAAGCTGCCTATTGTTATTTCATATGGCTGTTTCATGTGGCTTCCAGCCAGTTCACTTCATTTTGCAAGCTCAGAAGTTAAAGACAGATAGAACTGGTCAGAACTTCAATGAGGGACTTATAAGAGAACAGAAACTGCTGGTTTTAACAACAGCATCTTCCTTGTCAGGCAGAAACAGCACCAGCACTATCAGGATGGCACACAAGAATTTTTCAGCTTTTAAGTAATTTGGTTGGATATAAACTTACTCCCTGCTTGGGAACTCATATTCTTAAGTAGTTGTAAAAAAGATCTTTGGACTTATTATTTTTTTCCTTTTTTGGTTTGAGGAGTTCAAACAATAATCTCATCCATAGCAACAAGGTGCAATCAGTAGGACTATTTCAACCACATTTTAGCCTACTAGAGAACCACAAATTATATGCAAAATGGTATGCATGTGCTTCCTGTAAATACCATTACAATTTAACTCTTCTGTCAGATGGTCTTCTGTATGTCCCCTGATGAGCTGAATACAACTGTAATGAGGAACAGACCTATCCACTAGGACTTAGACTCTCTTGAGGAGCAACTGGGGACAGCTGCAGAGGACGGAAACAAGAATGGTACAATTAAATTATTATTGCACTTTCTGGTATCCAGTTTTGAAAACCATAATCAGGTTGCTACAAGCTGTTCTGCAACTGCAGACAGAGCAAAGGAAGTCAGTCACAATTTTCTCACAATACAATCAAATCTTCAGCTTTTAGACCAGGTCTTCCAGCAAAATAACAGGCAATGCAGTGTATCAGCAACAACAGAGCAATGCTTCATATGTACCTCAAATCTTACTTTGGAGTTTTCTAACTTCTTTAATCAGCCCTGATTATGAGTTGCTTTGCTAGGAAACAGATTTATCCCTCTTTCTCCTGTGTATGGGAGGCACCAGTACAGATTTTCCACTGCTGCCTTGGGCCACGGTTGGTTGAAAAGATCCCTGCCAAGCTGTATCCTGCTATGTCTTTGCTCTGCAAGTTTTCGTATTTCGGAACAGCCTTTTTTGAGGTTCTACTTTCACACAGCGGAAAGTTGCCAAAGGACATATCTGATATTGTCATTTATCACCTCCTGTGGAAAAACCGACTTGGATATGTGTATTAGTATCAGGTATCATAATGGAAAGTAAACACACTGTGTAGAAGATGCACTGATTTATTAACAGAATAAAAATGAAATATAGTGACATGTTTTTCCACTATTAAAGCCATAGAGACAATCAGAGTCCCATTTTTATACTCGATGCCATCATTCAGTAACTCATTCATAAACTCTGACTGACACGTTCAGGTCAGGTATTACAGAAACCATTTCCACAGTGAAAGCAGCCTTCCTCTGTTACAAAGTGGATAGCTATGAACACTGTCCCACGGTTTGCAGCTGCATTGGTCTATGGGAGGTTTTCCTACATCCTCTGTTTTAATTCCCGAGACTTTCTCCACCTGGAATAGCTTTTTAAAGCCTTTCAACCGCAACAGAGCAAAACAGCTGAACTTCTTGTGGGGTACAAACCCACTCTCCAGTCAAGAAAATGCATTGAATATTATATGAAAATGGGCTCACTTCCAATATATGGTGGAGATTATTCATTACAAGATCCCTGGCTAATTATTGGAACTTTGAGGCAACTACAACAGAGAAAAATATTTGTAATGGAACAGCTTTAATTGTAACAGTCTCTTTTGTGTGTTTCTACTTCTACATCATACATTCTGCAATGTCTTAAACTGTAACCCATCATTTTTGTTAAATCATAGCTGCTGTGATTTCATAGATAATAGTGTTATCAACACATAGCCTTGTGTGATCTAGCATGATCTGAAAGAAATAGGCAAAGTGATAAATGGGAAATACTGCAACTGACTTTGCAATTTACCTCAGTATGCAGATTTCCTTTAAATCAGGTACAGGAAAGAGTATCAGCTACGAAGATAATTAAAGTAAGTACTTGGGTTTCACAGGATTAAAACCCATTGAAAACTAATCCCTTATGGATACAAAATAAGACAAACATCCTATCGCAGTTGTCAGGGGACAGAATGTGTTCAGAAGCAGAGTAAGTTGTGATGTTTCCTCCTGTAGATACGTATCTCTTGCCCGCTGCTTGGAACGGGTATCCGTGATACCAATATGCCAAAAGCCTTTGGAAAAACCCTACTGTTGCTTCCAAGTATCCTGTTTCAGGAAGGTACAAAGCCCCATGAAGAGCTAGGCATTAGAACATGAACTTAAACCAGAATGATGGAGCCAAATGGTGAACCCTAAATGAGAGTTTTGTGAGAAAAAAAGAGCCTCTAAAATTTGAAAACAATATTAAAGGAAAAGAGAAATGAAGTGCATATTACTGGCATGGCAGAAATCAGATATAACATACAGGACACAAGCCCACAGAGAGCATATCATCCATAACCAGTTGGCTTACGTGAATATAGTAGTCATGTATCAGAACAAGCTGGGGAGTTTCCTGGAGTCACATTTACTGCTTGAGTTTGGCTGTCCATATTGGAGAGGGATTTGGTACTAGAGTTTTCAGATTGAACCAACTGTTCAGAAATAGCAGGAGAAGTAACAGCACGGTTAGCATGCTCACTCTCCTGCGCCGTAACACTAGGAGTGGGGTTTTCCTTAGCTGTCCCAGCATGATTTTGTGACTGGCTGGCTTGTCTCCCTGCTTCTGCCTCCTGCTGCTGCAGCATCCGCTCCACCTCTATCTCAAGTTCCAGATTTTCCTCATCTGCCTCCACTTCCAGCTGCTGCATTAACTCCTCCAGCTTCCTGGCCTTGCGGAGTTCATTCTGCTGTATGATCGTGCACAGGTGTTCAGTGAGGTGCTCCTTAATCTCCGTCTTGTGTTGGAGGTCCAGCTTGGCTGCCACATACTCCGACTCAGCCTTATCATACCGCTTCCTGCAAAATCATCATCATTTCTAGTGGGTTAGTTCTCAAAGCACTTTACAATCTGACACACAGACAGATACTTAAAGCATCCCTGAAATGCAATGTGCTCCGCAATGCATTATGTCAGCTATTTCATGACATGCTATATTAGTAAAAGGGAAGAAAATAAGTGTGAATTGATCAAATCATCTCTTCTTGACACGAGACTCCACTGCTGCTGTATTCCAAGAGTTAATTTGCTCATCTAAAATCCACAGATTGAATCACAAACAAGCATTTTTACTGCCCATTTTAAGAGATGCATCACTAGCAGCAGAAAGAAACCATCAGAAATTGTAGTGTTTTCACACTCCTAGTGAACACCTATCTAGTGAACAGAAACACCGCAAAACAGTTTTATGTTTCTTCTAATCCAACCATCCACCCAACAGATACAGATGTTACAATGGTGCTATACACATTTACATTCAGATCTGGTCTAGAAGTGTACTCTTCTGGCCACCCATATATATGTTCAGAAAACCACGAGCAGCACAGATTGACACAGCATATGACATCAATAGTGATCACAACTTTTGTGTGGCAACAGATGTAGAATTTTATTGTAAGCATCCCCCTGACACACACCTCCTGCCAATTTGCACTTCCTGTCATGACAAATATAGCAAAAAGGAAACATTCAAAATATTTATTGAGGTTAACACATCCGGGATATCTAGCACTTTAACGGTTGGTCTCCACATTAGTGATGCATCTTCCACTACATTCAGCAAATCTGTATATTAGTTCTGATTTAATTAATAGAAAGATAGATGCAATCTCGCTCATCAGGAAAGAAAACATGAAAAGGCTTTTGCAGAATAACTACACAATGTACCTTGCAGAGGATTCATAAAAGTAATATTAGTAAGGTAGCTGAATAAAGAATCCAGCTGTTTCATAAAACCAGATTGAAATATCTGGTTAAACAAAGCAACAGAAAGACAGGAGAGATCCTTTGCTTAGGGAAACAGAAGGAAGTAAGACACACAAAAGCCTTCCCAAATATGATCTTTTATATAATAATCACAAAGCTTAGACCCAGCTGTAAAGGCTATGTCTGCAGTGGGCAGAAGATACCCACTTACATTTCCCTTACAAGAAAGTCAAGATTTCCCTGCGTCAGGTATCTGAAATGGAAAAACTAATGCTATGCTGGAAAATTCTGGACAGTTATACCTTTGGGCTGAATTCACACATATTCTTCACATCATATTTATGAAAATTCCATTCCACAGAAATTGTCAAATGCTCCTAACTATATATGTGCTCACAACTATTTAGTATTGCACTTTTTGACCCACTGAAATTATTTGTGTTTTAGCCCTAAAATATAAGCCAAGAACAAAAAAATTGCTTAAAAAGACACCACTTAAAAGTAAATCAGCTTTGGCTCATAATGCATAAAAACTACAACACTGAAAGTATCTAACTTGCATTTCCAAATCCCTCCCTCACAAAAAGACTTAGTAACTTTGTGAAAGTCATTAAGTACTTTGTAAAGTTTATCCCATTTGTCCTACTAGCATCCCCTTTTGTTATCCTCATTAAAAACTGCTTTCCAACAATCAGAGCCCCTTGTGTTATATGCTCTTTTGCCATTAAGCATTTCAGATAGACACATTATTACAAAATTTCGGTAAGGAAATTTCCAGGAGCATTTAATGGTTTTAGAAATCAGACTTAAACCTAAAATACATTGAAATGTTTTTCCTCTTGAGGATATGAAATTCTGTATTCATATGTACTCAGCAACTGAAAGTACAGTTAATCTTAGATATTTCAAATGATAATTACACAAAAGAAATCCTTATTTTTCAGCTACTGCTGCTATTTTTTTAAAGACTAATTACCACGTTTATTGGCCTGTGGTCAACGTACAGCAGAAGTCATAAGGAGAAATACACGTTTAACACATTGAATCATGAACCAAAAACCGCAATCCAACATTTCCATTTTATTAAATGGCTACATAAACATGCTGATGTTTATCTACTGATGTTGTGGTTTACCCACAACTAATAGGGTGTTCCGATTAATTTCTTGCGTTTAAGGAACTCATCAGAACCAGAGTGATTAAAGGCACATTGTGAAGGGTGAAAGCTTGCTTTTTCCTTCAATTTTTGGTCCCAGTTCCAAAAGCACTTCAGCAGTATTATATGTTTTAAGCTTAATTGGTCCCATTGATTCCAACAGGACCATAGCTGTCATCAACAAGCAAGTTTCCCTGAAAAGGACTTTCATTTTAGGAGTTTTAAAAAAAACTCTTCCCCCCTGAGAAGAAATAAACAACCTTGAAACAATAAAGCAGGGCTTATGGACAACTGCACAGTTGAAGCAGTAAGTATGTCTCCAGCACAAAGCTGGAGAGTCCAGACTGCAGTCAGAAAACCTGCTTCAGTTTCCACATTCCAAGGGAGAAATTAGGAAATAAAAAGCGCACTTTTACCTTAAGATTTGAAAGGTCCCTAGACTGTGACCACTTTAACTACACATTATTACAATGACATAACTCCATTACTACTTCGGTGACAGGAAACAGCATTTTCTCCCTCCACTCAGGCAGGGCTATTCCCTCCTCCCTGTCTGTCACTTACCGGGCATAGGAGTAGTCCAAGCTGGCCTGATCAATGCGGTTCCGCAGGATGCCAATGTCAGCAGATACCATGTCATCCAGAGCTTGTAACTCCTTCTGAATCCTCTTTAGTTTCACTGTTTCAGCTTGAGTTCTTTTGGATCTGCAAAAGGAAGATGCTTTTTTTTTTTTTTTCCCCAAGCCTCTCTTCTTGACATAATGGGCTCCATTTCATTTGCAGAGCAACTAACTTCTTCAAGAGCTATTCAGAAGGTTTCTCCTTTATGGTTTAAGACTTTTGATCTTTTTTAATATCCACAGGGATCTAAAATGCCTGCTATTAA
Source organism: Burhinus oedicnemus (assembly GCA_008921705.1). Taxonomy (NCBI): domain Eukaryota; kingdom Metazoa; phylum Chordata; class Aves; order Charadriiformes; family Burhinidae; genus Burhinus; species Burhinus oedicnemus. Next base: position 311,635 of record VFFE01006096.1, on the reverse strand, counting down.
AGGACTATGGCAAAATTACGTAATGACTATAATCAAAGTGCCTAAAATGGATTGTGTTTCTTCACTGTGGAAACACACAAGAAGCTGCTGTATCTAAGTAGTTCTCAGTGTAAGGAAACAGGAAATGGCTTGGGGGGGAGTGAGAGGGGGAAGGGTATTTAGCCCGGCAAATATCCCCTTTCAAAGAAGCCCAGTTAGTAGGGGCCAAAATGTCACCTAACCTAAGCTTGATTTCCATTTTGTAAAATTATTCCCAAAAGGCCTAGCCAAATCCCAACGAAGTCAATGGAAAGTTTTACATCAAACACAAAGGATTTCAATCAAGCCTTATGTAACCTTTTTAAACTCAGCCGATTCATTCCTCAGTTCTGAAAACTAAATGTTGCTGAGGGCAGCAAGCTTTGATGGATTTCACTCCCAAGCAAGCTAAGTAACTTTCAACAAGCTTTTACACCAGGTCGCTTTGCTGTCATTCATCACCACCAGCAAAACCACGCTTTTCAGCCACTGCTTTACAGCCCAAAGCAGGTACTTGAAAGCAAGACTAGATGTGTAGGCAGTAACACCATCTCTCATTAGACCAGCTGATGCAGGTGGAGAGAAACAGACATCCAGTAGTATTGCTTAGAGCCTGAAGAAGGCCTTTGAATGTCAGACATAACTCCCTAGCTATCACCTTCCAAGTCCTCCTCTCTCTCCTCATGCTCTGCTTCCAGGAGGAAGAACCCAGTCTGGTGGTCACACCCATGTTTGCTGTCCTACAGTGACTGAGACCAACTGTACTTGTGTTTTATCTCTGCCTGGCAAAGGAAAACAATACCTTCAGAACCTCGAAGAGAATCTTCTGCACAGTACTAGCTATGTTCACATGTTCTACCCAAGAGTTTTCATGGGCAGAACACAATACATGTCTAGGAGACCACTGTGAGCCTGAAAGCTTCGCATGTCCTCCTTGATCCAGTGTTACCAGCTGCTCCGATATCCTTCCCTACAAACGTTGCCTTCCCTGTAGTCCTAAACTATCTTGGTGGACAACATTGTACAATGCCTTAAAGTCTGGTCACCTGAAGAGCAAGAGCTAACAACTGTGAGAACATGTGGATTTTTATAATTGCTAATCAGCCAGTGGTAAAACGGTACCTTCTTAAACTTAAAGTCGATCGCCTTCTCTTTTCAACACTTTTCACATACTAATAAGAAAGAGTCAAAAGCCCAAGCAGAAATAGCTATAGTTTCCCTGCATAGGTTAGAAATCAAATAAACTTTCCCTAAATCCAGTGAAAACAGATCAGGAACAGAACAGGCATGAGGATCTGAGCACCTCAACTTCCAAACATGCCCTTACTAACAGGCACAAGGACTTCAGCTAATTCTCAAATTGTGTGATAACTTTCCCATCTGCACACAGAGCTGCAGCTTTGGAAGTGTGAAAAGCTTAGTCACAACTTCTTAGCCAGCACTTGTCATCAAAGGGAAATGTCGATCACAGCTGCTCACTTGTGGAGCAGTACATACAGACCACAGAGAGGAGGAAAAAGTGAGGTTTAAACAGAAGATATGCAACTGGTTGCAGATGAAAAGTAATCCCTTCGTCAGCCTCCATCCATGATTCAGCATAGCCCCTTACCTCTCAGCAATAGCTTTGGCCAGGAGTGCCTTCTTGCGTTTATTCTTCTCTTCTATCAGACGCTGCTCTTGCTGGAGGATTTCCCATCGTGATTTTTCCTGCCTGCTCATTGACAAGAAGATCAAAATTAATCGAAAGTTCATTTCTCTCCCTGTTCCCCAAATGACACAAATATTCACCATCATGTTTCCTGGAGCAAACTCTAAAAATGTCGAAGAAACAATAAACAGGTTTCAGTTATGGGGAAAGAAGAATCATCTGCAAGAAGTCATTCAGACCAATAAAACATTTCCAGATGAAATCTGCTGATCAGAACAAAAATCTTCATAAGCAAGTCAGCTGCTGGTTAATTCAACTTTGCTGGAAGAAAGAGCATACAGCACTTTCTCAGAAATGGATGGAATTTTTCATTTAAAGGATGTGCTTCCCCACTAGGTAGAAGCAGTTTCAAGTTTCTTACTGGCTGCTACAAGTCGCCATCTGTTCAGTCTGCCAACACAGCCTCTTTTTTGGAAATGTTTTTTCCATAAAACAGATCCTTTCACAGGTCTGCTTTACAACACAGCCCCCAAATAATTAAACTAATACAAATGAAAGGCTGGTAAAAGTCACAACGAAAATGAGCAATGAGGAAGAACAAGAATGCACTTTTGCCACTAGGGAAAGAGTTACATGGATTCCGTTTCCTAGGCTACATCTACTAAGAGATACAACCAGCCCCAGAGAATGGAAGGCAAGGTCTCAGGTGAGAGAGGACAACCTGTATCAACACAACTGGGCGGGATTAAGGAGAAACAAAAACTGCTTTGCTGCTTTTCCACCTTGTTGTGTTCTTCATGTTCTCTCCCAAGAAGCATCAGCTTAAAAATACCCAAGTAACTCAGCTAGGTTAATCTTAAAAACCATTTCTAGATAAGAATATCTCCTCAGACTTCTCCTTAACACGCTACTCCTAAAATCTCATATACAGAAATATTTATAATAAGATTTAAATTCAAGTGCACAAGCTGAGACGAATTCAGCAGATTCAGGGGGTGGTTGTTGCAGCTAAATGTCATTTGCTCCCTGCAGAGCGAAAAACTTCTCTGCAAAGCTTTAGCTATCTTCTCCCCTGTCAAATAGTGGCTGTATTTTTCACCACCAGGAAGGAGATGAACAGCCAGTACTACTGGTGAGCTGCACCCACAGGAGGAGTTTGGCACTGCTCTTCAAAGTGCTGCCATTCTGGTGAAGGAACAGGTAGGTGATCCCAGCCAGGAGCCAGGCAGGTAAACAGCAAGCAGCATGGCCAGCAGCTGCAGCATCTCAAGGCACATCTCTGCAACTCCCGGATCCTTTTGAATTCGAGAGAACACATGTGCTGTTTCTCCACGCAAGTGATGCTGACTGCCACAGTCCTGCCTCTCCAGCAGAAAGCACCTTCAGCCCCTTCTGAGATCCTACAGACAGATCTAACCAGAGATAGGGTCTGGCTGATCCCTATTTTGGGGGAATACAAATGATGCATGGAAGTCTGGTGGCCAGCTAGTGTTTTTTGATTATAGTGGGCAGAAAAGCCTGGACCTGCACAGGAACTCAAGGCTGGAGCAGCATTGTTAAAGTGTTTTAAAGATAAACTATATGCCCTAGAAAAAGGATTCATCCTTTTGCCCCTCACACTTTGCTTTTCCCGCTGAGGAAAAAAAGAAAATTAGCACTTGGATACAAACAGAAAAACAAATATGAAGAGGTAAAAACACACTGGAAACGTCTACCCTCTCTGGCATTTAGACAGCAGCCTCCTTTTACAGGCTACTGTCTGAATTCTGGATGATGAACTAAGTAATTGCCACATTCAATCAGAATCCCGGAGAGTCATGTTCAGTACTTTTTTCTTTCTCTGTCTCCCATGTGTCAGTTTAATGCTTCTGAGACAGGCACCCCACTGTGGGCTGATGCACAGGGTGAGAGCCTTGAGATTGGTCTCATCTTGAATCATAACAGCTAGAGAACTGCTTAAACCTGAAATTTTACCTCCTTACTTTTGGCATTAACAAATCTGCAGCAACATTGTAAAGGGGAACACAAAGTTACACAAATCACAGCATATCTACTCCCAAAAGGTTTTTTTTTTCTGTTGTGGCTGCTGGCTTGTCTACACATCACGGTGGTGAGATTAAGTCTTCATAAACCATTAACACAGTCCTACATCTTGGGTGCTTTATGATGTCCCACTGCCATAGGAAATTATCTGAAGACAGCATGGTGTGTATCTGCATGGATTACACTACAGAATTTGATCCTGGATCATGTTTAATCCAACTAGAGATCAAAAACAAAGGTTCAATGCAGAGGAAGCAAACATGATCTCTCTAACCTTCCTATTAGATACAGAAAAGTTCACTTTACTTCACAACAAAAGAATGAATCAATAAAGAATAATAAAACCCATCCCCTGATTTTACCGACTTACTAACAATTCCACTTTCTTTTTCTCCACTTTGGAGTTCGGCTTTGCAGGGCGGGTCTGGGCACTGTCACTGCCATTAAAGGTATCTACCAATGTCGCTTCCTTCTGCTGGTCTCGGTCGTCACTTTGACTTTGATCTCCTGCTGAAGGAGGATGAGGTGGTGGCACAGGCTGCTGAGGATGACAAGGCTTGTGTTTTGGTACAGAAAGCAACTGCTCAGGAGGAACAGAGGCTGCTCCACCCTGCAGTCCCAGCTTCTGACATTGCTGCTGGAGGGCTTTTTCTCGTTGCGTTTGCTTCCGACTCTTATTCACCGTGTGGGGCCGATGCTGCTGCTCCGAGGGTTCATACAGATCTATCAATGGATGAGAGGGAGAAACAGGATTAAAACCAAATCTTAAGATCAAAGACAGACTCTGTGAATTAGCTTTTCTGGGCAAGAAAACAAATTGGCACAAAACCAACCAATGGAAAAGACATGCCAGTGTGTCGAGGGGAGGCAATGTGGGGGAAAACCCAGGAAACTGTAAATGTTTTGTTATAATCAGGAGTTTTAAAGGATCTGAGCATTTGAAATGAGGAGAGGGAGGAATAAGCGGCCTGGACTGAGGGACTAAAGGAGGAAACTTAGGGAGGATTGGAAGCAACCCTTGGGGGAATCACAGAGAGACAGATGGAGGGCTAAAGAAGGGTCCTAGGCAGTCTGGTGAGCAAATTGGTGATTTACAAAGTGAAGAATGGGGAAGAACAAGGTGACAAGTGGGCAAAACGGAGGCTGTGAACATGAGTGGGGTAGTGGACAGACAGATGTGGTGCCAGACAAGGGGCTGGAGAGTTTGGAAACGCGACAGAGAGATCGCAGGTGGAGAGACAGAGGGGCTGGATGGAAGACTGAGGAGAGCAGTGAGAGATTGGGCCAGGATGGGAGGGTCCAACGGACTGGCTGGGGGAGACAAGAGGCTGCCTGGAGAACCTGAGGTGTTTGAGGTGGGAATGGACTGGATGAGCTGAGGGGACGGATAGAGGTGTGGATGTAGGAGGCTGAGAAGCTGAATGAGGAGGTCGAGGATTGACCGATGGGGGGATGAATGTGAGGGCGAAGCGGATAGGAAGCCATGGGGGGCGGCAAGGTTGAGGAAACGGATGTGGAGGGCTAAGCGGACTGCGTAGAGGCCGGGGTGGACGGATATGCTGAGGCGATGGAAGGAGGTGTCGATAGCGGGGCTGAGGGGACGGACGGAAGGAAAGAGGTTCAGCTGCGAGGGGTGACGAGGTGCCGAGGGCCCGAAGGCTTCTCCGTGCCGCGCCTGGCCCCACTGCCCCCCCACTAACCGGGGCGGGCGTTGCGGCCGGCCCGGTCCCGAGCGCCGGCCCCCGCCAGAGCCCGGTCGCGGTCCGTACCTGGGCGCTGGCCCCGCAGGCGCCGCAGCTCCTCCTGCGAGAAGCCGGCCCAGGCCTCGGCCATGGCGCTTCCTCTTTCCGCTGACGGGGCGCCGCGGCGGGCAGGGCCCGCGGCTGCCCCGCCACCGCCGCCCGCTCGCCCGTCGCAGGCGAACGCCGCGGACAGCCCCGGCCGGCAGCGCCGGGGGGCCTCGCGCCTCCACGGCAACGCGGCTGGGGCGGGGCGGGGAAGATGGCGGCCTGAGGAGACGGGGAGGGGTAGGCCGCGGGCGGGGGGTGTTGAGCTGGAGAGAGCGGGGCCCGGCCCTTGGGGGAGGTCGCTGGGCTCCGGAGGTGACACGGCCCAGAGGCCGCAGGCCGCCCCCGGGTGCTGCTCACCGGCGAGGCAGCCCCGGGGCTCCTCAGGGGGCGGGCAGGGCCGGCACCTCGTCGGTGGGTCCGCCGGGCAGTCACGGCCGCGGTGCTCTTGGCTCCAGGGAAAGGTGGCCGTGCAGCAGGGCTGTGTGCAGCTCCGCTGTGCGTGGGACACTGCATGGGGCACATCCCAGGAGCTCCTGAGAGTGTAATGCCATGAAGATCTCGGTGAGTCCCAGCTAATGAGTCCCAGCTAATTAGGCATAAATGAAGAAAAGGAGCCGCTCCCAAATAAAGGAAGCTTCAAGGAGCATCACCACGACCCCCTGGTCATTTATAATTTGTAATTAGATAGTTATAAGAGCAGGTGAGATGCCTGCTCCCGTGCATCTAGAACTGCGTTTGTAGGGTATACAGAGCACGTCTTTGGGACCTGTATAGTAAGGGAGCTATGAGGCTGGGACATCTGCAGAGCTAGGTGCCTATGTGCTTTAATAAGTCACAGTGACACCACTGTGAGGAAATCAGCATGGAAAAGTATTATTTTGCCCATACTGATGTTTCTGAAGGTCTGCTTTGACAGTTATGCACAAGCATGCACAGATGTACTTGCATCCTTAGGTATAACAGATCCTGCAACATACAGCAATGTTCTCTCAGTAGCCATGAAAACAAGCGTTTTTTTCCATCCAGCACAAACTCTTGTGGCTGCTTTAAGCCTATTGGAGGTGTTGCAGATGAGTTTATCTCCCACCGGGAGAAAGCCTTCTGGAACACAAGGGCACGAGCCCCAGGCTTAGCTGAAGCAGTCCAGGAGGCTGGAGGCTTAAATAATACATCATCAGCAATAAAATGGGGACATTTTCAGTGCCTAACCACATCCCTCCCCGTTCCCAATCTGTAAGGGATTAGTCAAGCTCTGAAGTATTACTGTGTCCCAGAAACAAACTCATAACTCGATGACCATGTATGACTTTGCAATTTATCGCAGCAGCACTTTTAACAGCTCCTGCGTGACTAATGCATGCCATAAATACTGGTCAGAGGAGAAGCGGTCCTGAGCTGCCACTCGCTGGCAGGCGTTAAGTGTTTCTGATCGGATTTGGCTGAGCGCCTTTGGGGAACAGAAGTGCCACCATTTTTCACCCATGGCTTAGCTGTAGGCCTTGATACCGAGCAGAGGCGTCGCAGGCGTGCAGCAGAGGACAAGTGGAGCTTGGCTGTCTCCACTGTTGGCGCTGAGTGGGACGTCCTTCCTGGGTGAGCCTGGAGCTGAGGGATGCCAAGTGGCCCTTCAGCTGGGATTATGGCTTCCTTAGGAAACCTGACGAAGCACAGAAGAGATCTGAACAAGAACCATAAACCAACCTTGACTCAAATGCTTTCAAAGTCCAGGGAGTCCAGAAGGCAGAACCAAGTGTCAGCTTGAATTTTACAGTGAATCAGCGTTGGCCAGCCTCACAACAAGGTGTAGGCACCTAATTCCCTTTTAGATGCCTGTATAGGAATCGGGAATCCAAATCTGCCCTGGTATCTAAATCACTGTAATGGGCTGTACCAAACTCACAGATATCAACCAAATGTGCTTCATGCAGTACAAACACCAGATCACGTTCTTGAACCTTAGTTCTTTCTTCTCTTCCAAGTTTTAATGCTGGAAACAAAAAAGAAGCACCATATTCACTTTATTGCCACAGATATTCCAGACATAAAACTCCCACGTGTTTTATAGAAAAAGTATAAAGACTTTTGAGTTGTTAACTATAACGCTATAGGCAAAGCAGCAATCCCTTTTAACAGTTTCCATCAGCCAAAGGTTTAATTACCAGCCGTTGGGCCAGCTTTCTCAGGAACAATTATAACGCAGTGAAGTCATTTCATGGGGCATTTACCAACAGCAGACTTAGAAAACAGAGGCTGGCCATGTTCTCCAGCCGATTAAAGTCCTGTGAGTGTAACATGGCACTGAACATTTGCCACCTAGGAATAGAGTATTTTCCAAGCAAATGTTGCTACAACACAGGCTGGACAAGGCCAGATGAAGAGAAAAATAGAAACATTCTCTTCCACCCTGTGGAACAACATCCCAAGCAACAATGCAAACCTTTCTTTTATACCTGGGGCTGGATTTGACTCCTGTATCTTTTTGTGCTTCAAGAGCTGCTATCTTGTTAGCAGAGCTGAAGACCTGCATGACTGCTGCATCCATTTTCTGTTGGTCTAATTAGCCTGGAGTCTGCTGGCTCTAGAAGCAGCAAGTACCAACAGACATAAAAACATCCTTTCTCATGCATTTCAGTGTGGAAATGTCATCAATAGCTGGCAAATTGGACTCTCCAGGTCAGACCTCAAGGTCAGACCTGAAATGACATTTCCACCTAGGACAGATACAATTTGTGCCAGGACATAACTTCAGTTTGCATCAGTTTAGTTCATACTGAAACCTTTTGGGTTTTTTAAGAGCCAAATAAGCTCTTCCAACAAGGGGCTTCCTGACTTAGATATATATTTTTAACCCGATTCTGCTCAGCACTCTGTCACAGTATGAAACAAAACAACATTTTCCCAGTAAAAGACCAAGTCCTAATGTAAGACAGGGAAAGCCACGTATAGGGAAGGAAAGTTTTCCTTTCTGCTTGTGTTTCAGACCCTGTTGTGAGCTCCCAAGGACTTTGAAATATAATTCAAAAGGCTGGGGGAAAAACCATCCCGAAAGAAACAGAGCCAAAATTTCCTGAACTGGTTTATTTCTCTTTCTAATGAAAAATCTGTCAAACTGTATCCATGTAAATACTATCCCGTCTTTTACCAGAGCATAATGCAGGCTGGCTTAGGAAGAATCACTGTGTCCAGCCAAGCCATGGTACTGTGTGAACAAGCAGGAAGTCCTGTCATTTGAGAATAACTCATTATTTAATTTGTCCTTTAAAGGATGCTTTTGACATCCACACTATGAAAGTTTCTTTTGCTGATTCTCTGCTGAAGTGTCCAGGCAGCTTCCAAGGCTGAGATGAGTAATTTAATTTCTTAGCATGGCTCTGAAAGCAAGAGGGCACTTCAGGTGTTGAGGCTGCAAACACCTGTGTACGGAGCTGTAACTTCTCTGCAGCTTGTTGAAGGCAATCTGGTGTTGCCCATTTTTCAGTGGGCTGTGGATTAGAGTCTGGTTCAAGCCTTGTATCGATACTGGTTTCTGTGTGCAGTGGCATTTTATGCTGGTTAAATACCCTGAAGGCTGAGAGCTCTCCATTAGCCAACACCAGACACAGAAACCAAGGTGGAAATTAGCCTGGCTCCCAGGCCCAGATCCAAAAGAGCACGTTAAAGAGCTTGTCTTTAACCACAGCTGTGTGCTAACACCCTGTTCTTTAACTGGGCCTTACTGGGTGGATCCAGGGAAGTGCCAGGATGCCTGGCGCAGCACTAGCCTGTTCCCAACCAGGTGCTTGAGGCTGTAGCTGCATCAGGAGCCCAGAGCTCTGAGCACAATGAGATAATATAACAGTTACAGCACCTCTGCTCTGGAAGAGGTGAACAGTGGGTGCTGTGTGTTTTACTCTGCCTCCTGGCTGCTTTATTCTGGATATAAAACCATAGCTGATGATTCAAAGCCCTGTAACACTGTGAGAACACAGCCCTAGCACTGGCCTGCAGTTAGCGTCCATACTGCAATGTGCTGGCATGAGGATTTATGCAAAAATCCTGGTATATCTAATACAAATAGTGTTTCCACTGTAAAATGAATTATTCTCATTCTGGAGTGAGCTGAGAAAACTGAATTAAAAAATACAGCGTTATTCTGTCTCTCCAGCTTCTGTTCACTTTAACTGCCCGGTAAGGAGGATTAAGTCAGCACTGTCATTTCTGGGACCAAGGCAGTCTTCTGGTTTGTAAGAACTTCTTACAGGGAAACAAAAATCCACTTATCTGAAGAGCTACTGAGTGAAAAAATTACATTGGAAGCCTGTTTTTTAAACCATATAAACCAATAATTTTCAACATCTTTTGGTTTGTGAATCTCTCTACATTTTCTAGTGAAGAGGCAGATTCTTATGCAGCGAGTTTAAGGCTGTGACCTTGCTTCTTCTGAGTGACCTTTCACAGAGATTTTAGGGGTAATCTCTTGACCCCTGGGCTAAGACTGTGGTTTGAAACCACAGCTATTTTACTTTAAAAGTTCCAAATTTTGCTTCTCAGATCCCAGTGCAGAGGGGGTATGTCCCAGCAGGGCTCCCGGCAGATCTCTCTCCTCTCCTTGCAGGATGCTGCAGGGCTGTTTGTGGCACCAGTGGGGCTGGACCAAGGAAAAAGTCCCAATACAGCCAGGGGCATGGCACATAAAGACACAGTGCAGGGCTACAGAAATCGATATGATTTTTGCCATGGACCCCAGCAGGCCGCAAATTCCCTAGCCAGAGCTGCAGACACCGCATTTTCCTTCCCAAGGGTGCCCGGGGCTGTCAGCAGCCAAACCAGGGGGAGAGATGGTCCCACAGGCAGAGGGGCTCCACACCACACCAGGGCTAAACCTGCTGCTCTGCACATCCTGAGCGGGGCTGGTGACAAGCGGAGCTGGGTGGGGAGAGCAGCGTGTTTTTCCAGGACAATTCTCATTACAGTGATGTGTTTGCCTTGAAACTGAGCCTCAAAACACCTCCGCTTTTAAGCCTCCTCCCTCCCCCCCCCGCCATGTTTTCGTGTTTCGACTTTTGAGCTTTTTCCTTAAGTTCAGGTTCCAGAAAATAAAATCTGAACTGAAAGGAAGCTCAGCATGCAATATGAATGTTTTCTTTTAAAAAAATATATTGAAATTCTTGCTGACCTTTCTGGGGTCTGTCTTTCTTTCCTCACTGAGACTATTTAAGATAAATTTTCCATACAGACAAAAATATTCCTTAATAATTCCTCATCTTAAAATATTTGCATGAAAAAAAATCTAAACAGGATTAAAAGCTGGCTAAATAAAAGCACCATAAGAAAAAAAGCTGGTAAAATAAAATAAAATTAATCCTGCCCAGAAACATCCTGAAGGTTATAAATTTACCACTTCTTTGGCAAAACCAGGGCTGAGCAGTAAAACAAGTGGAAATGAGCAATTATTGACATATATTTTCATATAGCTTAAGAATTATTTTTGCAGCTAAGGACTTTAAAAAGATACTTTCTAAATAATTTTAAATATCTTTAAAATAATACTTTTTAAAGCCCCGGTTAAATATTTCATGATAGTTCTATAATGCTTTTAATTGCATTGCTCAATATAAAAGTCATAATTCGAACATTTATATAGAAAAATTAGAAAGCAATTGCTTTAATTCTAACCATTTGTGCAAAAATTATAATCTAAGTGTCAAAACAGTTGATAAAACTAGAGATTTGAAGAGAAATTTGCTAAATGCTTGTTATCTTTGGCATAACATGAGTCATTAGAACCACTGCACTAAACAAATTGAATTTTCATCAAACAAACCTATTGCTGTTACATGCTCAAGTGAATGAACTGTGGTTGTTTAGTCTGGATGGGAGAGAAGTGTAGGGGAGAAGACTTGATAATAATCTTTGAATATATAAAATGTAACTGTAAGGAGACAGGGGTAATGTGTTTTCAGTGTCCATGGTGGATACGTGAAGAAGAAAGCAAGACCCAGGCTGGAGATGAGGAGGGGCTTCCTCCAGGAAAAAAAAAAGGTGGAGGGGCAGCAAAACATGGAGAGAATTGACTTAAGACCACCATGGAGCCTCCATCACCAGATATTTTTAACAATAAACATCTGTTGGGCAAGGCAGAGGAAAAGTCAATGCAGCCTTGGGACAACAAGATGTGATTGTGGGTGTATGAATCCCCACACAGGTTCTAGAGGAGATGGAGATCCACAGGCACCCCATGGGTGCAGGCTGCTGTGCAACGTTTTTGACCTTGCTTTGCTGAATCATTTTTATTGATCCATTCAAGATAACGCACATCCCATTGGGGTGTGCTGGCTGCCAGCTGAGAACTGGCCAGCTCCTGACACTTCTCCCAGCCTTGTTCCTGTGACTGTGATGCTTCCCACACCATTCCCACTTCTTCCCACTGCTGTCATGGCCCCATCACCCTTCTCATGGGTGCATGCATCTGCACCACTGGCTGTACTGCTTTTGGTGCCAGCCAGCTGTGTAGCTCCTGCCACCCCTGCAAAAGTCTGTGTGGGAAATCATCATCTTTTCATGACAAGACAGAAGGACAGATGGTTGCCAAACCCAAGAGCCAGCAGTGCTTGTGATATGTATTTGCAGAAGAGTATTATATGATATGAAAATCACTTTATTACCGTGAAGTGCCAAATATCCCCAATGTGACAGCCGAGTCCAACGTGTGCTAGGGCCAGTTAATGTATTTACTTCCAGCTACGCCAGTCACGTGGTTGGGGGATGCTCTCCTCTCACCTCTCCCAGCTCAACACCACTGCAACTCAGCAAGCTGGGATAACTCCTTTCTGCAAGTGAAATGCTGGTGACCCTCAGGGAGCGATGTGGGGCCCTGCTCCCATCCTGTTGCGTCTCCACAAGGTACCCTAGAAATGCTGCTGCTCATGTGATGAAGACATAATGCTGAGTCAGTTTACACTGTTTTGGCTTGTTTTCAGCCCAGGTGGCTGAAGGGACACCAGGTCAGGTCATGTATTCCGTGCCAAAGGAGGATGTGTGACAACACCTGCCTATTGGAGAAGAGAAGGCTGAGGGGAGACCTTATTGCTCTCTACAGCTACCTGAAAGGAGGTTGTAGTGAGATGGGAGCTGATCTCTTCTCCCAAGTAACTAGCGATAGGACAAGAGGAAATGGGTTCAAGTTGCGCCAGGGGAGGTTTAGGCTGGACATTAGGAAAAAATTCTTCACTGAAAGAGTTATCAAACATTGGAACAGGCTGCCCAGGGAGGTGGTTGAGTCACCATCCCTAGATGTGTTTAAAAGTCGTGTAGATGTGGTGCTTAGAGACGTGGTTTAGTGGCAGACCTGGTAGAGTAGGGTCAATGGTTGGACTAGATGATCTTAAAGGTCTTTTCCAACCAAAACGATTCTATGATTCTATGATTCTATTTGCAAAACAATCCGTCCCCTCACCTTTCCTGTATCCTTGCAGTAAGATACCTGACATTTCTCCGTGGAGTCTTGTCCAGAGCACAACCACCTCCTCGTTCAGAGTCTCTGGAGGTGTCTGTAACACAAATATTAAGGGAGAACAACCAAGCATCTCCCATGGCAAAGGAACCCTTTTGGAGATCAGCAAGCTGCAGCCTCTCCAGGACACAAACTAGCTTGCTTGACCTCCCATTCCTGCAGACATTTAAGCTACAACAGACAGATGTGCAGGGTTAGGACCTCACTGTCCCCTCAGCTGCCTGGTACTGCCCTGCAGCCACAATGAGCAGTTAGGGGAGCCAAGTCAACCAGGTTATCCTCAGCACTGTAAACAGGTGCTCTGAGATAGCATGGCCAATTTTGTTTGCAGCACTCCAGCATCACCTTGAACAAACGCTACCTGTGGTGCACCATGTCAGGAGTGCCTGCACCCAGCCAGCTCCATGAGCACTCACTGGGCTCTGAGGGATGGTCTTCTGCTTCCACCTGCAGCCTTGGCCACTAGCCACCTCACAGATAACGCGTGCTACAATTTGGAAGTCTTTAAGATGAAACGTTACATCTTTCCTGCAATAAAGTTCACAAAATGTTGATGCTTTCTTTCTGCAGCAAGCACAAAAAAAGATGTAAAACCCCATGTGTTTATGGGTGTTCTTAGCAAACTGTTACGCACTCAGGCTGGATCTGGGAGGAGGTTTTCAAAGGATCACTGAGTTGCAGAGCGCTTGGCTCTCACTGAGGCTTTAGTAGGTAACTTCCTTTCATTGCTTTGGAAAGTCATCCCTGTCGGTTGGTAACTGCCTTTCACAATGTTTGTGTAGAAGTTGTTTTTCAGCAGTTTCTCTGGGAGGAGGGTGTTTTCTTTAGTTTTAGAATACTGTCATGACTGCACGCCCAACTGACACCCGCAAGGCTTACCATGGCCACGTACTAATGAAGACTTCCAAGTGTCGGTGTCACACGCAGGGTTTGAACTGTAGCTATAAAGACTGTAAATAAGCAGGCTGATGGCCAAAGAGGCTTAGCAGCTCTTTGATGAGGTATCCGAGACAGTTGGAGAGCGATCTGTACCACACCCTGGCTACAAACACTGATACCACACAGATCTCAGCCTGCAATAAATGGATAGTTTCATAAAGCAAACTCTGATTAAAGTAGGGGCAATCAAAATTAGAACCTTTACTGCTGCAGCAGTAAGGTGAAAACAAGGATGACTGGTTTCTTCTAGTGATGGAAAATTCTGGTTTTGGAGGGGAATAGAAGAGAAAGAACTTTTAATACAATGAGAAAAACTTATTTCCTTTTGGGTCAACCAAAAACGTTTTGCTTGTCCAGTAACAAAATGTTCTGGTTTACTTGGGGACTATTTAATCTTTTTAAAAAAAAGTCAAACTAAAACCCATAACTCTTTTCCTTTTAAATTTAGGTCCATTTGAAAAAAAAAAAAAAAAGCGGCTTCAAACTAAGTGATCTTCAATAAAGCAAACTGCTTCAGCCTGAAAATGCTGAAGTGAAACATTTCAATATTTAAGGAAGGAAAGAAGCACTTCTATTGTTTTGTCTTGTCATTGACTGACTTCAGCCCAGATTTGTGAGTTATTTTGGTTGCCTTCATTTTCACAGGGGACTTTTTTTTTTTTTTAAACTAATTCAATACTCTCTTCCAGTTCAGTTTGAGGTACAAATGGTCAGGTTCAGCAAAGGTTCATATGAACGTGACCAAACTAACAATTTGCACAAGTATCAGGCAAACACTTCGGGTTTTTTTTCCTTTGCATTTTAGGTTTTCTCTGAAATTGTACCTGAATTTCAGAGAAGCTGTGGGGTCCTCAGGACCAGCCACCCCTGAAACATGCAAAGAGCAAAACTGTCAAAGTCAGTGCGCTCTGCTGCGTAACCTGCATACTGCAAAAATTCAGATGCCATCTTCAGTCCTGCAAAGTATTAAGACAGGCATTTAAGATTTACCCGAGTGATTAAGCATGAGCAGCTTGTAATTGTTTCCAGATTCCTCTCCTAGCAGGAAAAAAAGCTCTGCAGTCCCTGTCCGCGTGCTCAGTGTAGCAATGCACTGACCAACAGAGAAACTGAAGATGAACCAAAGAGGACAAACAGATATCCTGAGTTTTGCAGCTGAGAACAAGCTGGCACTACCTTTTAATCCAATATGGATTGTCCAGGTCGGAAAAGCAGGATTATTTAGCCAGCATATATCGGGGTATGTCTGCATACTCCCTGTAGCAACACCTGTGCACCAGCAACTAGAAAACCCTCTTAAGTACACATGGTCAGATTCAGTCTGCAATTTTTCATCTGGCTTGGGAGTGTTAAATGAAGATCAACTGTTGAAATCGGCCTCATTTGGGGGAATCTGACTGTGTCTGCGCTTACAGAGAGGACCTTTGTCCTCCAGGTTTTATATAAAGCCCCAAAGATTGCAGACTTTCTGCATAAGCCACAAAACAATCCAGCAAACATCTGGAGAGACTTGCCTCACATCCCAAACTGTTCCCTTCATGCAAATCTACCAATATATTTTTCCCACAGACTGCTTGGTTATGAAAAGAGATCTTCCTCTTGCTCAGGGCTTCAAAAACCTTAGCAATCCCAGCCCAAGTTTGAAAGCAAATTCAAGGGTTCGCCATTCCCTTTGAACACAGCGGGGATCTGCTCCAACAGGTTAGATCTCGGGGGCCACGTTGCTCCCAGGATTTAAACCAGACCACATGTGAAATGGCAACTACCTCTTAATTTTTTATTTTATTTTATTTTTAAATAGGATAATTTAGGGGCTATGGGGTCTTTTTTATTATTATTATTATTATTATTATTATTATTATTATTATTATTATTACTATTTTAATGGCAAATTCAGTGCACTGCCTTCCCTCCTTAATGAAGGGGGACCAGGGACTGGCACTCAATTTCTCCTACTTTCTAGAAATAGTCCCTACAAATCCTTTGTAAAAGTATAACCACAATTTCTCTTTCCCCTTCTCTCTCCCCCCAGGGCGGGGGCTTTCATCAGCTCAGACCATTTTTCTTCCATTACTTCTTTATCTTAACCTTTTCTCCAAGGTTACATTTATTTTCCAAGGTCCATGGCCAGGACAAGGACACAGAGGATGCAGCTGACTTTGTCTTTTGAGGATCACCGTCACTGCTGCAAGAGGCACAAGCCTGAGGGCGTGTCTCTGAAGATGTCCCCTGCCCTCATCCAGACCATTATGCTGTCCAGTTCTCCCAGTCAGGCCCTTCCATAGCAGCTGTCGTTGCTACCCATCAGAGTGCGTCTTTGTAGCCAGAGCTGCCTCCTGCACTTGGATTGTGCAAACCCATTTTCCCTCCCTTCCGCAGTCCTGGCTATCGCATGCACATCTGGCTGTTTCTCTGAACCTCTCCACAATCATTGCTTCATCCACGTTCAACTCCAGGCTGGAAACATAGCTGTTCTCCCTCCCCTGGTACCTTGTCTATCTCCTCTTCTCTTAGCCAAATTCACCGTGCGACAGCTCGTACCATCCCTTCTTGTGCAAAACTCTCCGAGAAGGGTCTTTTTCCAGTATGGATATCTTGGCACGCTCCTTGAGGAGATGATCTCAGATAAGCCCGCTGCTGGGGAGAGAGGTTCACCACCCTCTGTGGAAACTTTGCAAGGTCTGGTCTTCATCCAGATGGGATTTTTTTTTTTTTTTTCTTAAATTTGAGCAAAAATGCTTCAGTCTTTACAATGTGAGAAAGGAGTGAAAAAATGCATTGCTGCCATTATAGCAGAGGGGAAAAAAAGGTGTCCAGGCTCTATTTGAAGAGCCCTGGTACTGAAACAAATGAGCTTCTCTTGTTTAAATTAGACAAAAATGGATCTTTTAAGCAGAAATGGTCTTTGCTTGCTTCAGCGAGCACAGGCTTGGGTGAGGGGTGGCATTTGCCATCTGCCTGAGCCCATCTCTCCGCAGTCAGGGCAGTGGGCACCAAATCTGGCACAGACCACGTGGGGTTCAGTGGTGGAGCTGGAGAGGTGAGACATGTCTCTGCCGTTTGAGGTGGGAGGAGAAACAACTGCAGCAAGGGGCAGAGCTGAGCCTGCACAGGAGTGTATATAGGTGGCAGCTCCTGCCTGCAGCGGCTGTTAACTACAGTTACATGCCAGGGTGCAATGGGGAGCTCTTCTATTGAAGCATGTGCATGCACAACCTCAAGATTGTGTTTTAATCAGCAGAAGTAGATTTGTTGCTTGTATGGACGGAGGAAGGTTTTCACTTGTACACTGAACCATCCACACATGGCCAAAGCCAAGTTGATTCCAGTTTGTTGTGCTGAGTCCTGGCCGTGATGTTCTTTGGCTCTTGGTCTGCCCTGGTGTGCACCAGTGATCTCTGGCAGCTCGCAGTGCCGACAGTGCTCCTGGGCAGCATGGTGGCCCCATATGCACCATGACCCAGGGCACAGAGGTGCACGATGGCAGCGGGAGTCACCTGCAGGGAAGATCTTGAGAAACAGACGACTAAAAACTACATCCCACACTGGCCAAAACCCAACTAGCTCTCCCATGCACCTATCAAGCACTGGGTTTGTGGCAAAACTAAGCTTAAAGGGGCAACTCAGCCCCTGTGGCATCTTTAACTATGCTTTTCTAGGTCATCACAAACCAGCCCTGACAGTGCAGGGAGAACGAATCTCCCCAAAGCATCACTTCCGTTCCCCTAGTTGGCTGGGCTGTGGGTCGCTGCCTCCAACAAAGCATCGCCCACGGGAAAGACACCACTGGCTTGGCCCTGTCCTTGGAAAGCCATGAGGGAAAATATGGGGCAGGGGCTCAAGGTTAGCACAGCCCCAACAAGGCGCCAGGGATACCTGAACTACTAATTTGCCGGACACCCCCAGAGCTCAGCTTGGCAGCCCCCCGCCGGCTGTCGCAGCGTGGAAGCCATTAGCGTTTAAAAATACTTGCAGGAATGGGAGGGTGGGGGGAAAAAAATAAATGGTATTTGCGGAGGCCCATTCCTCAGCACACTTTCATGTGTGCCAAAGTTTGTTGGCATGGCTCTGAGTTTGATAGGGAACATCTGGGCTGCTGTTGCTGCCTGTATATTGGCTGAGGGCAGCGAACAAAAGGGGTTTGTGCAGGAATGTGCAGGGAGGGGTGTGGGGTGTGCACGCCTCGAGAGACGGCTCCAAGAGGCAAAATGCAGAAATACTCTCCAGAGAAGAAAGCCTAATGCACATCCCATGTTCCTGCTTTTTAAAAGGGGATAAAAGCCTTCCCCCTGCTTCTCCTCTTCCCTCCCCCAAAAGCACACCAGGGTACTGAAGGCGAGCGGGGCTCAGACACAGATCCGTGCCCTGCTACCTCTGCACATTCAATTATTCCTGCAGTCTGGAAAAACAATTGGGGTGGAGGGAACAGGTTAGCTGGAGAGTGGGGAAGTCTGAACCCAACTGCACAGTGCAGCGCCAGCACGTACTCGACAGATGCCCGGCGAGCTCTTCGCAAGCAGCCCGGCTCCCCATGCCCTGATGCTGCTGCAGGGGCAAGCACACAGCGACAAACCTCTTTTGAGCACAGCGAGACTGGTGACATGGACCTACCAAGAACAGCACTTGTTGAAGTTTCCTCCCCTTCTGTTGGGAATTTGGAGTAAGAAGCTGAAAATTAACACCATGCCACTGACAGTGGCACAAAATCCATGGGCTCTTTCCTACAGACACAGGGTCCCGTTGTATCTGACACCAGAGGATGGCATGGAGGAATGAAGGAGGAATGGACTCACACTCAAGGAAGGCTGATCTTTTAAGAACTATTTGAAAATTACAGGCTAGATGTGACCCTTGGCTCTAGAGAGCCCATCCTTGAGAGTACTTACACAGGAGAAATCACAGCTTATGTGCTCCATCCCCTATGCTTCATGTCCAAGGAGTCGTTGCTGCCTGAGGATGGACAGCAGAAACCTAATGTGACATTTCTGACATTCTTCCTTTTGCAGCTCATTCTTTCCACCATCCCACACCTGTGGTGTTTTTACCCAATGCTTTTCAATGTTCACAAGTCTTTTGAAAATTTCTCACCATGGACTAAACCTCTTCCCCAGCAGGAAGAGCCCTGGTGTTGTTTCCTACCTGCTGATCTCTCTTTGCTCATCCCATTTTTGTCCAACTCAATACCCACTCATGGGCATCAGTTTTGAGCATTTCTAAGATTTTCTATCAGTGGAGCATTTTTCTTTTTTCTTCTTTCTTGGATTGCATTTGGCCTGAATCCTACCTAGCAGCCTACGTCCTCCCTCGGCTCTGGTCCTTAGCAAGGACACACATTGTGTCTGCTATCCAGAGCAAGATTTTCATTGCCTCTGACTTTAGGGCTCCTTGGAGTTGCTAGAGCCACCCCAGAGAGGGTATTTGGGTAGCACTTGGGGCATATGTCCCTTCTGCTACCCCCTATCTTGACAGGGCAGCCCTCTGGGAAAGCCCCAGGGAGCAAAACCTAAAGACAAAGGGTCCAGGTCAGTGAAGACCCTTGGGTCTGACAGCCAAGGCAAATTTCTCTAGCCCCAACCTCCTTTCTAAGTCTCAGTGGCATGCCCACGAGCCATTGTTTTGAGCCGACTTACTCAACACTACCCATGCAACCCTCCTGGCGCTGCCTCGGGCAGCAGGCTTGTGCTGGGGATGCTGGCTCCAAAGCTGGGCACGTTTGGAGATAAGCTTCCTTCAGCGATATTTGGATTTTGATTACATCAATGTCAAGACACAGCTTTTTGCTAGAGCCAAGAGAGCTCCTGCCATGCCAAAGAAAGCAGTCGGGCCGGCCAGGGGTTGTGCACAGCATGTCAGGGAGGGCACCGGTCCCTCTGCACCCGCAGCACAGGGGTATGGTGGAGGGGAAAGCCAGCTGCAGGGTGGCACAGGCTGCAGACCCACCTCTGGCTGCTGCGCGGACAGTCATAACCGGTCGTCTCTTCTGCAGCAGGTTAGGAAAGGAACTGCAGAAAACCAAGCTGATCTTTGGAAACTCCCTGAAGCCATCACTGGGGAATGTGAAGCCGTATATAAGCATGCGACCGAGTTTAGCAGTCAATGCCCTATTTTACAGAAAAAGAAAAAAATAACGTGTAACTGCCGTGTGTTTACAGTCTAGATGTCCTCTTGATCTACTTCTAAAAACAAGGGGGCTGGGAGTGGCTGATTTACTTCTGCTTTATCACTCGTTAGCATTGCCAAAGCACATTTGCCATCTCTCGGGGATAAACCCCTCCTCTTGGGCAAACCTATGCCTCCATTCATCCCCCACATCCTTCTCCAAGACACCTCCTCTTTTAGCTCTGCCTGAAAAACAGCCCAGCGCACCAAGTGACGTGACACTGCAAAGGCATCGCTCTCCGGCTGTACTGCCATCCAACCTCGCTCCTGCATGTCCTTCCTTGACCGCTGCTGCTTACTGAGAAGCCCTGATGAGGGCTACAAGTATTTTTCAAAAGCATGGAAACAACTTAAGAGCCTAAGTCCCATTGTTCAGTGTGGTTAAAGGTCCCATCAGGAGGTAGACTGTTAATCACCCTAGATGCTTTTGAAGGTTGCAGTAGACGTTCATATATATCTTCAATGTCCTCAGGGGACCCACGTGCTTTTGAAGTTCCTCCTGAGGGACCCCACTGGTGGTGGCTGGGAAGGAGAAAAAAATCTCAGAGCCACCCGGGGCTTTTGCCCTGGGACAATTAAACTCAAGAGTCCAGAGAGGTTTCAGAGTGGTTCAAGTTGCCACTGCTGCCAATGCGGTTCCACCGCATTTGCCCCATTTCTGTGTCTTATCCACCATCTAACATGGGCCAGCCGGGAAACCCCCAGTGTGAGGGGCTCAGAAAGGGGAGGGGGGCTGGTGGGAAAATGCCCATTTAACTTTTCACAGGCAAGGGTGGTTCGAACAGTTGTTTCAACTTGAAAAAATTGACACGCGTTTCCAAGTTGTCCAAATGTTTGACTTTTACATTTCCTTCAGTGACACATCCCAGGGTTTTAGTTGAAAAGGTCTTTTCTCTTCAGAATTAGGCTGCTTGTAGGAAAAAACCTATCAAAACAGGAAGCTTGAAATTATCAAAGAAAAATATTTTCATTGACCTAAAAGGATATTACCCTTTGGTTTTTTAGTTCACAAGATTTTTCAGGACTGACTCTTCATCCCCACGAGAGATGAGAAATACTGTCAGTACCTCAAAAATGCTGCCAGAAGGAAAAAGTTATTAATTACCAACCTCTATTTTTAACCTGCAACCAAGAGTCACTTCTCATGGGTGACAACCAAATTCTCTCAAGGCTCTACCATTGGCTTCATCAAGGCTTTTAAATCAGAAACAGGAATTTTTTTGGATGGGACATTCTGCAAAGCCTAGCCTATCGATTTCCAAAGCAAACATCAGTTATCACATGCTTTTGCTATCCATTTATTTAGAAAAATTATGTCATTACCTTTTTTCCCACCTATCTTCTCACTGAAAAAAAAAGTGCATTTTTTCTCTCGCTCTATTCCATAACTCAAAAAAGACTTGATGGATTTTGCTCAGAGTTTCCAAAAAAATTCCCCACTGGGTAAGGGCCAGGCATGCAAAAATTTCAACCTGAAAAGTGAATGTTTTCAAAAGTTATTAGCTTATGAAAAGAAAGGCTATAATGGAAACTGTTTTACTGCCATAATTATAACACCACGAACAGAGCCTGCTGCAATATATAACATTATCAAGTGCCTGTCAGCATTTAATAGACGTCTTAATTAACTGCTGGGGAGGAACATGGCAAAAATTTATTTTCAGGAAAACTTTTGGGAGCTGCGTAATTCTGGGCTTACTCTTTTTTTACAGTCTATCTTGATGGGAGCCTTAGTAGAGTTCATAGGACAGACTAAATACAAGACACAAGTGTGTATCTTGTTGGCATTACTTAATGATAGGATTTTCTTTTCTGTTAAACTACATAATCCAGAAACAACAATAATGTTTGTGTTGGGTTGGAGCCAGACACTTCAGAGCTGGATTTTAACCTTCCTTAAGTTTGGGGTTTTTTTAACCTAGGGGCTTGATTTGGCTTGTCGGGGCAGGGGGGCTCAAGTGTAACCTGTGGGGCTGACCTGCCCCTGCCTTTTACTTTCCTCCCCCTTCCACCACCTCAAAGATGCTCACACTCAGGATTTGCAGGGGACCCCCATCTTGCGGTACTGTTTTACTGCACAGCAGTGCCTGAGCTCCTGGGCTGGAGACCCAGGGACAGAGGAGGGGTGTGGAGAGGGCCAAGCACAACATGTATAGGATCGTTGTAATTAATTTCTTGCCATTAGCTTCACAGGAGATAACCAGCTTGAAACCAGCCTGACCGCTGCGTGTTTCCTGTCCCTTGCAAATTTGGGGAGGGGGTGCACAGGGAAGCTCCTCCTGCTGCAACCCAGTCTCCACACACACGTCCAAGAGCCTCTCCCGCCTCCCCAGCACACCTTCAGTGTCTGGCCCCTCCACCCCACAGTGATGCCCTGCCAGTGACAGCCTGTCTGGAGCTGCCAGACCAGGCTGAAGAGGTGGGAGTGGGGTGGGGAGGGAGGGCAAGCCCAGCCCTGGGCCAGCAGTGGGTTTTGGGGTGCCTGGGGCACAGAGCAAGACTTGTGTGAAGCACATAAGAGGAAGCTCTGTAAACCTACTGCCTAACTAGATGAGGAGCACAGAGGAGACATCAGGGCAGATGGTGGAAAGCAATCTGCCAAGGTTAAACCTGGCTCTCACTGAGCCAGTACATTAAACCCAGGTCTCCCCACTCCTACGCCTGATCCACTAATCCACATTTCACAAACCTTCAGGCAAGCGAAGGGCTTCTTGGCAAAGCGGGGCAGGTAACATTGGGCAGGTCACACCACGACAAACACTCCTTCAGTCCTGCCTGGCAGCCCAAACATATTTATTCCCTTTCTGCCCCGTCTAGCCCCTGCCTGGCCCCAGCAGGGAAGCAGCCCCGCTCTGCAAGCTGGCAGGCCACATCCATTTCCCCCGATAGCGCCGATAGCCCAACAGCTGCTCTCTGTCCCTTCGGAGATTAGTTTGTTTTCCTAACACAATTACTGCCACGTGGCCTTGCTTTGTGCCAGGATCAAGCCTGGATAGAGATAAAGCAGCGATAAGATCGCACGCTGTTCCAGACCCCTTCGCAGCCTTGCCGGCTGCGGTTTGTTCTCATCGGCACGCGAACACCCTGGCTGCAAGTTACCTGCTTCCATCAGTGCTGGGCCAGGGAGCTTTATGGCACTAAGCCCCAGGGATCTGGCTCCCGGCTTTCCGTGCAACACCAAGGAGTTGTTTTAGGATGTATCCATGTGGCATGGAGATGTTGCACGGGCGCAGCCACACCAGTGAGCTCTCATAATATGATACAAAGCCGCTTATCAGATGCGGCACCC
Source organism: Burhinus oedicnemus (assembly GCA_008921705.1). Classification (NCBI taxonomy): domain Eukaryota; kingdom Metazoa; phylum Chordata; class Aves; order Charadriiformes; family Burhinidae; genus Burhinus; species Burhinus oedicnemus. The sequence goes on along the minus strand of VFFE01006096.1, from coordinate 288,257 downwards.
TGCAAGCTCAGCATTTTGGGCAAGCACAGCTGTCCAACAGCTGGCTCCAAGCTGACCTGCCTGTGTCCAGGTCAGCTGTCTCTGCCCAGTCTCCTCTCCTCCTTGCGTGGGGTTAGCCCGAGCTGAGCTCTGCCTGCACATCACATTATCTGGTGAATGAAGAAGCTCTACCCTGCTGCAACTGCTCTGCTGAGCACGAGCACCCTGGCAGGGCTCACACCAGTACCTGCAGCACCAGTGAGGGGCTGGTGACCTCTAGAAACATCAACGGAGTGACCACGGGGGCAGGTCTGGCACAACTGCTCTCCATCACATCCACCGAAGGTCCTCACTGTCTCCCAGACCCGCCTACAGAAATCCTTGTGCGGGGAATCGCTCCTGAAAGCCTCTGCCGGGGCAGACACAGTGCATGCCGGGAGAGGACACTCGGGGAGCCTTGCTGCCTTGAGAGAGACAAGCATCCTTGCCAGATGTCTCCCATAAAGCTGCAAGTACTTTATTTTAATAATAAGCCTTAATGTATTCATTAAAGGCTCCCAGTGACCTGGGATGAATTTCCCTGCTATTGTAAAGGGCTGTGGGAATCTGGAAACCACTGCATTACAGTTATTAACTTTAATTTTACAAGGCCCAAAATAGACAACTGAAAAAATACACAAACTCACTGTTTCCAATTAAGAAGGGATTTCTTCTAATTCCTCTGCCACCGGCGCTCTTGTTTAGCAAACAACATCAACAGATATTCAACCATAGACAAGGGGAAAAGCAAACCAAGAGAGTTGCCTACTGCATCTCAGTTACAAGAGCCAATGAGGAAGCCAGGACTCTTCCTCCTCACCTGGTTATCAGTCCATGGAAGAGCCAGAGCCTGGTCAACAACAGCAAACCCATACTGGAGGAGCCATGGATAAAACTGCTTCTTAAGCCTGATCATCAAGGAAGATGATTTCCAACCCACCTTTTCCCTGTCCTTTCCTGGGGGTCTTAGCTAAAGTGCTAAGGGGGTTTGCTGGGAGTCCTGGGGTGCTGGGAAACGCCCTCAGTTGTTGGGTGAGCATCCTGGTAGCATTTGGGGCAACCAGAACTCCAATTTTCGGTCAGGAAGGAATATTCCCCCCAGATCAGCTTGGCAGAGATGGCCGTGGATTTATTTTGCCTGTGTGTCTCTCCTCCTGTAGAGCAAGGGGTAGTTCATTTCCCAGGGAAAAAAAGATAGGAACTGAAACCAAAACAATCCGGCTTTTTTTTTTTTTTTTTAATTTCTGGGAATCTAATGTTTCCCAGCCCAAATCTTTTCATTTCCAGTTTGGTTCTTTTTTGCTTTCCAGTTAAAACTGGAGCTCTTAAAAAAGAGGACTGACATTTTACGTGGAAACATTCATTTTGCTGCAAGTCAAGCCTACTGGGGAGGAAAAAAGAGTTTCAAAGGCCAAGTTTTTACCAGCATACCAGTCCAACTCTGTTGACAACCAACATCTGCCTCCTCATGCATCTCTAGAGCCATCTCTACCAAGTTCACAGCAAAGTGCTGGCATCCTCCCTCCACTTGTGGCAGGGATGCACATACCCTCCTCACCATCACCCTGGCATCAATCAACTCTAATTAAAGCAGCCCAGGTGAGAACAGCCTGATCCGTGCCTGAAAGCAGATCTCAAAATCTTCCTCTGCAAACTTGCACTGACACAGGAAAACATGTTGTTTAAAAACCATGGGTGATCTCAGCCCACGTAGATCCCAAAACGCTTTCCAGACCACCCAAAAACCAAAGCAGAGGTCCCAGCCAGAAGGATGGAAGACATGCACCCATCCAACCCCGAGACCCTCACAACACCGTTGTCCTCTTGACCAAGAGCTGCCTACGAGCAGCGCTGAATTCGCATCAGCCCTCGCATAGGAGCAGATTGAGTTTTCCAGCCAAACTGATAAAAAAGAAAAATGATTTTCATATGCCCGGACTCTGTATTTCCCCATAAATAAGGCAGTGATGGAAACTGGGGGAAGGGGGTTGTCAGAGTGGCAGGTCATCTGTCAAAGCCACACCGAGAACATTGATCTAGCCCTTGTTCAGGAAAGCATCTCTGTTTAGGAAAGGAGGCAGGCACATCTCCAGTCTCTTGAAGCCACTGTGAACTGAGGGCCAGGCACTTTAAAGATCTCTGAATGCCTAAAGGAACAGATGAGACCTAGATAGCAGCTGGTAAACCCAGACCCTCAGAAGTTATTTAGACACGCAAGGTTTTTAACGGAAATTAAGAGCTTACGTACTTTTGTGAATAGGGTCCTGAAGTGCATGCAATACCTTAAAAAACCCCTACTTCTAGTGGCTTTCCTGAAGAGAGATTTGGGCACATGTGCTGTGCGTCAGGGCTTGTAAACCTTCATGTTATCATAGAAAACCACCTGCAAGGGAAAACCCAACCTCCAGCTCACCTGCAGCACGAGCCCTGCGATATCATTTTATTAACGCAATAATAATGTCTCCGCTCTGGACATCCCCAAAACCAGGGAGGCCAGATCCCTGCCAGCTGCAAAATTCTGTCATTTCAGGACAGCCGTGGACCCACGCTCATTGTGCATCACCCCCAGCCTCCCTCCTCTCCTTCCCCTCATCTTAACTCTGCCCAGAGCTATTTGACCAGACATGCCGAAAAACATGGAGATGCTGAGCCGCCATGCTCCACCTATAACACCGACAAAACCACACGCAGCGCGGAGCTTCCCTGACCCTCTGAGCGTACATTTCCTATTCCTGCCTGCAGCTCTACTACTGCCTTTCTCACATCAGTACCCTGACTACAGCTGCTGGAAAAATTTCCATCTAAACAGTTTTTAGCAGGTCATTTTTCAGTGAAAGGCAACTGTTTTTTTTAAAAAAACACAGAAAACCTCTTTTTGTGGAAATTTGCCTGGCTTGCCTGAAACGTCAAAAAAATCTAGAAAAAATACCAAGTTTTGGCCTTGAGCTGCAAAAAATCTTGGTTTTAACCAAAAAATGCAATTTTCAAGTTTTTTAGTGAAAATTGAAGAAAACTTCCAGAGAAAATAAATTCTCTTGCTTTCATTAAAAACATTCATGGTGTGATGGCTACACTTGTATTTTCAAAAAAGCCTACCTCAAGAGACTATTAAGGAAATTAAATAGTCGCTGTGTGAAAGGGAAGGAACTGGTCCAGATTGTAACCTGGTGAAGGAGCGGAGTGAGGATAAACGTCTCATTCTCAGCCTGATATTAGGTTAACAGCCAGGCATCCCACAGCTCGCTCCAGGGTTTAATATATCTATCAGTGATGAAAAATGAGGTGGTAATGCCCCCAGAAGATGCCCATGGGGGCTCAGGGTCCATCACCCTGACCACAGGCTGTACCATCTGATGGCTATGGGTGCCGTCGGAAGGGGACACAGCTCCAGCTCTGCCACTGGCTCCCGGGAGCAGTTTGTGCATCGCCCAGCGGAGGTGCCCAACCTGGTCTTTGCTTTGGTCCCATGGGACCATTAGGCTGTGGCTCCATCACCCCATGGCGCTGAGAAACCTTCAGCATCACAAGTTTTTAGGTGGTGGAGAGACCTCATCCCTCTCCAGATGGGCACCGTGGGTATGGGAGTGCCATGATACAACCCTGCCGTGCCAAATGCAAACACCCAGCGCTGAACGCAGTGCCAGAGCCTATTTGGGAGGTTCACTTCTATCCCCCTGCGTGGGACCAGGGGAGCTGCATGCTGTGGTGGCTCCACTCAGAGCCGCCAGCACCCAGATGGGTTACAAGTGAACATGAACTCTCCCTCTCCATCTGGAGCCCATGTACAGCAAGTGGCAAGATTTATATTGTGCTGAAGCATTCCACAGTTTTGAGCACAGAAATGATTGAACTCCAGATGTTAACAAGATGCAGGACCCTTTTTTATTATTAAAAACGTGATTTCTTGTTTTGCTCATGACAAAACCCATCAGATTAACTTATTAGGAGCGGAACTGCCATCAGGCCAGTGGAAGCGAAGACGGCTCCGGCTGCCTGAGAGCTCAACAGAGCACACAGAGAGAGCAGGGCTCCTTCGGAGCAGAGCCATGTCCTGTCACTCCTCTGTGTGGGCCAAGACAGGACACGGGTGACCTTGCTTTGTGCCTGCTGGCAGTGCAGGGACATCGGTGAGCCCCTGTGCCTCAGTTTCCCCATCCCTTAGGAGGAAGGTGAGTCAGAGCTGGAAGGAAAAGCCCTGAGCAAAGGCACACTCTGCAGCCTCATCCAAATCAAAGCCCCTTGCTGAAGTAGCAGAGTCTTTGCTAACAAGCAGCATAGCCCAGGCCAGAAATGGAAACCTGTCCGCTCTCTCCCAGTCCTCTGCCTGTCCCCTGGAAGGACAAGGGGGACCCAGGGCCTGCATCTACCATGCTGGGACAACTCCACAAGCAGCTCCACTTCCCTTCAGAGAGAGCCTTAAAGCATCACAAGCTGCACTTCCCATCAGAAAGGAACCAAATTTCCAACTACGTCTGCAAGTCTTAAATACTCTTCTCGGCGCAACTCTGCCTGGAACATCCCTCGGCAGCGTGCGGAGTGGCACAGCCAACATCTGTATCCCAGAGCGTGGGATGGGGTGGGGGCCTGTCTGAAGCTGTCACATCTTCACTGCTTTATCACAGGAACTTTATCACAAGCTCATAACACACACGTCTTTGCACCCTGAGATCAAACAGGTACGGGATGGCATTGTAGCCTGCTGTCACAAGACGGCCCCCAGCAGCTAGCGCTGCTCCATGCTGTGAAGAGAAAACATGTTGAAGCTGTGTGACAGAGAGGACCCATGTATACTTTTCCTGATGTTGTACTGCCAGACCAACTCAGGGAACCCACCAGTGCAAAGCCAGCCTCTCCTGCTAATCCCTGGGAGGCACAGCATCCTTCAGGACCCATGCATTTCCATTCACCCATAGCACATGTCAGCTCTAAGGACAGTCACCTCTGTCTGCTTAGAGGGAGAGAAACAAATGTCCCTCTTGATCAGGCTGAGCTGGGGCCAAGACAGAGCAATGCAGCTTCTCCACACCCAGCACACACAGTCATCCTTGGATAGAGGAGTTAGAGGCTGGAACAGCAGAAGCTGCAAAGTGTCAGGACTGCTTCGGCCTTGAAGTTCTTTGCACTTACCCTGCAACCCCAGAGGACTGATCTGCTGAATAAAGTTAGCACCTCAAAGCTCTCCTTGCTCTAGCAATTCCATGTGCCAGCCAGCAGGAGCAAAGGTGCCTCTGGTTTAAGCACGGGTTCACTGTGTGCCAGGCAGCGCTGTTACAGCTTCCCCCACCCTGGGCTTCAGCCTTCCTTGCTTCCTACCGTCCTGGAGATGAGTGCTTGCCCGCTCAACATGCCCAAGAAAAGTCACTGCCCTGTTCCTCTCCCACCCTGAGACCCCATTTCTCTCCTGACCAGCCATTTCTCTTCTGCCAGCCATGCCCACGACAGCAGGCAGCAAGCACACACTGCAGCACACACCTGAGAACAGGATGATGGTGGGTTCATGGGACAGACCTCCCAGGACACCTGCTTCAAGATCAGGGTCACCCAGCACTGGAGATCTCTAACAGCATGTCTGGAGCAAACCCACTAGCCCAGCACCAAGAGCCACCTTTGTCCACAGCCAAGTCTCGGAAGAAGCTTCTGCTGAGCAAAGCAGTATTTATTCACCCAAAGGGAGCCCAGAAACAGAGCCGAGAGCCTCGTCACTCTGCCTGACCTTGTTTTATTCCTTCCTTGCATGTTTTGGATGAAGCTTCTTTCAACCTCTCCCTGGCTGGCTGGGCAAACTGAGCTGTGCCCTGGCACACAATGGTGCTCCCTCAGCTCTGAGCTCAGGCACTTGGTGTTGGGTGTCCGCCAGCCCTTCAGAGCCACCCCGGTGGGAGCTGGGTGATGGGGGTCTTCCCCAGTTGAAGAGCTCTCTGCCCATTCCTTTAGTGATGTTGGACACTTGCAGCCTGCCTCCATCACCATTTCCTTCACCTCTTCCTCACAGCCTCCAATTTAATGCCATATTCCTGGGCAGGGCCCTGGGAATGCCCCACTCTCTCTTTAATTTCCCACAAATTGACTGAAGGTGAAACTTTTCATTCCAAGAACGAGAGCATCAGGTGAAAGGAAAAGCTGAGCTCTTACACTTTTTGGAGAAAGATCCCACAAACCTTTAATCCTCTCCCCTTCCCCTTCACAAAAAGGGACTTATCGCTCTGTGGGAGGAGGAAGTATAAGTGCAAACATAATCGGGCAGCGCTGCTCGTGAGCACAGGCCATTAGCACCATGCTCAGGGACTAACATCTCTGGAAAGCCCCATATTCACCATCTCACCTGGGCACAGCCAGTGGATTTGCCTGCAGAGGATGGATCCCTCCAGCCCCTCGTTCCCTCTGCCCCTCCCCAGCAGGAACGAGTGGCCCAGCATGCTGGAGCTCTCTAGCATCTGGGACACGCGAGCTCCCAGCTCTGCTGACACGAGTAATTTCTCCCCCTGTTCTTGGCACGGTGCGTTGTGTTCAAACACACTTCAAAGAGGCAGCTCTGCAGCAAGAATGTTCCAAAAAATACAATATTTCCATCTGTTATTCCAATAGTATATGCTATGGGACTCTTCTCATGGACCATTTGCCTTTCTTTGCTCCTATTAGATGTAAAAAATATTTTATTAGCCAGCCATCAGGGCTGGCAGGTGATGCCCTAACCCTGCGGCATCCTTCAGCTGAGCCAGCAGGTCCTCTCATCCTGCAGGTCTGCCCCGTACACCTTAGAGCTTCTCAAGAGAGGAAGGCGCAGGCGGGGAAGGAGCTTTTTCTTAAAGGTGGTAAAGTCCCCTTGATTCAGCAACTTTATTTGCACCTTGAGAGCAGACAGCACCTGCAGAGCCTTGTGGCTTATGTGGATGCCCTGGGATGCATTTTGCTTGAGGCAGAGCAGCTCAACATCACTTCCCAGCCCCAAGAGCACCCAAGAGCGTGAAACCACAGCTTTGATGTTTGTCAAAGGCCGAGCTCCCACAACACTCTGTCCTTGGTGGGGACATCCCCAGCATCACTCTGCTCACCACTTCCCATTTCTTACAAGGCTCGTAGAAACCTTAAACCTCTGTCTCGTGCTCAGGCAGGTCAAGTCTGGAAGCAAATTGTAAGATGGAAAAGGGAAAAACAGGCAGAAAGCTGCTTGAAAAAGACTCATTTTCTTGGGAAAGACGACTGGAAATGCAGGATAAGCACTGAGCTACAAGTCTACAGCTCTCGCATGCACACAATAAGCTATGGTTTTAATGCATCTTGGGTTGCTACCTCAGAGGTAGCAGAAGATGAATGCTCCTTCCCTGGACTGGGACATACTAAGGATGCTGCTGTGCTGGACCTTTTCCCCTTTGTGGTTCATTTGGTCCTAAACCTGCAGGTGAAGCAGAGATGCCTTCCCACGACAGCAAGGACTGCTCCTCCATTACCCCCTTGCCACCTTGAGCTGCCTCTCCATGCAGCCCTTACCCCCGGCAGCTGGCCAAGGACTCCCAAAGCCAGTTATCACAGCCACCTAAAGAAGCCAACCGTATGGGGAAGGTCTCTGCTAGACAAGCAAAACCTTAGTGCTCCTTGCCTTTTGGGCAAGGTGTCCTAACGGATGGGATGCTTGGATGGATAGTGCTTACCTCAGTCATCTGCTCTATCCTACAGCCAGGAAAACCATGGGGAGAAGCAGCTTTCCCAAGCTCCCCAGCAGAGCAGTCCCATACAGCTGCTGAAGCTGTGACCAAGTTACCCACAATGGCTGTCCCACCACAGGTCGCTGCTGGGTGACTTCAGCACAGCGTTCAGGAGACTCTTCCTTGAGAGCCATCTTCCCTGAAGAAAGCCAGCAAGGGAGAAAGTTTTTCAAAACAGAGATTCAAGGCTTTGCAGCCCCAGCATACAAGACCTGAGCCCCCTCCATTTCCTGTCCTGCAACCTAAGGTTTCATACCACTAAGACAGCAAAGGCTTCCCAGCCCCTTCAGAGAGCCAGAGAGATGATAACTTCCATTTGTGAGCCACAGCCAGAACAAAATGAGTCTTTATTTTTATATGGCCCATTATAAGTCATTATTTAGTGCTCCCAGGTGCCCTATATCATCAAAGGCACATTCCTTAATAAGCAGCCATTGGAGGCTGTGCTGCTGCCATCCCGCATGCGGATGGAGCAGGAGAGATCCTGAGACCAGTTCCAGCCCCCGGATCTCATCTCCCTCTAAGCCCTCGTGAGCCTAGGAGAAGGTCATGCCCCATCCCTGTGCAGACATCCCAGCACACACATCCAAATGAGAGGCACAGGATTATTTTTTCCCCCAGCTCTGCAACCCAAAGTGTAACCCAATCTACTCAGCTGGAAACAGAGCTTTTATTGCATCCTGAGTCATTTAGAGTTCCTTTTTATAAAACCAATATTCTTCCCCCCCCCTCCCCAATTTAGCAAGCTCCCAAATGTCTGCTCTCCTGACGCACCAAACCTTTCCAGCTTCCCTGACCTCCTTCCCCATCAGACCAGATGGAAAGCACCATCTCATTTGGGGCTGCTGCAAGGGTACCACTACAGAGAAGTGCCATGCCACAGTAATCCCCAGTTTCACACATTTCGCCTCAAGGATGATCCCAACCTTAAAACAGTCCCATGGCAATGGCAGGGTAAGTCCATCGTGCTCCATGGCAGTATCCCCTGTCCACGGCATGTCTCTCCTTGCTCTCGCTGTGCAGTGGAAAGCTGCCTTGAGAACAGAAAGCCCTTCAGACAGTGTCTGCAGACTCAGGCAAAACAAAAAAAGATCCCAATACTACACAGTATTGGTTGGGTTCAGGCACTGTGAAAGGTGTGTTGGCTATTTGGGGGTTTCCTCGATGCTCAAGGTAAGGAGGAAAGAGGGTACCGAGCAGAACTGGCAACCTGGAGAGCCCAGTTATTATTTTAAAATGAGAGCTCAGATTTTGCAACAGACGAAATGCAGCATGCCTTTAGCCACATAAATACATCAAGGAGTCTGGTACTTGAAGTCCCTTTGCTCAGTTCAGTAATAGAGAGTATTGCACAGTGGCATGTATAGGGAGTTTGCAGTTTAAAATGGCCCTCATTCAATAGTTATGTCAGCATTTGTTGTAATAATAATCAGTAACAGTTAATATAACTTACAGTAAATACCAGATGGCCATTTAATAGTGTTAATATGCAACCTATAAAACATATGTTTGTGTAATTATACTGATAAGTTTCCAATCAGCAATGAACAAAGATAAAATCTGTCCACAGATTCTTACACAAAATTGAAAAGATTCCAGCAGTCAAGATCAAAATTTGCAGAGGGTCTTTGGGAGCAGAGCGCCGCGCGACTCAGAAGGGAAGATAGTCACTGGTTGTAGAACACAAGTGATAAGGATTCAACCTCCATCCTGCGGGACCATCCTTTGCCAGCCCTGACCTCTGCTCAGCATGCCTTATGCAGACCTCTTGAATCCACGCTCACCTGCATGAGCAAAGGCAGGTGTGATGCTCAGATAGGGAGAACATCCCAACATCCCATAGGAGCTATTCCCACCCCCACCTGGCAACTTCAATGCACCTTTGATCTGAGTGCACTTGCTCTGCTGGTACATACAGCGATCCAGACAGATTTCCCCTGGAGCTGGGAACTAAAGATGGAGAAAGCAGTCTTACACTGAGACACATTTCCCCCAACTTAGTATTTAAATAAAGTCACTGAAGTACTGAAAATGCCCCACCAGCACAATTTTCAAGCCTAGAGTGAGTTTGGTTGAATACCCAGGACCCAAAAATGAACAAAACATTTTCCTCAAGGAATTTTTTTTTTTTTTTTTAATTAAAAGTTAAACGTTACTCAGAAGCACCAGCTCTCTCCCTGGCAAGAGCTGAGGTCGCCGCATTTCATTGCAACTTCACTGGCCTGCACCAGCTACGCTCAGACAGCAGCGGATCCTGGACAGTCCCTTCCTGGGGCAAAGAGGGTAGTTAAAGAGCAAACACGGAGAGCATCCCACAGGACCACTGCAGCTTGGTAAGGCTTGCACATCCCAGCATCTTCTCTCCTTTCCAAACAAACTCTTTAACTTTCTTCCCAGCCATGGCAGACTGGCATGGAGTAGCCAGTAAACAAATGGGGCAGAAACCAGCTAGCACTTACAATCCAATACCCAGCTGCACACTGACACAATTGGAGTCATCTGTGAGTAATTAGAATATAAACACTCACAACAGAACTTTGGTTCCTATACTCAGCAAGACCTTAATGGGCTTTTCTTCAGCCAGAAAATCCTTATTACAGTGATAAATTATTAGCCTTTTTTCCTAAACCAGCATGAAACGTTACAATGGAAAAATGACAGAAGGAGAAACATGCCCATTTTTGGCAGCGCTGGCAGAGAGGAGGACAGGGGAGCAAAAGCCAGCTCAGCCCAGCGGGGGGACGGGACAGAGCCTGCTCCAGCCCTGCTCTTCCCTGGTCCACCCTCACCCCTTGGTCCTCAGCCCCAGGCAGCCCACACCACCCACAGGTACAGCAGCCACCACACGCCAGTGTGTGTCCAAGCCAATAGCCAGCCGTGCCACAGCTCAAGCAGAGCCCAGCACAGTTTTGTGGCTTCTCTGCTGGCTAATCTAGCTGGGCTGGGCTCAGGAGCCCCCTTGCCCTGCATGAAGGCAGCCTCCCACCACCCCAGAGACTCACTGGCTTCCACATCTCTGCAAACTGCAGCCCTCTGCTCTGGTCATCTGAAATAAGCCTCCAAAAGCAGACAGCAATCACACAGTCCTTAGGAAACAAGATTAACAAAACTGAAGGCTGTTCTAGGATAAAAGCGGCCCCACTTTGACATGGGACAGAGCAGGAGAGACTGCAGGTGGGTCACTGAGCTGTCACAGCCTGGACAGGTGTGACCAGGAGGTGCTGGAAGCTGTTGATGTCTCCATGCACATCCCTGCCTAGGCAAACCAGTGCCCACCCTGGCATCGCCCCACACGTTTGTATAAGACTGCACATGCAGGAGATCAATGGAAACTCGGAAGGAGCCACTGTGGTTTGGCTCCCAGAGGCATCCAAAGAAGTGTGATCTTCCCTCACCCCAAAACAAGTCAGGGAAATGCATGAGAACAGCCTTTCTTGTGGGTTATTCTGGCAGTGGCAGGGCTGGACAGGACCAGGAGTAAGACGACACAGGGCCATAAAACATGTCAGAGCAGCAGCCGCACAATGTGAGTCTTTGCACTGGGCGCTCAAGCCTGACCACAGCCTGAGTCAGCCCATCGCCGCTGACCTGCCTCCAGCACGCTCCCAGCTTTGGCCCAGGCACCCCAGCACCATTAACCATCTCCAGCCTGAAGGATGGCTCAGCATCTTCCAGACCAAGTGCTTGCACTTGTGCTGTTTTAGGGGGCACCTCCCCAGTTTCAGGTGCAGGCACCAGCCCTCCCACAGAGCCACCCCTGGGCCAGCAGCTGGCCCCAAAGCCCGTCCCAGCACCCAAAACATCAGAGATACAAGAAAACCCATGCAGCCCAGCCAAACACCAGACATCTCCAAAAAAAAGCATTCGGTGAGTCAAACCTACCCCCTGCCCTGTTCCTTTCGGCCTGAGCCCATCCTACAAACCGCTCTCCCGGAGAGGCGAGTCTCACCCGGGGTCCGCAATTATCACTGGTCCCATGTGTTAAATGACAGAGCATTTAATGCCTCATCTTTAGGGCTTCACGCAAATGAAGAGAACAAATGACTGCTGGGGGAGATATGGTTTGCATCATTTAATCACCATTTCCAATAAAATGGTACAGCGGCTCTGCGGAGGGTAAGACAGCCGAGTTCAGCAGATTTTATCAATAACATCGCAGGATCCCTACTGCGTGGCTAAGAGAGTTGCCATGGTTATTATGACAGATTTACTATCATTGTAACTTAATGCACCATAATAAGTATCTGCATACTTATTATTGTTTTACAATGATAACTATAATTCAACCGCAGCTTTATGACTAAATTTGTAACATTACTACAATGTTCTGGGAAGAATTGGAAGCAGGGTAATTCACATGCTTTCTCAGAATATAGAAAGAAAGAGATCCTGGTCGGTGTCTTTTTCTTTTCTTTTTGATTGCTTCTTTGAGAACAATTTTTGTGGTTTGGTTACTGTTGGTTTGGGAGAGGGTGCTCTGTCAGAGTCAATGCACAGAGGTAGCTGAAAAATGGGATTTTTCCACTGCAAAATTGATCCTGGAAAAAAAAAAAATCCCCCAAATCTTTCAACACAAAGTTGCTAAAAAATTCCCAAATGTTGCCAGTCAGGAAGCAGATACAAAGTGCTGGCTAGATGAACAAAAATGGTCAGGTTTTGTTCAAAAAGAATGACCAGACCATCAAAAAATGTTGCTGAAAGTGACCCTGGTAATCAGTGGAAACAAAGCGCTGCTGGAAAAAAGTCTCTGGCACCCCCAGGACAGAGCCAGCCTTGTCTCAGCTGCACACCCTCTGCTCCAGCAGCATGGAGAAGACTCTCCACCACCTTGGAGCTGGCATGGGCAACTGCTGCAGAGCAAAGCCAAGCGCCTTCTTCCAGCTCTGTGTATGCAGCCCCATAACCTGTTCCGTTGCATTGCCCAGCCCCAGCCCACCCCAAGCTCCTGGCAGGCCCATGGCAAGACAGTCCCCACACAACTCAACAAGCACGACGTACTGCCAAAAAACTTAAACAGCATTTACTAGTGGATTAGCTTGCTCAGACATGGAGTGATTTGAGGAATCAAAGCTTCAGACAAGGACTTTTTAGCAGTTTCCAGGTCATAGGACCCACATCAGGGGTCCCCACACCTGCATCCCCAGCTGCTCCTCCCTAGGAGAGGGAAACAAGTCCCACCTGGACTGGAGCCACACAAGCAGCTGGTCCCCAGGAGAAAGCAAAGGAGAACCTGAGCCTGAAATACAGCCAGGGTTTCCAACAGGCTCCCTTGCACCCTCCTCCCAAAGCTGTCCCCTGTGTGAGGACTTAGCTCCTTCTTGTGTTTCATAGCAAGTGCAATGCTGCCAATTACCCCACAAGTTTATAGGGAGGTCTGGGGGTTTACGTCCCCTTTTCATTGTGCCCATGCAGCCCCTTTCCCCCAGGGGCTCTGGGGATGATTAACACTCCCTGTACACAAGAGGCACCTACAGTACCTAGGCTGGGCAAATTAAAGCAGAAAAAAGGTATTTTTCCAGGCTGTTCTCATTATCCCCATTATTCTGCCCACTGGAGCTTTAACCTTAACACATCAAATGTGTTTCCTGAATGGCCACCCCATTCCCTCCACCCTGCTTGCAGCAATGGTGACAGCATGCTCAAGGGCTGTCCCCAGACACTCCAAGCCATGCCTGCCTGCTCAGCCCCCTCCTTCACTAGCCTTTGAGTTGGTAACACCATACCCCCTCCTCAGGAAGGTCCTATGGACCCTTGCTCACCCCAGCACCATCATGGCAGGTGACTTGCATTGGTCACATGCAGACCCTCAGCTGCCTTCAAGCCACTGGGGAAGGATCCAGGGTTTTTCCAAGGAAGGTAAAACAGGCTGTGCCACCCATGGGCTCCTGTGGAGGGTCCCCAGCAGGCACCCCAGACCCAGCTCCCTACCATACATTGGTCTTTTTAAAGCAGCACTAATGCAGGGTGGACAAGTCACACCATTTCTGTTGACCAGAAGCTGGCCCTGCTCAGAGGAGGCTTAGCTCAGCTATCTGTGCTCTGAGACTTGGAGCCTTTTGGATTCCCAAGTCTATTGCTTTCCTGAGTGTTTTATGGTCTTTTCCCATTTCTCATCCTGATTTGACCAGGGATGGGGGTTTCCATAGTCCCCCATCCTGCAGGATGGGACACCAGACAGAACAACCCTCACTCTACAGCACCAAGTGCCCCTTCCCAGGGCTCCTCAGACAACAAGCTGCTCTCCCTCCACAGGGACTTCAGAAGTGTCCTCTGCTGCATGGGGAACCCCAAAGCTTCCCTGCGTCAGTGGGAGAAGACGGGAAGACTGCTGGAGGCAGGACTGATGCTGCCATCAATGCTGGGCACTCAGGCCCTCCCTCCCAGTAGTGATGTGTGTCAGACCAAGCTTACGTCATGCTCCCCCACCCCCTGCTCCTGTGGCTGATATATGAGAGTAGATATAGGAAAATCTACTCATAAAATTAATGGAGGCTGCATGAACTCACAGATCATAAACTCAGAGGGGTTTGCAGCTTGCCTTTTGGGGAGGGGGGAGGGGGAGGGCTCAGAGGCAATTTAGCAGAGGGGACTAATTCACAGCAGCTGTCCCATCACATCCTGCACCCCCTCCCTACACTCAGGAGGATTTAGGGGAACACAACACTGAAGTTTCACAAACACAGTGCTGGAGCTGGCATCCGTCAGCTTGAGGTCAGACTCGGCATGGCTGAGACGCTCGGTCTGCTCCCAGCTGAGGGATCGTGGCCAAGCTGTGCTCTCAGTGACAGGCCTCCTGCCCAGAGCATAAATCACAGACACTGAAGGCCAAAGCATGAGCAGATCCATCCCTTGCTCTGGAGGCTGCAGATGACATGACACATCTCTTGGGTGGGGGGTTGCAGGGCAGTAGGCAGAGGAGGTCTCCCCAGGGTGATGAAGAGGACTGTGCCATAGTCCAGCAAGGCAGATCCAAGTTCCCCAACACACCAAGCAATGGGTGCCACACTAGGGATGAAGCTGATGATGCTCCTCTCCAGCCTAGCATGGGAACCTCCATCTGAAACCCTTTCGACATAATCAGGTTTATTCAGGACCAACCCCCCACAAGAGCTTTCCAACACATCCTTAAAGCTTATTCAGGGGCCCCAGTTCCAGGGGCCATCAGCTTTCCCAGAGCAAACACCAACCCAGGGGCTGATTTCTACTTTCATCCCCTCCACAACCCACCCTCAGCACTGAAGACCTTTGCCCACTGCTTGGTCCTGAACCACCTCCACACAGACCTTCATACCCCTCCACAGCATCAGCCCTGACACCAGCGAGGCCAGTCCCTGCTTTCAGGCACCGTTGCTCTTTGCTAGATTATTCAGTGCCTATTGTGTCTTGTGGAGCTACCTGGGCTTCCCATGGCACAGCCAAGAGCTTCAGGCAAAGGGAAGAAAATAACCGCTATTGCTGGAAAACCTTCCCCCACATCCCATTTCTCTCCCAAATGTTGGTTTACCCTGCCTGGGGAAGGTCCAGCCCTGTCGATGGAGCTGGTCCCCTTGCATCCACCTGCCCAGGGCAGCAGCTCCGTGGGAAGGAAGAGGAGGAGGAAGTCCTTTCCCACACCAACACAGCCCAGGACTGTCCAGGCATTGAGACCTCCCTCAGTCACCAGCCTTCAGGGGTGAACACAACTGACCCCTCCCATCCCCTAAGCAGCCTCTTAGCCTGGCCCTGCTCAGGTTTTCTCTCAGTGCCAAGTGCAGTTTTTGCTCTTTTCTGTCAAAAAGCATCTTGGCACCCGGCTGCTGCACTGTCGGCTCCAGCAGCCATGACTCACAGGCTCTGCCCTAACCTCAAGGCTCCTGCTTGCATCCTCTACTGACTCAGAAGCAGAAATGACCAACAGCCCTGGCACCTTTCAAGTGGTTTGGAGATCCAGCCAAGACACCAAAGCAAAGGGAGTCAGGCACCACGCTCACTAGAACACCCAGCCAGCTCCCAGCCTCAGGCTCACACTGGGGGGCTTACCAGACTCAACTCCGGGGCACCATCTCGTCCCCAGGCTGTACCCCTGCTGCTGGCATGGGGGGCAATCACCAAGCAGTAACAGAGTCCAGGTACACCACCTCATATGTTTTCTGTGGCTAATGCAGCCAGCTGTCCCCTTCAGTGCACCCCCACTTCACATACCTGCATCCTCAAAGCACCCACCATTGGGCCACCCCTGCCATGGGGTGCCCCTTCTGCATCCTCCCTAGCTGGCAGAGGGGGCTTTTCCAGTGAGAGCATCCCTAAACACCATAGCCTCTTCCACAATGGCAAAGCCCATAAAGTGACACTGGAAATAACCCACACACTCCCTAAATGGGGTGTTCCCCTCCCCAGGGAAGCTGGTTGCAGCTCTCCTCACCCCATCCTCCCACAGCTACCACCACTGCTGTACCTAAGAGAGGACAAGCCCTGCTCCCTCCCCATTTATATCATCCCTCAGGTGGCTCCATCAGCCTCTCGGTGGTGCCTGGCCCAGGGACCATCCCACTGCCAACCCCACCTGCTTTGCAGGGAGTTGATTTACTTCCCAGGTGGACTTGGTTCTCTGGTGAAGCCCCTAGGGCAAGGGTCTCCGTGCTGCTGATGGGCTGTGGTCCCCAAAAACCATAGGTGAAAAGGAGCAGGACAGCAAGGCTAGCTCTGAACCAGAGCTGGTGCTTGGACAGACAGACTTGCCCCCTCCTTAGACAGGATCCATAAAGCTCTGAGACACGTTCCCCAAACCCCCACCATTTCTGCTCGCAGGAGTCCATGGGAAGGGGAGCCGCGCTGCCTCCCGGCTCCGGACAGTGGTGAAGTCGGTGGAGAGACATCTGTTCCCCATCCAGCAAGCAGTGTCTTCCTGATCTGCCTCTTAAAAATTACAAGGCAATTTGGAGTTTCTATTTTGTACTTTTGATTTGCCCAAACACCTGAAACATGAGCTCTCAATCCAGGATCAAAGGCTCTCTCTGGAGCAACACAGACGGCTATATCCACCGCCGTATTTATGCATGATTAGGAACGCCTGCATTGGAGAGGGGATTTGGCACGGGTGCCTGTGCTGCAAAGCCTGAAACTCCATCTCCTCCAGAGAGGGAGAAGGGAGGGAGCCAGGGACGATGTCCTGGCAGGTCAGGGTTAGCACAAGCCCCTTTGGCACAGGGTAGCGACGGGGCGATGCCTTGCAGTGAGGGTGGCTTGCTCGTGCCACTTGTCCCCTGTCACTCCTGCCCAAGTCCCACACCTGCTTGTAGGACTGAGACTTCTCTGTTGGGTGGGATGTCCCATCCTTGCTTTGCTCTGTCTCCGGGGGTGGCTGGGGGGACACAAAAGATGCAGTCCTGGTTGCAAAGGGACACTGCAACGTGGATACAGTCCTGGTGTTGTGGGATGAAAGGCACTGGGGTTGTTGCCAGGCCAACAAAGCATTAATAGTAATTAAGAAAAGTCATTAAACAGCTGGAGGGGAGGGGTATTCCCAGGCTCTTTCAGTCCAACTTGTCCTACTTTGAAAAATCCTAGACCCTGGACCCCCATGGGCTGGGATTTTGCATCACCTAACCTGGAAGAGGTTCAGGCTTGTGAACTGATGTGGCCAAACCCCTGCTCCTGTACGAGCGTGGCTGCGTTGCTGTCGATAACCGATTTTAACAGCAGAGGATCTGCCCCCTCACCCAATACCACTTGGGGTGGGTGCAGACCTGGTCCCTGGAGGGACCCCGGCTCCAGATCTGTGGCTCAGATGGGGTTCTGCTTCTTGCCACTGTAAACTGCTTCAGAAGAGCAAGATGGGGTTCCCAGGGTAAGGGAATAGTAGGCAGGGCACGTTGTTTATGGGAAAGCCAGCAGTAAAATCAGGAGGATGTAAAGAAGCCTGCCCTTACACAGGTAGCGGGCCAGAAAACATCCACACGTGTCAGACAGAGGAGTGCCTTCCCCTTCTTCTCTTCTCCTTTCAAATCAATTCAAAACATAGGGAAATGCAATAAAATGCCAGATGCCTGTGCCTTATGGACATAATCATTTTTAGAGAACGTGTAATGAATCAGCTTAAGTCAAAGTTACCTTAGCCTAAGGCTAAGATACCCTTAACTCTTCCCTTGTAGGTGAAAGCCTCCCTCTGGGCTACTTGCTGTTTGTAATGAGCGTACAGTCAACTTCCGTTGTGCCAAGGTGTAAATCAGTGCTAATAAAGGGTACATTAGGTGGGTAATGCATGACAGGGCCATCCTAGAGCCGTCTCCCCAAAAATCAGCCACCCTGTGGGGATTCACTCCTTGCTGCCATGGGAGAGAGCAGCAAGTGACCCCATCGCCCCTAAATGTGAACCCCAGGATGGGCAGGGGCAGCCGAGACAGCAATGTCTCTATGAAGTCTTTTAACATTTAAGCAAGTCAAGCTGATGGTGATGAGTTGCACCTTCCCGTTACACCACATCTCCATTTACGATCAATTAATTTTCATTGAAACAGTCTGAAAGTACATGTGATGCAACCCCGGCGCTCCTTTATTGGGAAATTTGTTGGTTTTGGGTTTTTTTTTGCCACAGTTTCTTCACACATTGAGGGACCTTCAGAGAAGCGCTGGGAAAAGGCACCCAAGAGCTCTGCAAATCATGGCAGGCTCATGCCCTGCCAGTTCACAGGCATTTTGCACTGGGAACAAGCTGGGAAGAAATTTTGCCACAAATATTTTCTGCAAATTATAAAGTCTTGGAAAAAGCAGATTTTGGTTCTACTGAGAAGCTGCTGTTTTGACAGATGTTTTAAATATTTTTTTAAGAATTTTATTTTTTTATTGAAACTGAAGGAGGTCCTGAAACCAAAGACTGGGCCAAGAAAAAAACCCTCAGAAACATTCTGCTTTGAAAATGTCTAAGCAAAACGTTTCCTTTTCTCCTCTTCCCCAATTCAACAATTTGAGGAATGGAGATGAATTCTCAGAATTTCACCTTCTCTGAATCTGTCCTTTTCGCCTGTAAAATGTTTTGACCAAGAAATACCTTTCGTGCCCCATTGTGTCTAAGTCCTTTGAAGGCCCTAGAGTGAGTGGGTCTTCCACCTCCAGCATCCTGGTGTGGTTTCCATGTAAATCGTCTGAAACCAGAGATTTCCGGAAGGTCAGAGATTTTATAAAACCTGCAGGCTGCCAGCTTATCACATGCAGAGCAGCACCCGGGGCAATGAGTGCACCCATGCCCACCATCCCTGGGGCAAGGAACCGATGACACAATCTCCTCCATGAGCCATCTCAGCCCCAGCTCGGGACTGGGCAGCTCACTGGCCGTATCCTTCACTCCCAGCCTGTTGCCGCGGTTTCTCACGCACCAGTTTGGGGGTTCGGGACCCAATAAAAATTCAAAGGTGTCAGGGCAAACCCACCAGCTCCGGAGCATCCCGCAGTGCTGTGGCACCTCCTGCGCTCGCCGCCTGCTCAGCAGCACGGCACACGTGCTCACGAAAGGAAGCCTTTACAATCTGCCACTGGAAACTGCACGGTGTTATTCAGTGGGTAGCTGCTTTCCTTCAACGGGCCATAAAAATCCCATTTGGAAATGCAATTGCCTTGCTCCCCTCCTGCATCACACTGCTATTTAAAGTGGGCGCGTCCAACACATTAAAGCACACGCACACATGCAAAAAGGACCAGGATCTACTGAACCTTAAAACAATTATTATTCTTTGCAACCCGTACGCCTTCCAACACTAACATTATTCTAAGATGCAGGTAACATGTGACACATTTTCTTTTTCTCTCCAAAGTACAACACCCTTCCCTTCTTCTATCCCTCCTTCCCAAGTATCAATCATCAGCAAAGACAAGGCAAATGAACTTTTAATCAATAACAGCTACTGTTTCTTGTACCGGGACTGTTTATGATTTAAAATGGGGAAAAAAAAAAAAATTAAATCAATCCTGATGTGAACATTTTCCCACTTGGAAAACCAGCCCAATCCTATATCAAAAGGTTTGGGTTTTTATATGTTTTTAAAAGGTTTAAAAGCTAAATTAATTTTAAATTGTTTTTACATATCTTTCCTATAGACAGAACCACATCATATGATGAGAAAGGGTGGTCCATGGTTTATTAATGTTCTCAGTAAGTACTTTAGCACCAGTCTGTCTGCTTTACACACATTTAATACCATTGCCATCTAAAAATCAAGACTACTCTAACCACAGTGTGTCTGTCCAGGCACTCTAGCTGGCAGTCTGTCCCCTTTTCATCCAGACCAGGTACAGCAGATTGCTTCTGGTATGTCTGCAGTCAAACTCCACTGTCTTCATACCAGCAGACAGTGTCCAGGGAGTACCTGAGACTAAATGATGTTTTTGTCAAGAAAGTACCAAGAAAGGGCCCAGTCCTTCTGGCTGGGTGCTCACTGGTCAGGACAATACTGAATAAATGCCCTAAGCAAACAAAAAAATAAGCAGGAGCTCGTTCCAGGATCACAGGAATCTATAAAGGATCCCACAGGAGAGGGACTTCTACCATACCTTTTGGAGCTGGACCTTG
Source organism: Burhinus oedicnemus (assembly GCA_008921705.1). Classification (NCBI taxonomy): domain Eukaryota; kingdom Metazoa; phylum Chordata; class Aves; order Charadriiformes; family Burhinidae; genus Burhinus; species Burhinus oedicnemus. The sequence continues at coordinate 267,995 of VFFE01006096.1, read as the reverse complement.
GTACCTAAAAGGCAAGACTGCAAGTAAGGCTCCTAACTTCTTTTTTTTTTTTTTTTTTTTTTTTTCCCCAAAAGCTTGCTATTCCCAGGGCCTGAACAGCCAGGAGACTGCTAGTTCATCTTCATCTTCATATGCCACAGCATTTGGAGTAGCTCAAATGGCAACGTGCTGGCTCCAATCCAGATTTATCTGAATGCGAGACATGAACCCAAATGGTATACAAAATGGCATCCACCAAGTTTTATATGAACCCCAGCTGGGTTCATGTTGGCCCCTTGCAGCAATAGATTGCCCTGCCAGCCAGTTCCTCTGACCTATTTGTGCATTCATCGACAGAAGCCATGCTTTCTCTGTTGCCCTGCCTTCCCTGGTCCAGGCAGTTTTGGGGGTCCCATTGCTCCTTGTCTTTAAGAGTTGAGATGCCCTGTGGCCACATGCAGCTTGCTGTTTCTCACTAGTCTCTTCCTGTGAGTGACACATCACCGTGTCTAACCCCCTCAGGCCCAGGTTTGGGACAACAAGAGGAGAAGTCTCATTTCAGCAGGGTGATGGAGCAGCCCAGCCATGACTGGGTCTGTGCAGGACAAGCCAGGAGCTCCGGACACAGCTGTGGGGACAGCGAACAGAGGGATGCCACGTGTGAACATGCCTGAAGCAGAGCTGCTGAGGTCCACCGATGGCAGAGGAAGGGGCAGGCTTCAGCCTCGAAAGGATGACTCGCAGGGAGAGGATGCTCCCCAGATGGCCAAGGGGAAGCGGCTCAGACACGCATTCCTGAGGGCCTCTGAGTCACTGGCCGGGGATGTCCCAGATTGAGAAAGGAGGACATGGCCAGGCTGGCCCGGGGCATGCGGGCGGTCCTGCTGGTGCCAGCACTGCACGACTCGCAGCTCTCCCCCGCTCACCATGAGCACATGACAGAGATCCCAGAAGGGAAAGTGGTTCGGTCCCTCCATCTCCCTATAGATATAAAACACATTTCCCCTGCCTTCACTAAGTACATCCCGTCTGCCACCACCCTTACACAGTATTTTGCTCCACTCACCCTTCTTGACGTGCCAGGGGTGGGGTGTGTAGTTTGCATGGGGACACAGAGGCATATGGGGTTGTGGCCACTCTTGAAGCCCCCTCTTGCCCCACCTGTCCACTGGCCCTGTGAGCCAGCCCCAGGGAGGCAGGAAGGTTCTTTGCTTAGTTCACGACCAAAGGACAGTCAGGAGGGAAGAGAGAAAGGTGAATTCTGACATTTCCCTTGGTACCATGGGATCAGTACCCATGGGAACCAGAGCCAGGACTTTGTGTTTCTTCATTTCCCGGTTCTTCCACGAGGCCTCTGACCCCTGGCAGACATCTCACGCTCCTCTGTCCTCCAGGGCTTTTGTATCATCATCCCCATGATGAATGCAAACACCTTCCAGTTGCGCGCCGAGGTGAGTACTCACAACGTATCTAATCTCTCCTCCCAGCAGAGAGGAGGCACCAGGCAGCTTTTTAGGATCAGAATAGAAGAGAAGAGAATAGAAGTTTCTCCACTTACAATTCTGCCAGACTTTAACCAGGCTCCAATTTTCCATGCTGGGTTTCTGCCTCGGGCTGTGTTTTGTTCTGTATTTTTCAAAAAATTCCATGACTCCATTTCCACCAGCCCTTTGAACAAGGTTTAGGGAGGTCTTTTCTTTTTTTATTTTTTCTTTTGCCCATGTTAAAACATTATTACAAGCATTTTACTGAGAAGCAGCAGTGCCTCTAGGCTTGGCAAGAAGTGTCCCTTGAGTGAGAAGACGGGCCTTTCTCCATCCCCGTGACAGCACCCGAAGTTGGTCAGATCACGAGCCTCTGAAATAGCAGAGGCTGGTTGGAGCTTGGCAGATGGATGAAGCACAAAGTCCATCTGCGCTGAGCGCTCTCCATCTTCTAACAGGCCTCAATCAACGGTTTCACAACAATGCATTGGCCAACTGCGTAAACACAGGGTACAGCTTAAATATAGTCCTTGCTTTGATGAACAATCAGCACTGAAAGAGAAGAGCATCTTATGCAAATAAACAAAGGTCCCGCAGAGCCCAAGTATTTGGACCAAGGTCAAAGGAGAGAAACTGTGATAGGGGAAGTTATTGAACCTAAAAGCACACACAAGTTTTCAGATATGGATTTTGTCTGCTGGGAAGTACTAATTGAAGTGGACTGGACCCCTCCATGGCTTTGGGTTGAATCCAGCAGATCCTAAATCCAAACATTCTCAATGGGAGAACGGAGGAGGAGATGGGGAAGTGAGGAAGGCCAAACCAAAACTCTCCGTTTGGGGCAGATTGATTAACCTGAAACCCTTTTTTGTTTGCTTCACTGGGAAGATGGATGTGTTCTGCTGACTTGGCAGGACCTCTTCTTCTTCAGGGCTTTGGCTTCACTGGCAAAACAAAAAAACCCTGTGGTTATTCCAGCAGCTACAGATGAAGTGCAATCCAGGTAGCTTTTGCGCCCGCAGTAACCGTAGGGCCTTGTGGGACAATCAGCCAGATCTCGCACCCACAGGTCTGTAAGCATCATATGGACCACCAGCAAGAGCCCCCTGGGGCCATGGGGTCAGACCCCTCGGTGCGACTCTGAGCAAATCGAGAGTCCAGTTTTGGCTGCAGGAGCCAGAGTCCAAAATTAGAATTGCCTGATGATGTGAAACAAAGAGGAAGAAAAGGGCAAAAGCAGCAACAGCAGACAAACCAACCCCAAAACCCCAAGCCTGGGGCTCCAGGAAAATCAAATGGGAAGAAATGTGCCTGCTTTGAGGAAGGGTGAGCAAGGGTGGGAGTGGAGGCTTTGAATAAGCCCCGCTCAGCCAGACCTCTTCTGAAGGGCTTAGTGTTGAACGGAGGGGCTTTGTCATACCTCCGCAATTACCTGGCAGGAAAGCCTCAGCACTGGAGAGAGACTCCTGCTCAGCAGAGAGCAGCCAGGTCCCGAGAAGGGATGGAATCCTCTGGCAACAGCCCCATCCTGGGGGCTGGATTTCAGTCTGGACAGTTGCAGCTGAAGTCCACATTTGACAGTCGGTGCACAGACAGGACTATTTCTCTGCTCTGCTGGAGAGGTTGTGAGGTGGCCAGAGAGTAGGAAAAGCCAATGGGTAAAACAGCTGCAGCCTTACAGTACACAGGAACGGGGTCACATCTTGCCTTTAGAGCAGATTAAATTTAAGACCTGTCAACCTCAACAGCATGTAGGTCAGTTTTCTTCCTCTGCCTTGACAGGGAACAAATTTGAAGCCCTGAGGTGTCATTTCTGCATGTCATGCTTTGAGTTGTTCCCTTCCTTTAGTGTGATAGACCTGTTCCCTTCCTGAGGACGATCGTTTTTCAGCCAAACATGTGGTCATTTTGCATTCCTGAGTTATGGAGCACGCAGCTTGTCAAGGGAAAGAGAATTTGGTTTTGTGTCCTGCTGACCCCACAAATGCAGCGCGGAGCTGGATGGTCGTGGCCACCAGCCCCCACAAATGACACCACTCCAGGACAGGCCATTCCCCACGGAAAGGGAGTAAACCCTATGGAGATGCTGTGCTGGGGTAGTTACCTTCTGCCGACGCAACTTGCCACTTGCATTTGCTCCTCAGTGTGGGCAGATGTGCCCCAGCCATGCACAGAGTGGTGTTTCTACAACATCAAACAGCTGAAAGCTAACAGGCTAAAAGGGACCATGTAAAACCCAAGCTGTTTCCTAGACTGACCTTCTCCATGCTCGTCAGGGTTCAGCAATTCCCTTTTTTAAACCAGGGTTTATGGCCTGTGCCTCACCACCAAGTCAAGATACTGCAAGCTATTCCTACAATTAATGAGGAATGAAAGTTCATATGTGCTTGGCAATTATATACAGATCAGAAATTTCTAAAGGAAGTCTTCAACGCTCAAGAAAAAGATTTGGGACTCCAAAAAACATAGTAGGTTGAAAACAACATAGCTGGAATAATGGGGGTCTCAGCTTCCATGAGCATTCGTCCCGACAGTTCAGCATGTACTTCTGGGTGCAAGCATTTGATTGTAAATACCGCTGTTGTGGAAACTTGGCTGAAGGGAATAGACAGACTGTCACACCCACTGAAACAGAGATGATCATTATCACGACTTCAAAGAATAAAGGGGCATGACTGGAAACAGCTGGTTTTGAACTGATACGCATGTGGGGCAGCTCTGGAAAAGATGCACAGCTCTTGCTATCACATGCACCTTTGCTCTGGCTGATATATCCCATTGCTCACGAGCCTGAGAGGGTTGCAGAGAGCTACATTGCGCTGAGGATCTGAACTGACTTGCTGTGGTGCCAGGTGGTCAAACCTTCAAACTACAGAAGACCCTGCATGCAGCTGGGTTAAGACACATACTGTTGAGGGGAGTCTTCCTGGCCAAGGGACCCAAGCTGTGTTTAGATGAGGTTATCCCAGAATGCTTCCCAAATCTTAGATCTGGAGGCATGCTTTGGCTGTGTCCCAGGTCCTGATTGGGTATGTACCAGCAAACCCAGAGCCTCAGTTTGCAGACAGAGGAAGCCCAGATGGGAATGCTGGCGCATCACAATAGCTCCCGACTCTGCAGCGGCTGGAGACCAAGACACAAGAACTGGTTAGCATAGGCAGAGCTCAAGTGACCTGTCTGGCTACATAGAGCTTCACCCCTCTCCTGACTGTCTGCCCATTTCTCCAGCAATGATCAATCCCTCTTATTAATCAGACCCCTGCAAGGTCCTATAAGGAACACCACCACCAGGCAACATCTCCAAATTTCCAACTGACTCGGTTATAGAGCTGTAAAACCAATCCCAACTGCATTGGTTTTGTACAAGGATGGGTTTTTTTAGTTCTTTTATTGGGATGCCATGCAGACGTAAGTCAAGCACCATGCAAAAGGTTGAGTGGATGATGCCACCTTGTCAGTTAAGGTCGTTACCCCATCACAAACAGTAAAAAAGCTCTATTTTCTCCAAACCATAGCTGATTGATGTTAATTACACAACATACTGTGAATCCTTATGGACTGTGTTCCAGAAAGGTTTTTCTTATGATCAGTCTTTCTGGATGAACGTCCTGCCAAACACTGCTTGTTTTCATGGGCCATCTTATTTACTGCCTTATTAGTCTGGTGTTAGATTTTTCCCCCAGTCCTCTGGAACTTCCCCAGAGTTCCCAGATTTGTTTAAAAATCAACACTAATGGTTCAGAGAGCTCTTGGGCCAATTTGTTTATCCTTTGATGCGAGTTATCTGATCCTGCAGAATGTCTAACTTTAATCACTGCTGTTTAACATTCGGCTTCGTCACTGGTAGAATACAAAGTGTTTCATTATCTCTGTAAAGTATGACTGTGTCACCCTACTTCTTTCCAAAGAGAAAAATAAATGTTGAGCAAATAACTTTGTCTCTTCTACACACAGGCTGAATATTTTCCCATTATTGTCTGGGATGTCATTATAGGATTTGGCTTTTCTTGATACATTTAAACAATTTCTTATTATCATTAACCCTAGTGGCCAGACATTTTTCACTCCTGCCTTTAGCTTCTCTTCCCAGGTGTCTGCATGTTCACACCGCTATCAGATTCCTCCTTTTTTATTTACCATTAACATCAGCCATTAACAGGCGTGCACATTGGTGCTACATATTTATGCCAATAATGCTATTTACCTAAGTATATATATATGTATACTAAACCTACAATACCACTGCTTCCACCTTCTCTCTTAGTTGGGCTTGCTTATGCAAAACAGCATACACGCTTCCAGATTAGCAGTTATCTTACAGCATCTCACAAAACAGCCTTAAACACTTCCCGATTATCATCTGTTCAATTTTGTTTCAGTAATTCCTTCCACTCCTTAATTTTACTCCTGATTATTTTCAGCACAGGCAAGTTGTTCTTTTTCCAGAACTTCCAGAACCAGGGGCTAGAGCTGGGCACCTCTGTGCTTTTAAAAATCTGGTCCCTCATCACATATAAACAGCACTGGTCAGAGCTTTTCTGAGTTTGCACATAGTGTCGTGCTCGCTGGCACAGAGACAGCCTGGGAATAGGTTATGGAGTTCCGGCCCATCATGAGACTGGAGAGTTGCATACCCAAAAGGCAGAGGAAGCTGGTTTGGGGTTTTTTTCAGGGGGATGTATCCCTCCTCTGCTCCCAGGCTCAGAGAGAAGGGGAAAAGCCACTGGGGACCGAAGACAGCTTTCATCAATTGAGATGTTTTATTTTGTGTTGGCTTTTTTTTCTTAAACATCCTTTGTTTTCTAACAATAAATCATATCCTGAGGCACAAAGCCTTTAAAAGGACTGGGCATGGACTCTGCTTCCCTTCCCTGGCTGGCGAGGCAGGCCACCAGCTGACAGCAGTCATCAATCTGCAACTCAGCGATCAATCCATCTTTATCTGTCAGCGCGGGGACCGGCTCAGGAGGACCCCGGCTGTGCCAGCCTGCCATCCCCTGCCGGCTCCGGCAGTGCCTGGGGGGTTCACCAGCGCCGAACCCAATCTCCCTCACCTCCCACTCCCCCAGAGCAGGGTCCCACTGTTTCAGGAACCATCCCCTCCTGCTCCCCAGCATGTTTTGCAGTCGGCAGGCTGAGCGCACAGCGGCTGAGCCAAGTTGCCCTCAGGGTCCCCTCCTGTGATCCATCAGAGAGCGGGCACCCCACCTCCTGCCCTTCCGAAAAGCCAGCAACACTAAAGAAGGCAATAGCATCTTTTCCAAACAGAGGGTACGACCAACGGCCTACTCGTGGGTAAATCCTCCCATGAGGTTTCAGAAATCCCAAGCAATTCTTTTTTTTTCCATTGGTGGCTATTTCTACCTCCTGTTGTTTACTGCCCAGGCTTCTAGGTTTGCTTTTTAACATTTGTGCTGCCAGGAGCCAGCAGTTTATGGTGGCGCCTACGTCTTCTGTTTACCCTCTTAATATTGTTCCCCAAAGATGTTCCATTAAAGCCCTCTTAACTGCTCTACCTCATTTGTTATCCAGAATATTGGTTGCTCTCCCAGGGAGATGGAGGTGATCCAGCTCATATGCTCCCTGAGAAAGCAGACCTGATGCTCCATGAACTAAACCACCTCCGTTTTACCTCCCCTTTACACCTTCTGCCCCTCGGTGGTCTCCCTCCCCTACCTGCTTTTGCTTCCAAGATGCAAGGAGGCATCTTGCCACCGATTGTCTGAACTTTCCTCTCCTTCAATTCCCTCCTGAGATCCCTCAAGTTCTTGCTGATCTGAGAAGTATTTTATGAGGCAATTTCATTCATGCCAAATGTGTCATAACCAATGGATCCCTGCCTACAGTCATTAGAGCCCCGTTCAGCCTCTCAGTGATGTGTGTTGTGCCGGAGCCAAGGAGACCGCACACAGGCCCGTCGTCTTTCTGTCCCCTCTTCTGCATCTGGCTGGGCAGAGGATTAGTGTCTGCCTGTGTACGTTTGCTCCATTGGCCATCACTCGCACTCATACTCCCCACAAGTCTGCAGGGATCATGCTCAAAATGGGCCATCGGAGACTGTTTGTATCTTTCTGATGCTGGTTCAGGGTCAAGAGCTGCTGGTCAAGAGCCACACTTCAGTACCTCATGTCTTCTCCACCAGCACAGGCAGCACCTTGACCTCTGCCCGCCAGCTTCCATACAGCAAGGAGAACATGGTTCTTCCCTGGATCGGGGTCCCTGCTTGGCCCCCATCCTGTGGAAATGGCCTCAAAGCTTTGGGGCACGTTCCCCTGCGCCCTTGCACTGCTGGCTGACAGCATCTACACAGCCACAGCGGCCAGACCCATCAGTTGAGATGGGTTGTCCCCCATCTTGTTGCAGTGAGACTGCAAACACGGTGTTTGCATCTCGAGGCAATGTGGGAGTAGGCTGCAGAGACTTACTGACCCAACGGGGCTGGCCAATCTGGCCATCCCTAATTCACGGCATGCTCTCTGTGCTTCTACTTCCTTGGCCAGGAGAAGGCACAGCCTGTGGCTGGCATCAGTTGTTTTGGGAACCAAACACTGTAGCTGCTTCCCTTTCCCTGGGCTTTGTGACTTTGCAGGTCCCTCACACAACCAGAAGGCTGGTGTCCTCCATCTCAAGACGGGGTCACGTCTTGTGGCACAGATCTTTGTTCTTATGGCTGGAGGCTGGCTGCCTGCCCCACCACAGAGCACTGACCAGGCAGGCATCACCCAACAAGCAGATATGACATGAAACCCCACCATGAGCATCCCCAACCAGGACTGCATGTCCTGGCATGTCATGGATGACTAAGGGCTGATGCTGTCCCTGGTCAGGGTTACAGCACAGGGCCCCCAGTGACTCCCTGATGCTACTGGTGGTTGAGATCTGCCCTTGCGGTCCTCAAGGCTTTTCCTCCTCATTGGCACAGGACCATGTGCCAGGAGAGGTCTGTACTGCTTAGAGCAGATAGGGCAAAGAGGTCTGCCCCATCTCACAGCCCCAGGAGAGGGATAGGACTGCGACAAGGTTTCCTCTGGTGCTTGCTCCAGAGGTTGGAGAGGATTTCAGTGTCGTGAAAACACCCGGTCAGGGTGGACATTTCAGGGACAGGGATGGTGGAGCAGAGGCAGCATGGTGGTGGGAGGAGATAGGAGTTTCTTGAGGAAAGAGAGAAACCTCCAGCCTGTAAACCCTTTTGGTGCTCCTGGCACAGTTCAGGCCAGGCAGTGGGGCAGGGGGGAAGGCGCAGTGGGGTCTTGACATGGAGCCGCCTGGAGCTGATGTCCCGGCCTCTCTTAAAATGTCCTCGAGCGCTTGGATTTGCCTCAGATTAAGTCCAGTTGCCCGGGCTGGCGTGTACCCGTACACAGGCTAAATGAGAACCACCCGTCACACCTCCCGTCCTCCCCATCCTCCCTCCTCCTCTCCCGCGCAGGTTCATTAAGGCCTTCCCCAGTGAAAACAGGCTGCGTTTCAGGGGGAACGCCGAAGCGTTTGATATTTTCCACTCTGCGTGTCAAGGGCATTTACAGTCGGCGTCAGGCTGTTCCGTCAGTCTGAGGGAAGCACTTTGAAGTGTTTGTGGTAGAGGCCACATGTGCAGTCAAGATGTGCCGCAGCCGCTGGGCTCCCCAGCCTCTCGCTCCCTTTGCATTCCCAGCACCATGTGACAATCAGCAATACAGCTTAACTCTTTCGTGCCACTGGCTCATCCCGCTTGGATATGGGGGACAGGGTCCCCATCCCCTGGTGCATCTCGGTGGCCATGCCAGAGAATCCTGTGGCCACCCTCCTTTGTTTCAGAGAAGCGGTGGCACAGCTCGGGCAAGCATGTCTGGTGAAGGTGATGGGACAGAGCTGGGAGGCCTCGAAGCTTCTGGTCCAAGGGAAGGATCTGACGCTAATCCCCACAGATGCTGCCAGAGGTCCTGCTTTGATGATGAAAGTAGCATCGCTTGCCACGAGCAGCTGCGGAGTCGGATCCCACCCTTGCCTGTCCTGCAGTGGGACCCAAGAAGCCGCATGGAAGGAGTCCCAGTGGCTGTGACACACCAGGGATGTCCACGATGACATTACTGCCTGTCCCTCTGGCGTAATGGATGGCATACAATGAAATGGGCAGCAGTTAGGCTGTGTGGCTGCTGCCTGGGGACCTCCGGGCACATGGTGAACAACTGCAGCCACTTTGCCTTGGAGGCACTGGTGCAAGCCCGGCAATGTTTTGAGGAGCTCTCTGCAGGGGCAGCGGTCAGGGATGAATCTAATTTCTTCGCACAGTAGTCGTGTAGCGCTTTTCCATAGTGCTATGGGCTTTAGGTTATTTTCCTGTGAGAGGAGCTTGCTTAAAAAGAAACATGGGGATCAGCAAGCACAGCTGCTCTTTGGGGGAAGCTCTCCTCAGCTCCCTAAGAAGAGTGCCAGGACGGAGTGGAGAAATTCAAGACACATGGTGTCACCAAGTGATGCTTCCCTGGTGCCCGAGAAGCACCTTCTTCCCTGGCTCTCTGCAGTGCCCCCAGACAGGAAGAGAGTGGACTTTGGTCCTTGTGGGTGGATTTCCATCTTTTTTTGGGAGCCCCTGGCTCGCACCTTTGGAAGTCCTGTAAGACAGAAACTCAAACTTCACTACCACACGAGCCTGTCTCTGCCGGGGGCTGAGCTGCAACCTCCATGGGGTGGTTTTAATTCTGAGCAGATTCCCAGTCTGATCCTCACAGTGTGGACCCACTGCAGTGATAAAAAGGACATGGAAGGCAACAGGGGAGGAAAGAGCGCAGTGGAAAAGGCAGAGGCCTTTCTGTGCAAGCTCAGAGTTTAACAGCTATGAGCTAAGGGGACAGGGATGTGAGCTGCAGAAAGGCAGCTCCCACCCTTTGCTGCCGCCTCTGGCACAGCAGTGGTTTTTGGGGGCCAGCATGGCGCTGCCCCATTCACTCGACCCTGCATCCCCAGAGCACAGAGCAGAGCTGAGGCTGCAGGCATATTCCTCCACGGCACTGCTGGTCTGCCATGGCAGCACAGATCCAGCACAGGAACGCCACTCCAGCAGCTGCAGCGTTAATGCATGGCACAGAACAAAATCATCTTCCTTTCCAATTATTGCATTACAGAGGGTGGAGGCCCTGGGGAAGGGTGTCATTGTACTGGCTCTCGCTTGGCAGGGAAAAAAAGTCTTCTGGGCCACAGCTTCCTAGAAAAGTTGAAGCCAAGGTATTATCCAGTGTAACTGACCTCTCCTCCTTCCATGAAAGCCCCCTCCCTGCAATTAATTCGAGTCCTGGAAACCCCTGCCTTCCCCCCTGATTTCCCAGCCCCCAGCAAAGCGTCTGACTCAACCCACATCCCTCTTGCCATGGCTCTTCTTTACCGAGATGATTGACTCCATCACCCAGGGAGGACTGCACTTTCCTGTTATCAAAAGGATCGATCAGACAGCCCTGTCCTTGCATCTCTGTGTGTGTGTGTGTATTTTCATGTGCTTTTGTGTTCAGCTGGCACTGGGAGGAGAGGTGGCGTGAAGTTACAATCTGCTCTGATTCATCAGACCACCTCTAAATCCAAAACCCTCGAAATCTGAAAGGTCAGAATTAAACAAAGGACTCCTGGTGCTGCCCCTGGCACACCACCCATGCAACCTAATAAAAGTAGGACCCACACATAAAACTTCAGCCATCAAAACATCACCTGCTTAGCCCGAGTTCATCATCGGTGCAGTGGCAAGAAGGGGATGCAGGATGGCTACCTCAGGTGGGAACAGCTGCCTGAAACAGCCTTCCAAACACTAGAAAACTGGAGCAAACACCAGGCTGGCTGGAGCTAGCAGCCCCACACTGGGCTGCCTTGCAGCTTGCAATGGCTGTACATGGTAGAGCTGGTCTCTGCCTCTCCTGGGAGCTGCACCAAGCAGCTTCAATGCTGAGATGAAAAAAAGCCAAAACGGGGCAGGTGGAAGGGAGCTGGATGGGTTTTCAGGCTAGTTTCCTAAGGAAACACCACTGATGCGCTAGCCGTCTACCTGTGTTTCCGTATCAGTTTTGAACTGTTTAGCAAGTTTTGAAACCTATTTGGTCAAAGGGGCAGACATCTCAGAAGCAGTAAATTAATGACACTAAAATACTCTTACAGGAGAGAGAGATCCAAACTGGGGGCCCAAGTGAAGAGAAGATGAATAACCTCGGTTTTATTAGGCACCAGGAGGAGATGTAGGAAAGCTGGCTTCATCAATTTCACAGACCCACTGGCTTTTATAGCTCTGCTTCAGTGCAAAGAGGAAGCTGAGTTTCAAAACTTAAACCAAATTAGTAGGTGCGGATTGGGCCTGTTGCATCATTCTTATTCCAATCCTGAGCTCGTCAAGGCAGGAGTCAGAGCTTCCTACAAGTCTGCCAAGAGTTACCTGAGTCACACAGACCCAGAGCAGTCCAGGAGCGGATCCACAAGCCCAGGGAGTAACTCCTGGCTCAGGGCAGCTCTTGGAGCCGGCAGCCAGTGGTCCTCTGACCTTACTCTTGGCCAGGGGTCTACACGGCTTTCCAAGTCGATATTGTCAACTCAGTGCAAGCCTGATCAACTAAACCCAATAAAAGGCAGAGACACCATGTAAGCAGGAGCCGGTCATGCCTGCAGCACGTTAGGTTTTTTGGCTTGAGGGATCTTTCTGATGAGGCTTGTTTTCCATTTCTGCTGGAATTGATCTCTGAGGTAGAAATCAGTTTCTTTAGAGTTCTTCTTTTTCCTCCCCCATTTCCCTCCCCCGCTCTGCCATCAAACTCACAGCACCAAGAGCGGGTGGATTTCCTTCCACCTTGCAAACCCCAGTGAGACTGGTTTCCTAAGACCTGAATGTGCCACAGGCCCCAGCTGTCCATCACCCACCCTGAGATTCATCCCTGTCAGCATGCCAAGCCAAGCTTCGATGCCAAGGATATGTGAGATAATTCTGGTTCGGGTCACGGTCAGGGAATGAAGACAGCTTCCCCTTTCTGTGCTCATGACACATTGTACCCGCTTATAGCCCGAAAGGTGCATACAGCTGCAGTCTGACCTTCTGGTCACCAGTACAAGGTGTATTAAGGGCAACATTTCACGCTTGTATAAACCCTTTACTCAGAGGATCACAAAGCGCTTTGCAAATGCTTGCTTATTAATCCTCACCATGGTCCTGGGAAGAAATAAGAGACACAGGGGAACCACCTCGTTTGCTAAGGAGAGCGGGTGCTTTCTGGGGTGAAACAGAGGCATTTAACAGATGAGAAGACTGCTGGTCAACATAACACACCAGTCAAAAAAGAAATGAAAGGAATTAAAATTGTGGTGAACAAGGAGAAGCTTAGGCAGGAATCGTGTCATTAATCACACTGAAACTTGGCTAAGACAACAGCGAAAGGTGCCATGTGATTTTTATCAGGCTCTGTTAGTGCTCCGTTTGTACCCTGCAGCATCCCATGAGAACGGGCTGGGACGGCAGGATCAGTACTCAGCTTGGAAGGGAAAGGGCTGGGCAAAACTTCCACAAGCAACAGTGTGATTGGGGTTGCTGGACATGACCTACTGCTGCCCATTAGGCCTCAGGCAGATGCCCGAGGCAGCACCTCTACTAATTCACCAGCTGTGAAGTTCTTGCTCCCTGTGACTGCAGGGGCATGGAGGTCTCTGCCCATAACCCATGACACTGTTGTCACCTGCTGTTTGTGTCACACACACCCCTACCCCTTGCACCAATGTGCTTTTTGCCATTCCTGCTGCTGAATTTGTGTTGTTTCAAGCAGACAAGACAAAGGCACGCCTGGTCTTTACCTGCAGTATTATTTTCTCATGTAATCTCTGCACCTTGGACTGCCTACCTCTCTTCAAACCTACCAAAAGGTCCTCAACCCCGACACACCCTCCAGTAAGCTGCACTTGCAGATCATTTGCAGAAAATCAGAGGTAGTTACAGCTACATAATCCTCACTACTGATGCATCTCAAGGTGGTTTACAAATAACCCAGGAACTATGCTCTTCGAAGAGGGATTCTCTGAAAAGCCAACTCTACACGGTTGTAAGATGTACAGTGCCTGGTCCCTAAAACAGAAACATCCCAGATGACAATACTGGCAAGGAAGAAAGGTCAGTTAAAGCTAGTTTTCTCTCCAAGATTTCATGAGACATGAATTTGCCAATCCTTCCATTCTAACAACTCATTTCAGAGTAGATTGTACACGACTGAAGGATACTAAGAGGGGCTGGGCACACTGTGTAGACATGTATCATTTTGCGAATGCTAGCAAATTAGCTCTAGATGATGGCAGGAGGTGGAGGATGAGATTGTTTAACTTGAATAAAGCAAGAGCTCAGAGTCTTTTTTTCTGGGCACTGATAGCTCTAGTAATTATCAGTGCCAGCTCTGCCAGCCCTGTGCCTCTGTCCAGGCCACGTACCACTCTGAGGTGGCTTTTTTATCCTCATTGCAATGAAGTATTTTACCCCACTAGGGTTTATTATTCTTTTATAGACTGAAGGGCTTCAGCCTAATCTTTCAACAAACAAAAAGAATCTTTCAACATTTCAATGCTGTTGTAATTGGCTCCAAAAATAGCACCCTCAAAGCCACATTTCTTAAACTTCTCAAATCCAAGGATTACCCTTTTTTTCAGAAAAAAATAATAATCCAAAGACCAACTTGTATATTTTTCATATATCAAATCAAATAAACAAAAGACTAACATTTGAAAGTTAATCTATAGTAGCTTTTATTTTCTCCCATTTTGTTTGCGTGCTTGCTTCTGTGGCTGTTGGAGGGGAGGAGAGAGGGTTTACTATTGTTTCATGAGCTACCACTGGATGTTTTATAGACCACCAAAGGCCCACAGATCACAGTCTGAGAAACACTGCTTTAGAGATAAATAGGCTCGTTACAGGAGGCCCTTGCTCTCTGCTCTGCTTTATGGCTCATGCTGCAGCAGACTGCCACACTTTGTCTTTAAATCCTTTACATTGCCCACTGAAGGGCACTGGTTGTCTCCCCTGGGGACCAGATGCTCTGCACTGCTCAGTTCATGCCATCCTGTCCTTGCAGTTACTGTGCATTCAGTTTATACCCCTGGATCCATGCCATATTCCATGTACTCCACCCAGGTCAGCTCGATGGCAAAGTACCCTTGCCCAAGGGATGCAGAATAATGCCAGCTTGTTCTGTATCTTAAAAAAGACAGCGTGTGTCCTCTTGGAGAGGATGAGTTGTCTCCACTGCTCCTCTGTTATCGTAAGTGGCTTTTCCTGCCAGGAAGACTGGCCTCGGTGCAGCCCTCTCTATGGCACCCCCAGCTCTCTCCAAATTTTGCAAGCAGACACCTTGGCACCTCTGGTTGCCTTCAGACTCTGTTAGTGTTGGCTGGCTGGGACTGATAGCTTCCCTCTTCTTTCTCCTTGTTCCATTAACTGTCACGTTGGGGGGTTTGATCTTCCCTGGAACCAAGGCCTGCCAAAAGATTTACTCTTCTGCAGTGCTCCGTTTCACATAATTGCCAGAGAAAGCTGTGCAGTTGGTAACGACCAAGGTAAGGAAACACACTAGATGCACTCAGGATATAGTGTTCACATATTGTACTTTCACAAAGGTATAGCAATGGAAACATTCCCTATTTTGATTGTCCCAAAGCCACAGGAAAAAGGGAATTAAGGGAATTGATATGTCTGGGATAGATGCCAGCTCTGATTTACTCACATTTTTACCCTGATCTGAAATACCTTGGTCAGAGATGGAAAATTTTTATAGAAGACATGAACCAAATCAGACCCTGCAAGTGGTGGTATCCAGCTAAGAGCTATCTCAGCCGGCACAGTCCGAGAAACGTAAAAACAAAGGAACTGCGAATCCAATGGCCAACAGCAGCTCTGTAAGAAATTTCTTCTCTTCCTGCAGAGGGTTTGGACATTCCAGCATCACCACGGCTAATAGCCGCATTTGCAGTCTGTCTTCTGACCACAAAGTGCCTAAGGTACCAGAATACCAGTGAGTTAGGATGTAGGGGTTGGCTTGGCTCCTGGAAAGAGGATGTGCTTTATCATCAAATCCCAGCATGATTTGGTATGGAGAGGCACAGAGCGGTCAAGCCAGAGTGGTAAGCCCAAAACAGGGTTGCCTTTGGAAGCAGTATAAAAAGAAAATATCCTTGCTAATATAACCTTGCCTTCTAGTTTAACCTCCGTGTTCCCTCAGAGAGTGCAAACATGCCTGCACATATTTTAGGCACAGCAACTCACTTAGGAAGACTCAGATGTAGCATAAGTCCAATTAAAGCAAAATGGAAAGAAAGTCCCAAATTATTTCAATGTGTCAGTGAGGAGTTTGCAAATCCACTGGTTATTGCAAAGTTGTTCTGGGAAAAATAATTTCTGTATAGATTCCATCTCACTTTGCGGAATTCCATGGGAGTTTTGCCATCAACTTCAATGGGAGAAGGACCAAAACATATAAGCAAGCTTTAGCCATGCATTAATTAATTGTGCTTCAGGCCAAATGCATTTGCTTTTATGCCCCAATCCTCCAATGAATTTTCTATAGAAAGATCTCTGTCCCTGCAGTGGTGTCCACTGAACTTGCACAAGCAAGGTCTAATTCAAGATCCCATTTGACTGTCCAGAAACCCGTAAGAACATATATCTGCATTAATCTTGCTGAGATTAATATGAGTTCAGTCAAGAGCAGAGTTTGATGAAAAGATCTCATTAGATATCAAGCTGCAGAGTAGATCAAAGCTTTTTTTTTAGCTCACTAATGAAACAAAACAGAAACAGCACTGCAGAGGAAGCAGCTTGCTTGTTTGTCACGGCTCTGGTCTTTGGGAAGGTGAGTACAGAAACCATGAAATTATTACTGCTAAAATAACCAAAACAAAACACAAAATTAGTCAGATCCTTAATGCAGAATATTATCCACAATTCCTTCTCTCATTAAAATTCCCAAACATCAGAAGTGTGGATGAAGTGTTCTGCCCACATCACTCACCTTCAACCTCTGTTCATAACAAGGGAAAATAATGAAGGTCCTTTCTTGATTTATGAAGCAAGGGTTTGGGGTTTTTTTGCATGTATTTGAATATTAACAGGACCCCAAATTTCTCAGTGTGCCGCTCCAAAGATGTGCCTATGGTTCCTCTAAGGTTGTGCTCTGCAGTTCAGCTCTCTGCTCTCTAAGGCTTTCTAACACAAAGTTACCAAAGGGCAGATACTGCCATGTTTTTTTAAACTTGCTAGAAAGTCATTTGCTCCCTTAAATGTGATTTATGTCATTCAGCTAGAAAGTTTGTTTTCAGTACAAAATACTTTTTAATCACTTCCCTTAAGTCTTTCTACTTCATCTCATCTGGTTCCTATGGAAATCGTAAGTCTTCCAGAACTGCAAATTCTGTTTCCCAGCCAACGTTAGGAAAACTGATTTTTTTCCACTACCTTCTGAGATAGTATTTGCATATAAATACTGTTCAGATCTCAGAAAATTTATTTGAAATTATTCTTATTAGTCATTATACTGGAGACCTTCCATGTTTCCACAAGCAGCCATTTTATTTTTTCTCCCTTTCCACGTAAGCAAAAAAAGACCTCCCATTTGCCTCTTCGTTAATCCTCAGCTCGTTTTTACATGCAGTTCTTCTTCACCAGAATTCTTGTTATATTTAAAAAAACAAAGAGAAAATGATAAACATTGGCATCTTTTTGGCCAAAACAGAACTTCCTACCCTTGATCCATGGATGGCTGGCGAGGTTATAAAAGTTTGTAGTTGGTCTGGGGAACCAACTATTCTTAAAGACTCTCTATTCGAAGTTTAACAATAAAAGTGTAAGTGCTCCAAAAGACATAAAGAAGGTTGACAGGGATCTTTGCCATAGTTTGGGAACCTCTGTGCTAAGAGAGAAAGAGCATGGAGTTGTATGTCTTTTCTATGTATGACAAGCTACAGTGAGCTGAACAAAAAGTGACAGATTTCCCTGCCGGGGTGAACATCTCACATGTTAATGACCCGTAAAAGAGACCTACTGTTTGAGTCAGCCAGAACCAGTAAGGCTTCTCTCTGCTACATATTACGTATTTCACAAGCACACACATTATACATTCATTGAACTTCCTGGGCTTGTTGCTGGTGCTTTTTTCCACCTCTCCTTTCTCTCCGCTGTCCCTCTCTCCTGTTTCAAGGCTCCACCTCACTGCGGTGTACTCACTGCTCCACCGCACTTGCAGGTGTAAAACAACGCTGAAACACAGGAAGGGAAAACACTCTCCATTAGGCAGTACAACAGCAGGGCACGACTACAGATGGATAACAGAAATGTCAAGCAAGTGATGTGCAAGCCTCTGCTTCCAAGTCTTGTGAAGAAGCTTCCTTCACCAGTACTTGGGAGGAGGACCCAGAAGCGGAGGTGCAGTTGGAGCAATGTGTTTAGCTTGGGCAGGGGGAAAACCAGCAATATTCTTCCTCTCCCCTATATGGATCACTTTCGAAAATCCCACTTGTTCTGAACACTGTCCCAGGCAACGAGCAGGCAGAACACATCACCATATGAGAGCCACATGCTGAGATCAAGTGATGAAAATCTTTTCTGTGTCTCTGCGTCTCTCCTGCAGGGCACCTGAATACCAGAGATTCATGAGCATTTGCAAAGGATTTGCTTTCTCAGCATGATCATTCTTGAGATTAGCATAGAAACTTAACAATAACATAAATTTCATCTGTCCCCTTGTTACCTCCTCATGCACCTCGGGATTCTTCAGGATCTTCTCAGTTGTTGACAAAGAAGTTCTTCTCCTTTAAAAGAGCAGAAAAATATGGCTTGTTACTGTCTTCACCAGGTTGTGAGATATAAAGTATTCTTGAGAAGATCATCCCCTCTACTCCTGTAAAGCAGCTATAGCTAGCCGAGAGCCTGTGTCTTTTCATCTGCTTCATTAGCTACCTATTGGAAATTTTCAGGGCTTGTGCAGCTGGGAGATGACTAAAACAGTGCTAAGAAGGGCCATGGGTCTCTGGGTTTTGCAGCCGCAGCACCCATGGAAAGAAGACCTGACATACATGCTGGCAGCCATGGGTGAACCTTCTTTCAGAGGAAATGGAGACGCGCTGGGATCCTCCCAAGAGAGCAAAAGAATGCTTCCAGACAGTCAGGTGGAGCAGCCTGCTGGCTCCATCAACCTGACGGACTTGGCAGCCTCTCCTGTTCCAGCTGGCCACGATCCTGGAGTCTGCAAAACCGAAGGCAGAATTTCTGAATTATTGGGAGAAAACAGATAGCTGCATAAGCTTATACACAGTGATACACACATACATATATATATATACACACACACATACTCATGCACATACATTTATACACATCATGGAGTAAGCAGCACCTCCTTTAGTAAGCTTGCAGGATATATGAACTCCTAGTAGGACTTAAATCCCGATGTCTTATCCTATAATGACTAAGCTGGTCTCTGTGTTGGGCATGTTAACTCTGCAGGAGAGCTCTGACATCTTCCTGGAGGAGATTTAAAGATGTATTTTTATTAGCTTTTGTAGAAGAATCACTGACTAAAAACTCCTATCTGAGGCTTGCCGAACAGCCTCACGTTCCCTGGGTTCCTCTAAGTCTGAGTCCTCAAAGTCTTTCTGTAGCAGAGGCCAAATCCCACTTCCAGCTCCAGTCTGGGCGCCAGGCTTGCTTGCTAGGCTCTCGACTTCTTCAGCCCAGAGCAGAGTTCCTGCTTACGTCAGCAGTAGTTGGCCAAGAGAAAAAGAGAACAATACAGCCTTTATAGATTGACAAATTTGAGTTTACTATAAATTATGCAGTATATAACATGGCTCAGAGGAGTAATTTGTCATTCTTTGGGATCCTTATATTTTCTATCCTTTCTTTCTCTTCCTTCTCCACCTTCTCTTTTTCACTTCTCCTCCCTTCCACTTCTATCTTTTTACCTCCTTTTCTCTCTCCTGTCTGCATTTCCTCCCTCCAACAAATCCCACTACTGCGCCAATGGCTCCACTCCAATCCCTACCTCTGTGTTATCTGCTAAAATCACTGACAACAGAACATCTAAGTGGAGATGCATTCCAGTGTCCTGGAAAGGACATAGAGCAAAGAGAGCAGGACTTGAGGGGCAGGAGGACTGGGATATGCAAGAAGACTTACAGGCAGGAAAGGCCTGGGGTACATACACTGGTACAGGCAAAAGAGAGAGCTCACCCCCAGCAGTGGCTGAAAGAATTCTCTACAGCATTTCTGCCTGGAACTGTCAGTCCAAGAATAATTACTTTTCATAGTCAGAAGCAGAAAAATAAATAGAAAAGTGTTTCATCTTTGGAGTGGTGGATATTTGATCTTATCTGGAATGAGTGTGTGTGTACATGTGTGTATACGTCACTGTTGTTATTTTATTACAGAGTGCTGCATAAATCTTCCTTTTTAGACACATGGCCACTGGTTTAGGGAATATTTATTGTTAAATGCCTCAATTTTTGCAGACCCAACTTTTCTTGGTTTCATTCTCAGGACTACTTGGCATAACCAGTGCCTTTGCCACAGATGTCCCAGACACTGCTCTTAAAAAAATTATCCTGACCAAAATTGGTGCTTTGGCCTGTGTAAACTGCTAAACATCATCACAAAGCAGCAATTAGGCTGTAAGTTACTTACAATCTTTGCCTCTTCAAACCTTAATATTTAGGTCACGCAGAAGAGTGTAGTTATGGACACAAAAACAGCATTCACAGGTTGCACCATATTTGTTCAAACTCACCTTTGGTTCTCTTCCAAAAGCCAACCTCGCAGCTGACATTTGGTGTGCTGCTCGCCTTACCTGGATGCCTGCTCAAGGGAGGAGAAATGCCTTCTCCACAGTGAGTACAGGCCTTGCTCAATTCACTCCAGAACTTGAGCCTCCACCATTCAGGAGTCAAAAGACTCCAGTGCTGAAAAAACCCAAGTTCCCTGTGGACTGGCTTTCTGCGACACCAAGGAGCTGCCTCTCCCAAGCCAGGACCCAGAAGATGCCGTGCAACCTAACAAAACTTGACCAACCCAGCTACCTTCCTGTCTAGTTACCACAAGGTAGCTCTTGTCTTGTTAAGTTCTTGTCCTATCAAGGTCACCTGACAAACAAAAACAGTTTCAGAAAAGAAAACTCCCTTGAGCTCATCCCTTCTGTTCTTGTGGTCAGTGCCAGCCCATGTTCCCCTTTGCTCTTTCCCAGTCACCCAGGACAATAGTTCTATGCCCCTCATTATGCTTAAGGACATGCTTCGAGGTCCCAGAGGAAAGCACAAACACACACAGACTTCCTAGTATTAAAGGTATTCTGCAAAGCATGGAAAACCTTCAGGACAGTCAGAAGAGAGAAGAACAGATGAGATTAAACCCACAGTCTGCATTCCCAAGGCCCTGAGTGCACCAAAAAGCTCTGCAGTCTCTCCCCTTTCCTTGGGGTTTGGCCACCTGCACTACAGGCCAGCTCTGATACAGTGCAGCTGCAAGCTGGGACCAGACTGCTGTGAAAACCAATGTGAAATAACTGCATGCAGTCTCTACGGGGCCCTTTCCCACTTCATGTGGGAGCTGCCTTTAAACTCGGGCCCGTGCCCTTGGTCTTTGCCTCAGCCACCTTGCAGGTCTGCCTGTGCTCATACACCTTGTTGATCCTGATCCTGGATGTGGGGGGAGAGATGTTCCCTATTACCCTTGGAAGCAATCAGATCCAGGAGTGGGTGCCCAGGTCCTCTGTGCTGCAGTGCACTTACCCTGCTTGCTGAACACCAGGACGGGCAATTTAACCAGTCACGCTGGTCCCCATCACAAGTGGGTGATGATCTTGTCCTTGAGGCCATCTTATCAGACTGGAATTGACCCCAGGCAGAACTGTTCATGACACAAGCCACTTTACATCTTCTCCAGGACAGGAGCAAGCTGAAGATCAGACCGTTGCGTTTTAGAAGACACAAACAGGGAACCATGTCAAACTAAAATCACAGAGAACGTAATTTTACCCTCATTCTTCCTAAAATCACTGGGCTCTTTGTGCCAATGTTACATTTTGACATCATGTTTCCTTTCTTTATAATTTTCTGTTCAGCACAAAGTGATATGAGAGCACAGAAACTCTCTCTGAGGATCGGAGATAGTGAAAGCCCTTCTGGATCATCTGTTTCAGAGCAGGTCTCTATCTATCCCCCAGTTTTCACTTGCTGGAAAGTTACCCAGACATACGTTTGCAATTAAACTCTCAGTTCCTCGCAGGCTCATGGCAAATAGTCTGCTTCACCTGGGTCACATCTCTAAAGGGAATTCCCCCAGTCTGGATTTGCAGGCCATATTCAGTGGCAGCTCTGACACAGGTATTAGCCATAATGGAATCCATGTCAATTATGAGTTCATCCATTCATTTTTCTATCCAGGCCTCCCACTCAAATTTCAGAGATCTCCTTCTAAAATGCAATTTGACCCATTTTGGAATGGAGAGAGTTCCTTAGTCACTCCATTTGAGACCAATTAGGCTGTTTGATTTGGGATCCTTTATCCCTCAGCGCTCTTAGTCTGTCTGTTCCAATAAATGTTGCAAAAAATCCCAGTGTCTGAAATCCCTGCATGTTTCATGGACTCTATTTCCTACCCAGTAACTGCACTCCCTTTACTCCTCTTTCATCGATCTGAGTCAGTCACAGACTCTGGGGTTACTTTGTGCATACCAGCTCCATCTCCTTGAACTGCCCTTCAACTTTGTGCCTGTGGAGGCCATGAGGATGAGGAGACATGATTGACTTGTAATGCTTTCTGCTGGCTTAAGAGCCTGAAGCAATCTCTTTTGCGGCTAACCCACAATGCGAGCATGCTCTCAGAGTTCACTTTTAATCAACCTCACTGATTTGCTTGCAATATTGATCAAATCATAACCGCTTCCTTCCCAACCATCCAATGGATAGTCCAGTCAGTCCATGAGTTTGGGGAGAATTCCAGCTTTCGAACCAAGGAGCAATCACAGACTTGCAGTGATTATTGGAGCTCGAGGCTTTTGTTTTATGTGTCATTCTCAGATGTTTCCAGCCCCTCACGTCCCTGTAGTCAATGGTGTGGATTCAAGGCTGATAATGGAAACAAGGTCGCAGGTTGTAAGAAGACATCTACCTGCTTTAATTCAACAGTCTTTAGAAGTTCTCCACATGTTCCAAACAAGAATAGCCTGCAAGGTTTGTGAAATCAGGGTGCACCCACGGTACAGATATAATTTAAACCTAATATAATGTAAACCTTTGATTGAGGAATGAGCCTGAGCACATATTTAACTGTCATCACAAAGAAGATGGCTTTCCTCATTAGGGGCCCAGATGAACTGTTACAGTAAGTCCAAGACCTGTTAGAGGAGAAGGGCTAGAATCGGCTCTTCCCTCCTGAGCCTCTGGGAACAACCCTGAACTTTCAGTAAGGGAGGTTTGTTTCAGAATCCAAACCTGAACCTGACTCTGAATTTGGCCGCTCGCCCCCTCTTCCATGCAGCAGATCTAGCCTGGCTGAAGGCCTCCACAGCCTTGCGCTATGCAGGGAGTTCAAAATCCAGATCTGGATTTTGCAGCCTGGGATCACCTCTGACTTTCCCGGCTTCAGAACCGCAATTCCATTTGCTTTACGTCACTCGCCTGTTTGCTTTGGGGGAAGAAAAAACCATTTTAAAAAGCCCAACCAGTAACAATCCAAAAGACAGCAACACTGTCCCAGCAACATTCCTCCTCACAGAGCAAGGAAGAAGACAATTAAGCCCAGCAGTACCCACATCCTTAGCCCTTTGGGCCTCACAGCATTTTCTCCCTCTTTCCCCTGTCTTTGTTTTGGGGGTTTTATTTCAATTTTTATCACTTTGGCTCGTGCTGCCTGAGAGGCAAGGGACCTCAGTGGTGTCCTTGAAGTGTTTACTCAAGACTGGAGCACACCCAAGAGGTGGTTTTCAAGGCCCCTGCAAGCCTCTGAAACCCCACACTGTGTGTGTGTTTTGCAGAGGGGGATGGCTGCAGCTGGCTCTGCAGAATTTGCCCTTGGGGATAGGTTTCCCTGCCAGTGATGGAGAGGTGTTGGGAGCAAAGCGCGTCGTCTTCATCCTCCTCTTTTGTCAGCCCTGCTCTGGTATTTGGCCATGGAGAAGTCATCGTGCTTGAAGCTAAGGCTCTGTCCCTATTCTGGAGAACCTCCAGGCTCCCAGCAGCGCAAAGGAACAGTGCTCCTTAGGTTTCCTGAGCCTAGAGCACTGCCTCCTTTGGGGGCCTTCCCTGCACATCCTGAACCCAGGAGCTCTGATATCATCCCACAGAAACGAGACCTCCAGGCCTCTGTGTCTTGCTCCCACCACTAATCAAAGTGTACCTATCCCCACTACTGCAGCCTTGCAGGAGCTCTAAGTTAGGGATCATCTCTTCAGTGACACATGACAGTCAAAGCCCATGACATGCAGGCTTTGCAAAATTTTTTAGCAGTGTTACTTTTTATGGTAGGTTGCATAAAATTTATAGATAGAGCCAAACAAAGCAATACAGCGTTCAGTGCATCCCCATTCTCCTTGCCATCACCATTCTTGCGCAACCTCTTCAACTTGGGCCAAGGCCTGTGGACTATCCAGAGTTGTCCTCCTGTGCAGGACTTCTCCACACCAGGGAATCTATCCTGGAAGCAGCTTCATCCTGCTTTTGCCCATTTGCAACCTTGGTGGCTCTTCACTGAATGCCCTCTGTTTCCTTCCTAAAGCCTTCTCTGTTTCTCTTCGTTGCCACCTGCCTTCCTCTTCTTTCTGGTCCTCCATCTCATGAGTTTTTTCCATGATTTTGAATTCCTTTGCTCTTCCAGAGTGGGTAAAAACATTTTATATCGGTGATAAGGTAATATTTTGAAAATAAACTTACAGTCAAACTATATTGATAGGCATATGAGCATGTGTTCTACTTTGACACTGATTTTCTGAAACATTCAAAAATATAACCAAATACATTTCATATTGGAAAATATGAGATTTCAGAACACTCAAAATCTGTGGAAACAGAACTTTCTTGCATTACAAAAATGTTTCATTTTGGGAAAGCCTGGGTTCTCTTTGCTTTTCTTTTCTCCAGAAAAAAATACTCAAAACAGGTACTTTTTAATGTTTGCACAAAAATTAACATGTCTTTTTTAAAAATCTTCTAATGAAAAATGTCCAGTAGGTCCAGGAGCTGGGTTCATTCCATGGTCACAGTCCCTATTGATGGTGGTGAGGTTAGTTATGCTTGGTAAGAGATACAGTGAAGAACTAACAAACATCCTTGCTGTTCTGTGCTTGTCCCAGCTTTTCTCCATTGCAGGCACCCCCCTGTGCTCTGATCTCTTGGTAGGAGGGAACGCAGTATTTGTTATTGGTTTCGCACTGACCATGGAGCCTCATTTCTTATGCAGCCTCCCAGGACAATCCCGGGTTCTTATGTGCAAATGAAATATGGCTCTGTTGGTGCATGCTGACGGGCCCTCTCCATGGGCAGCTTGCAAAGAAACTCACCCGTGTCATTCTGGCACCATTCTGAGCCCATTACCTCTGCTCCTGCTGCTTCTGCTTCCTCTGGCATTTTCAACGTTACCGTGGAATGAGGAGTGAGCCCCAGAAGAGGCACATACCTAGAAACACAGCACTTGTTCCGCTGCTGCTAATAACTACTGACACTTGGTTTTCCACACCTCCACATAGGTGAATTAAGCTTTCTTTGTTGTGCAGAAGAGCTCAAGCCCAACCATCAGAGCAAACTGAATTCTGGTGATATTTGGATCTGAGGCTGGAACTGCACCTTTGATACTGCACCTTAAACCCGTCTGCACAAACAATCTTGGCTGTCTTTCCACTGCAGTTTTCTATGCTGCCAAACACAGTACTGAATCAGGAGGCAGGCATGAAAAGGAAGAGAAGAAAGAAAAAGAGAAAAGAACAAGAAATGTGACATGGTTTTACTAGTTTTCTACGTTTTGTTAGGCTTTCAGGTGCAGTTATCTCATTGTGCTAGAAATGTTTTCTGTAATCAGAAGGACTAGGAATATAACCTTGAAAAACAGAAAACCTGAGAGGTTTGAATAATCACAATCACTAGTGTCTCATGAATAGCCTCAAACCTGATAATGCATCTCTAGTTAGCAACATCAGGATCTGTAATATTTCCCCATTGCATCAGTGAAAAATGTTTCCTGTTTGGAGAGCAAACTTGCATCCTTGAGGTAAGAAGCACATTGTAATACAAGGGTTGTGAAACATTTGTCAGCAACCTCTCTTTTAAATAGAAATCAGCATGTTGCAGTGAAGGCCACAACCATCTTGCTGAAAAACAAAGTGATTAATGACACTAATATGTAATAATTAAAAAATACTCATTGAAGGGGATTGTGAGCTGTTTTTGACTTGGGTAGGGTATTGCCTAGTTGGATCAAAAATCTCTGGGATGTTCTTTAGGGATGCAGTGAGGTACAGGGGGGGTCTTGGCCGTTGAACAAGGCTCTATGACTCTATTGTAACAACGAAACATAACAGAAGTAATCACGTCTCAGCAAGAGCTCCAGTCTTCTGGCCAGAAACACTAAAAATCCTGAGCACTGAAGGTCAAATCTCCACAGTCACCTTACATCAGCCTGATTCTGCTCCCACTGCAAAATCAGTCACTGGCAGTAGGAAGAACACTGTGTGCTTCTGAAAATCCCCTCTCTCGGATTTATTTCAGACTGCTATAAAATGCTTCTTCAACTCGAACATCAGCCTAAACATCCATTTTTCAGAAATGGCTTTGTTCTCCATTCAGACTTTCCATCCCAGCCATCGGAGACACAGGAGCAAAATGGTGTTTGGCCATCTGAGCCAGGGTTTAGTTCAGAGCAGATCCCTTACTCCACCATGAGGCCCAAGCAACGTCAGCTAACGCACCATGCCTGAGTTCCTGATCTCACTTGCTGGTGCCAGTCATTGGGAGTCCACTGGCCAGGATTTCACACATTCTATTTAAGTTACCACCAAGTCTAAAGGCCATTCCTCTCCATGTTGGGATTAAGCCCTCCTAAAGAAGCCAGGAGCGGCGCTGAGGAAACTCAGAAATCCCAGCCTTTGCAAAACTAGTGCAGGAATTTTTCCTTAGTAACAAACCCTTTAGCATCATTTGTTTTGGAAAATATGAAAATGTTTCCATATAAATTTTTCCAAAATGCAGCCCTCAAGATTCTCACGTTGCCCCAATGCTGAGAAATCCCTCTGCTCGCCCCAGAAAAAAAAAAAAAAAGGATGGCCCGTGGAGCGTCTGAAAGATGGCAGCATCCTCAAGCATCCCTAGCCTTGGGGTAGAAAGCTAAGCCTTGTTATCCCTGTTTTGATCCCAGGTTCCCAGGGCTTCTTGCCAGGTTGTTGGGGGTCTGGCATCTCTGGGGGGTTTGTCTGGATTCTGGGGCAACACTCCGGGTGTCTGTGGCCTTCCCATCCCACCACAGGATTGAATGCAGCACAGGGGCCCCAAGCCCTGGAAAACAACGCAGCTGGCTGGCAGGAGAGCAGGCTGTGCTCCCGCAGACTCGTGGCTGGGGCTAGGCACACCAAAACAGAATCGCTCTCGAGAAGGATTTCAGCAATGATGAAGGATGATTTCCTGACCACGAGGAAAGATTTCCATTAGAAATGTCCCAGACAGTCCCAACCCAGAGGCAGGATGGTGCTCTGGCAAGGTGGAAAAGCCCCCTGTGCAGCCCAGCAGCTACACCGTGAAAGCACAAGGATCAGGGCTGCTGCTGGGCAGACTAGGACCCTTTCCAACCAGCTTACTGCCTACCAAAGCCCTGAAGTTAGCTATCGAGTTATTCTGGCTCCCTCCATAGCTCTCTGCAGAGATGCTCCCTCCTAGGAAATGAGTCACACCTTACAGAGAGGCTGAGAAACCCTCTGGAGGTGCCTGTCTGTGTGTTGACTCGGAAGGAGATTGCATTTGTCTGCCAACATTAAATGTCTTAACCAGGGGCTGTGTTGGGGCAGTGGGCTCATGCTGTGCCGGCCCCAGGCAAGCACAGGGTGCCTGGCCCATCCTGCCCACAGCATAACAGCTTTTTCCCCCTCCAGCTTTTTCACACCTCCCCGTTTGCCTGCACCTCAGCATGTGCTCGCACATAAACAGCACGGATGGCGGGTGGGTCCCCCGATTACGAACAGGGCCAGACTCGCAGTTTGAGCTCATCGCAGATGGCCTCCATGCTCCCCTAACAACAAGGAGAGCACGTGGGCGGCAGCCACCATGCAGGGAAGGGAGTTTGCTTCTCAAAACCCATAACTACCCAATAACAAAAAATGACAGGCCAGGAACCCCTCCAGGCATCTCGGGTGGGTTTTTAATGCAACACTCGGGCAGAATCTTTGTTCCAGGTTTTGCTTTGAGTTGATTTCTTAAGCACATACACATCCAAGCCTGGGCCTCCAGGCCCGTGGCTTGTGCAGGAGCTCTGTTGTATGTAAAGTCCCAATGTCCATGTAGCAGAGCTCTTCTGCACCGTACGGTGGGCTCTGCACAATGCCTGGCAGGAAGAAATGGTACAAAATCTGTTGATAGATCATCTGTGGAAGGCCTGAACTCCAGCCAAGACAGATAAAAATAAAAGAAATTATAATAGTTCTGTGTGTGTGTGTGTGTGTGTGTGTGTGTGTGTGTTTTATGAAGGGAACATTTATATTTTTAAACTAGGAGTAATTGTATTCTGTATCTGAAATGGCATCTGAAAGTGATTTAGTGGAACAATGTGGTTTCTGATTGGTGCTTGAACTAGTTCCAGAACATTTTTTATAATAAGCATCATAAAGATCCCAATTATCTGATCCTTTTTCCTAACATGGTCAGAGAGGATGTTTCCAAAGAAACGGCTTTTGGGGTGGGTATTTTTTTTTTTTCCTTTGTGGAACTGATCCTGCAAACATTTACATACACGCTTAATCTTGTGAGTAGCACCAGAGAAGTGAACCAAGGCAGCCGTCAGCAGCAAAGCTAATCGGAGAGTAAACTACTAATGTTCAGATTTGCTAATCAGGGCAATCCATAGACTTTCAGGGAAAGGTCTGCTTGTTATTCTGAGAGCTGCTCAGGATGCATTTACGATTCAATAAAGGAGGCCCCAGCATTACCAAAATAATTACTTACTCAAACAAGCCTGTAAAACTCAAGGACTGCCCCAAATAAAAGGAGGCTTCCCCCCCTCCAATTTAATAACATAAATCTAGTGAAATGCATCTTGCTGCCATAAAATCAGTTCTACATGCCTTAGAAACCATTGATTTACTAAGTGGGCAGGGACGTCAGATCCTGCTAGGACTCAGAGGGCTGAACATATGGAGAGAAGTTTTAAATCTGAAAGTTTTGTCCACCCACAGAAATGGAAAGCAGTTCATACCTTACCCTGTAACTTCACTCTCCAAAATAAGACACATAAAAGCAACAGGCAATGCTACAGATTAAAATGGGGCATTTTGATGATCACTCAGTGAAGTGGGTAAATAATGACCCTAAAACCCACTTTCCCAGGGGGGATTGTCCCCACCTGCAAAACTGGCTTTACATCGGCAGCATCCCCCTTGTGCTGTGACCCGGCAGGAGGGCTGGCTGTCACATCCTGGGCATTGCCTTTCCCAAGCAGTCCTTACCAGGCTGCAGGCACAACTCCAGCACCACGCAGCACACCGGACTTCCTGCCATGAGCACTGCAGGGCAAGGCCAGGTATGGATCAGGATGGCAGCAGTTGCGTAAGGCAGCAGGCTGGTAGGAGCAGCAACAGGGCCTGCTACAGAACAGATGATTCCTTCCTGACAGAGACAAGAGCATCTGCCTTCTTAGAAACATCTTTTCCACTTTATATCCCACATAAAAACCCTTCTTTCCTGAACTAACTGGCTTTGGCTAGGTCCTTCCTGCTACACACTGCAACAGGGGAACCACAGGTCATTCTGGATGATGGGTGTCTGTTCTCCTTTCAAGCACCACCTCAATTTCCTTCTGTTTTCAGCAACATGGGGTTTAATGTGTTGCAGAGGACAGTTGGTTGCCACCCCAACACCCACACGTGGTAACTAAAAACCTGCAGAGGTTCTTGTGTTAAAAAGGGCTGTGTGTGACATCACCCTCAGGGTTCTCTTTCTCCTCCTTGTTCTTGTGTGGAAGAAGGAAACTCTCCTCTATATAGCAAAGAAGACATATCCAAGAAGAGAGCAAGGGAAACTGCCAGGCAGTTGTCCTCATTCAGACTAGCTATAGTTATGGGAAGGTGTGAAGGATTAAGCAGCTTGCTTAGCCTCATGCAGCAGGGCAGCCAGAGCTCCAGCAGTGGGTTTGCATTTGTAGTCAAGAGAATAGGAAAACAGCTTTAAAAAATGCCAACTGACTGCTTGTGGGTATGAGTTGATAGAGAGCATAAACTATTCCTTACAATGCTGTTCCCATGCTCTCTGCAAAGTCACACTGAAGCCTACTGTGGTTTTGCAGTATTTCACCCCTATCCTGCACCTACCTCACCTATAAAGTGTCAGACCAAACCTGGAAGGTGCTCAACGCATGTAGCCCCCAGCACTATGCAAGGGTAATTAATTAGCCTGAGTGTTTGGGTGGACCTGGAAGTGTCACCTAACTGCAGCAGCCACTTTGCTATCAGGCTGCCCCTGGTCGCTTGGATCATGTTCTGATGATGTGTGAACACAGAGGTGGCCAAAAATAAATAATAGAAAACGCCTTACTCCCCTGAGCATACAGGCTCTCATGCCAAGAAATATTCTCGCTTCTTGCTGCCTCTTTTTGTGGTGGTTTTCCTGAGACTGAAAACGCTCCTCCACTGCAGAAGATGCAAAAAAATTCCTGCTGACCTCAGCATTGAGTTTCATCTTTTTGAAGCTTTGTTGCGCCTCTAAGATAATTTATGAGGTGTCAGGATTTTCCGACCACAAATGTCTTGGACAAAAAACGTTTTTACACTACAGATGCCATGAAATAGAAGCAATTTCAGTCTGTTTTTTCTACGGCACTGTCTGTGTCCACAATGAAGCACGGGTTCAGAGCTCCTGGAGATTATTTGTGTAAGAGTTGTCCGGGCCAGCACTCCACTGAGACTCAGGCTGGGTCTGATTCCCCACCTTTGCCTCATTGCCCTGATCTTCTCTGTTGGGAGGGGAACTCCCATTTCCTGGTGCTGTGCCACGAAAACATGAGCTTGCCAAGTTATTCTCTGTATGTGTGTATGTGCATGTATGTGTCGAACAAGCCAGAAGTACCAGAAGTAAAAAGATCCATTAACAAACCGCATTTTGCAACATCCACTAGGATCCCCCAATTTCTCATCTGTGGATTTCTCTTCCCCATGCTTTAGATTTTCGAGGGGAAAAAGGAAACCAACCAAAAACCCCAAGAATCCAGTTTAGCCGCCTCTAATCCAGTATGCACCTCAGTCTCCACGAAAGTGTTCTTGGGACGACAGCAGTATTTCCCTTGGCTGGAATGCCCAGCCTCCTGGCTCCTCCGGAGCTGCAGAGCTGTAGACATTCCGCTGAGTAGTTTGCAACCCTGCCTGCCAGGAAAACCCAATGTCTCCATGGAGAAATCTCAGCGGAGGAGTTTGATACTCAATCAGGGATGGAAAAGAAGGGAGTTTATGCCTCCCTGAGACCAATCCCTTCCCTAAAAAGAATTTAAAAGCAAAAGGAAAAAAAAAGAAAAGGGATCATATTCTTACAGACATGGGCCCAGACACCCCAGTAGTATTGGTGTACGGTGTATTGCTTTGCGTCAGGATAGGCCCAAGTCATGGAGGCTCGGTCCAAATGTCTGTTTAGGTCAGTGGGAGTCTATCGACTTTGGATCAGGCCTAATGTTTGGATCTGGAGCTGAACTTCCAAAAGTCTGGGCATGCTTGCATCTTCTGGTGAGAGGGGGGCTTGGTTTGGCCTGGCTTTGAGATAGGAACCAGCTGCAAATGTAGGCCTCCAAACATGTTCTAGGAAAGAGGTTATAAAAGAGCCCCTTCTTGCTCAACGCATTTATTCCCTGTGGGCAAGATTCCGACATCTTCATTAACACTGAGCAGAACCTTGCTCCAAGAGCAGTTACATTGATTTGAATGGGGCCATTCAAGGAGTCAGCAAGTACCTATGTCAGCAAGAGCAGAACGATCTAAGGGTCACATCTGTTTGCTTCATT
This sequence comes from Burhinus oedicnemus, assembly GCA_008921705.1. Lineage (NCBI taxonomy): Eukaryota > Metazoa > Chordata > Aves > Charadriiformes > Burhinidae > Burhinus > Burhinus oedicnemus. The sequence continues at coordinate 236,339 of VFFE01006096.1, read as the reverse complement.
GACATAAATGAGTTTTTTCTCCTTCCTGCTATTAGCACACACTGCTACAGAAAAGGCACATTGGGTTCCCTTCTTCCTGGCACCTCTTCAGCAAAATGTTGGTCGCAGATTCTCCCTTACTGGTAACATGGTAAGAAGCAAAAAGTGCAGAAGCTCAGCTTATAGTTCTAACAGCTAGAAAAAGCCTCCTGTGATAAAGCAAGCTGTGATGAGAATGTCAGAGTTCCTTCCTGAGCATTGCTCTAATCACCTTTTGTCTGCTTTCCCTCTCAGACTGAAAAACAGTGCCCGCATGTGAGGGCAGAAGAAGGACACTACTGCCTACCTACACATTTTTGTAGCCACCCCTTCCTAGAGGTCATTCTCCTGTGAGCCACAGTCATACTAAGTCTGCTGTTTTGGATGACTTTGACAGAACCAGGTAAGGGACTACTCCTGTGATTGCTGATAGAGAGAACTAGCCTTCTGGCATAGTGCTTGTGATGGGCAGGATGTATCAGCCTCATGAATTGCCTGCCTTGCCACCCAGAGTTCTGAGAGATCTCCGAAAAATAGCTTTGAACTGGGCACTTAGACTGTTAGACAGCTGAATAAATCCCAGATTTAGACAATTAGGTGTACCTGATTCACACGACTTGGAAGTTGTGCTCCTAACTCATATTCATGCTTTTGAAAACCTCACTCACAACACCCAACACCTGCGCATTTCATTTTCTTCCTTCCAGGACAGTGACCAGCTCTTGGCCCTACCTGTTTCAGAGATGACTAATCGCAGAAGAGCCAAGCAAAGCAAAATACATCCCCTCTGGATTCTCACACCATTTTCTCCATAACCACATCAGGTCACCTCCCAGTCAGGTAACTAAGGTTTATCACAGGTAGATTTTCTTTTCCTTCTCCTTTCTCCAGGGAGGTAAGGGTATTTGCACTATGATGTTAATATGAATCATCATAGCTATTTGCATTACGCTTCCTAAGAAACAAGGCTGCTTAAACAGAGTGGCTGTGTCTGTAAGGACAGGCTAGCCAGTGTTAGAGTCTCTTTCCAGTTATGAAGAATGCTAAATGTGCAGCTCCCACAGGCTAGCATTTGCAGAATAAATGCAAATGATTTTGCTAGTGTCAACAATGATCGGGTACCTGATAGTTGTGTGCAGTGCTGCAGTGAGCCCAAGCAATTCCCAGTTCCCCTTACTGAAAAGGAGGGAAAAAGTCTCCACACTTACAGTAGTCAGCTTTTCTCACCACTTCCAGCAGTTTGCATGATTTCTTAACTCATTTTGTATAAAACTCCTTTCCTGCCATTTTTCTTGGTCTTATTCTACACAGTGGTCTCATATATTACAAACAGGTATCCAAGAGTCTGCTGCTTTTCCAGCAGGCACTTCAGGATTTTATGTGGGCAGCAAATTCTCCGTTTCCCTGGTCTCCCTCAGAAAACTAACTTGACAGTGTAATGAGAGTAAGTGATAGACTGTTGTTTGTCAAGAAAGACCTTCTGGGAGAGGTTAAGAAGAGGATAACCTCTGCTCTTTTAGGTTCTACTCTGAACAGACAGATGAGAAGAAAACAGTTGCCAGTCCATAGAAGTACAAGGTCTGGAAGGGAACAGCTGAGTTCTGGAAAACTGCTGGCAGCAAAACTGGGATTATTGGCCATTTATAGGTTGGCAGAGAACATAGTGGCAGGACACGGAAGTTTGTTTGCATACATTTCACATGCAGGAATGATTTTTATGTGAGCAAAATATCCTCAGGAGATGGTTCCTGCTTAAGACTTAAGATCTGTCCCCACTTTAGGGGATGTGGAAGGATGGGATTCTGGTGTTAAGTCCTGGCCTGATGCTCCCAGAGCTCAAACGCTTTGCAACGCAAGTTCCAAGTGAGGTGGAGACTAATATACGTAAACACAGGGAGTACTGAAACACTTTCTGGAGATGGAGAGCAGGTTAAGCTGTTCTATAAGATACAGCTGATGGAAGACCATTGTTGCCCTGAGAAGAAAGGAAGGGAATTGTATTATTTATGTATTACAAATGCAGCCACTAAAGCATAAACAAAGCAACTTGCACAAAATCAGACAAAGGAGTTTGCCGCGAGTCAGCAGTTTCAACTCAGGTTTCCTGTGTCCCAAACTAGCACTTTAATCATCTGCCTTCTCTGTGAGAGAGAAATGAGTATCAGAGAATGGAGTAAGTCTCCACATTTTTCTAGCCCAAGACAGAACTGTGTCCATTGTTGGGACTAGCCCCCTAGGAGGAATTATTTCTATTCAATTTGTGTGTGTCGCAGCCAGATAATGCACTGGGTGGTATTTCCCTCTCTTCCCCCAATCTTTCTCTTTTATGACCACATGACTTCACCCCCTCGTGTGAGTGACAGTACCCATTAGACTAGACTCTGATGCAAAACAGCTGTGTGGAGAGAAGGGGAGGAAGGGAGTGGGGAACAGCAATTTAGAAAACAATTAAGAACATCAATTCCAATTCATTTGCTTGGCCAGGATAAGTAATTTCTAAGAGGTAACTTGATCTGTAGCGGACTGAGATTAAAGGCGAACTCCATTATCTCTAGTTTACAGTCTGGAGGAATTTGTTTTAACTGGTTACCAAGGAGGCTGCATGAACAAAAAAAAAAAAAAAAAGAAAAAAAAGAACCTTTGCCTAAAAATGTCTAAAAAATCTTCCTGATTTCTTCTTTTAAAGGGCACGCATGGATTTATTAACTCTCTGAGAGTACAGTTGCATTGCGTTGCAGGAGGAACAGTTCAGCTTTTGAAAACAGAATCCCTGTCTGCCAGAGCTTAGAGATACGTCTTATGCCAGTTTTAAACTGCAGTTAAGATTCTGGTGTAAAGATAGACTAGAAACATGAGACATGGGATTCAGAAGCAGATTCAGCGTTCTGCAGAGGAAGCAGCAGGGTCTGGAGGAGAACACGGTGAGCTGAGCACCAGGCAGCCCCAAGTTTTCTCCTTCTGGCTTTGACACTGCCGCACTCTCTGGCTGTGAAAGGCAATTCCCTGCACTGTTTTACCACTGCTGTGAGCAAAACGGTGGTACTCGGACACCTCTCAGAAGTGCTGTGAGACTCCATGAGTAAATACCCCAATGTCCCTTTGAATACTGAGAGTCTGAATCCAGGCACGACATAACAAGGGGTTGTGACCCAGCAGACACCAGGTTTTCTCCTGTATTCACGCTAGCACATGGGATGACACCAAAAAGCAAGTATGTGAGTGGGAGAGCCACTGTTTCTCTACTGTGGAACCACCACACTCTAGGGCTCTCTCCTTCCACCTTCCTCTGCTCTCAGCACTTTGCCACAACCTTGTATCTCAGTTTTTGCCCCAACTCCTGCAGGCCTTGATCCCTCATCCTTGTTTTGCAAAATACAGTGCTGTCAAGAAGCCAAGATGCCCTGCAACTCCAGACCATAAAATGCTTCTCAGACCATTGGAGTTATCACTTGGAAAGCCCTGGTACTCATCCTGGGCTTTTCTCCCGGGAACCCAGAAACAGCAGCCATTGTGGTTACAGGAACATAGAGGCCGCATGTGTCTCTGGATCTGATGTGAGGAGCTCAAGGGTGGGGTAAAAGCAGACATGGAAAAAAACATCCGTGAGCTGGCTCGAAGTTCAGAGTTGGCCTTGGATCTGCATTTCCCTGGCTGGACCCAGACTTCTACCTCTCCTGTGCAACTTTGTTTGTCTTAGGGACAAACCGCATCACTGCCATCATGAAACGGCCAGCCGGCACTTTATACAGCTGCATCCCTGTTAGCTAGCTAATACTCCGGGGTGATGTAATCGCCTCAGTGGAAATAGGAGCTGAAGAATGTGATGTGATGAATTTTCCCGGACCACCAAATAAATTAAAAAGTAGGCTCCCAGCCCAGAAAGGTTACCCTCCCAAATAAACATGTCCCAGCCTCCCTTCCTCACACACACTTACCTTCTTCCATACCAGGAAGCTGAGCTCCTCACAGACTCCATTACGGACCCAGAATGAACAGGTTCTTCCAGCCAGTCGGCATCTCCCATACAGTAATTGCTTTGGTATGGGCATCTGAGAACAAGACAGAACTGTATATACTAGAAATATTCTCTTTGCATAAATTTCTCAGTAGACTTACTTTTGTCTTGTTGCCAGGAAATGTATTTGGGGCCTCTCGCTGACTTCACATTTATTTGATTAGAGGGACATGGGCAGTTTGTTCCGATAGTTACAGGGAAAACAGCGATGAAAGGAACTGAGAAACTGGAAAGCCCTCTCTAAGTACATCTACTCTTCAACAGCACATGAGACCACCCTACTCCACCATCCTCCTAGTGACAGCCACGCTTCCAAGAGTTGGAAAGGAATGGAGGGGAACTCATCTTGCAAACATGCTTCCCCAGAACAGGGAATGTCATGGTAGATTAGATAACCTTACAATCTGAGATCACTTAAGCAACACAATGCAATGAGCTCCAGGGTGAAAGACGGGCCATTCCACAACCAACAGCAACAAACAATTGGGGGAATCAGGAAACAGTCAAAACTGGTTGGTTGGGTGGGGCAGGAATTTAAGAAAGCAAGAATATAGTCAACCAAATTGGAGTGCAGCCAGGAAACGTGAGTTAACACCTTTCTTCTGCCAAAGAACACCACTAGGTCTGTAGCGACAGTGAATGGCCAAGGCCTTGGCCTCACAATGTGCTCAAAAACCTGCAAGGTGGGACATGCACTTTGCGGCACGAGACAAGGCACTTAGCTTCTCTCAGCCCCAACCCATCTGTGTGCACAGCTCCCTGGGTTAGTACTCACCTCCCTCCTGAGACTCAGTAACAGTTTGTTAAATGCTTGGTCTCTTAAGAGGCAAGGTGATCCAGACAGTGCAAAGTACTTTCTTTTTTGTCCTGGAGAAACCAGCCTCCTTCAGAGTCTCACTCATTAAGACAGCAGCCGTTGTAATCCAAGCTCCTTTGATGGAAAGGGTAAGTGGGGAGATTGCCAAAGGGAGGATTAGCTGATGGATGTCTTGAGCTGCAAGAGTGTCTCATATGGATTTGTGCAGGATTTTCACCTCAGCCATCCTGGCTGGAACTCCTGTCCTACCGTACACTCTCCTTGCAGGCCCTGCTCTGCCTCTAGCAGCAGTGAGGCCCTGGCTGAGGGCTGGTTGCTAGCTGTCATTCTCAGCTCCCTTGTGAAGGAAAGGCACACAGCATGCCAAAGAAAACCTAGCCCTAGCCTGTGAAAAACTTACCTGTTGTACTCATAGGCAAGTGGCAGCTTTGTCCACAGACAGGATTGATTCAGGTGTGATTCCCAACTTGGCTACTCAGTGATATGATGCCCTGGGCCATTGCTTTCCCTTCTACAGTAGGGACTACCATATGCTCCTCTCTGCACTGCACCCTTTGAGACCTATGAATGAAAGTGCTGTAAGCTGCTTTGTGCTTTTAGGCCTAATCTTAAGTAAAGACATTTAGAAGGCGCAGTTCCAACACATATTCCTAGACTATGTGATAGGCAGCAAGGTTCTCGCTATTCTGCAGTCAAAAGGAGTAGCACAATCCCTGGTTTTCTCCTGTCTATGACTGCCTTCTCCTTACTTGTCACCTTTGTCTTGATCTTTGATTTCTGCCACTGTGCTTCTGTGGATACATCAGGCTATTTGTGCGCACTCATTGTTATAGGACAGAAAGGAAAGACAATCTGCAAAGGCAGGTTAGACCCACTTCTACATTCTCTAGTCACGTGAGAATTTTTGTGTTGAAATAACAACTTTCTGACCTTCATGGTGCAGTTAAGCCTTAAAGGGTGTTAACTACAAACACAAGATTATTATTTCCTAAAATGTCATTATTTGAAAGCCATTCTCACTATGGGGTGTTTGAGGACGAAAATATTCCAGCCTGTCAAGTCTCCTGCTTTCTATGTCAAACATCCCACTCCTTTCCTGCTACCCTCTTTGCAACTCACACATGCCCAGCATGAGACCACAGCTTCTTTCTGGCTCCTGATCCCAGATGCTAGATGCTGCTCTGTCCACTCTTGTGTGACAAGCAGGGCACAAAGCTGGAGGAGACCAAGGCACTCAATGCTGCTCTCTGTGTTCTGCCAGCTGCCCTGGTGCTTCTTTATCACACAGGATTACAAACCCATCCATGGGTGGGTGTCCACTCTGCTGTCACAGGATCCAGTGGAGCAGGGTATAAGACTGCTTGTAATGTTATTGTTAAGAGGTTCCCTTGGGTTGTTTTTAGCAGAAATTTGAATTGCTTGTTTTCCAGCAGAGGATCAGTTACAAAAACAACACCAAGCAGAAAGGCCTTTTCCAGACCGAGGGCTCTGTTTACCATGTTAATTTCAGGGAAAGTTATTTGGGAGGAGGGAGGAAGTAGTTAAACCCTTGTTTACTATGCTGGAAACCCAAATCCCCTCAGTTTACACGAATAAGAGAGAAAATGGCTCAGTGGTATGAGCACATGTCTGTGACTAGGGAGAGCTGGGTTCTGTTCCCTGCTCTAGAGCATACAGCTCTCTAAGGCCCCTCTTCCCTCAAGGTAAGATTCAACTCATTTAACATTAGGTACATGGTCCCAGCTGAAGACCAAATCACTAATCAGCAGAGAGAGACAGGATGTTCCTAATGTGAGATTTGTACAGTAGCATCAGATGGACTGAAAAGGCTTGCAGAGGCCTTGCTTCCCTGATTATTAGGCAGTTGTAATAATCAGTTGGATTAAACAGCTGAAGTAAAACAAGATGTATGTAACTCTGCTTTCTGAGGTTCCCATACGTGCAATGAAGCTAACTAGTCCTTCCCCACCTGATAGTGGGGTAGAAAGGATCAATGTACTAATTATTATAACATGCTCTGATGCTGAAATGCTGGAGGCCATAAAAACATGACTGTAAGTAGATCTGTCTACCTGAGAAGGCAGCGACGGAAAGTAGTCCACTGGTTCCTAAATCCTTTCTGTTCGGTATGTGCATCTGTCCAGGCTGTTGCATGGTTGGTTTGGATCACCGCAATGACACACTCAGCCGTCTTTTGTGAGGTGGTATTTCTGTTTTTGCTGTAGAGAATGCAGTCTGTTGGGGGAGATAGGACAAAGCCGCCTGTGCTGGAAGAGCCCAGAAAAAGAGATAATTAGTTACTGATCTCAGCTACGTTAGGGCAAAGGCAGGGTTTGCTCTACTCACTGAAATCAGAATGACTGCATGCTGCAAACTGAAGGTGCTATTAGACATCAGTCTGGGGATCTGCAAGATCTAGAACAGAAAGACAGAGAGTGAATCCTACCTGAGCAGTGAAATGACTTAGTGTAGGGTGAGAAAGTACTCACTTGCTCAGGGTCCCTCTGCCTTGACATCTCGACAGCTAGGGATGATACATAGCCTAATCACAGGCAGGGAGCAAGTCAGCAGAGTGGCTCTACAGACACTATCTAAACAGAAGCCTCTTCAACGGCCTATGTTTTGCCTTTGGTAAGTGGTCAGGGCTGCCTCTGTCACCAAATCAAGGCAGCCCAAATACGGTTCCCCTGGGAACGTTAATGTTTTACTGAATCACTTAGTTTCTCTTGATGACTGCTTCTTCGGAGTCTCAGTTGCTGGATCCCCGTGGGGATTTTGTTGATGGGGGTTTATTGACTTCTTGTTACCTTGAAGTTACTGCAGTGGTAGAAATCACAGGTAACTCCTGAGGTCTGTTTATTTTATGGGTTGGATTTTTAAGAGTTTGCCAATGGTACCCTGATTTTAGGAGAAGCCACTTTTTTATTTAGCAGTGCACACATGTACTAATTCATAAATAAAACTAGTGTGTTATTTAATGAGACCCAACAGAGGGTCAGCCCTGGCTTATTGGTAAACCGATAGATCCAGAGTCCAAAAAGCACCCTCGGGAAACTCATCACGTCTATCTGTGGCTGTACAAGCCAAACATCAGTATAATTTTGTACTCAGCACTGAGTTTTCAGGAGTATCCGTGCCCATACCTTCTGAAAGAAAAATGCTAAAAGGTCCAAGATGGAGTAATTTCTGACAGCCTTCACTTTGGTCCTCAGTAGAGGCTTTCAGAGTTGTAAGATTTTTACAGCTGGGGCTGCAGATCCAAGTTCCACATCTGTGGGAGAAAGAACAGACTTGAATGCACTGAAAACTAGTCTCACAGTGAGGTCCATGAATTCCCATACATTTGAGCTGGAATTCATCTCACCTCACTTGAACACCTAAGAATGACTTGTATACACCTAAGACAGTCCCGTAGGCTCCGTCTACAGTTGAGTATATGGGATACTCATTGCAGGCGGGAAGAAGGTTTCTGGGAGGAGCTGATCTCTCCCCGGTGACAATCATGGAAGTCTTGACAATTATCTTAACCTCAGGCAAGTGTCTCTTAGATGTCCAAATCAGGTGAGAAGCATGTCACACCTGGTGTGCCCTGTGATTATGCGCAGCCATAAAGAAGGGAGACACAAGGTCATTAGGTCATCTTAGCTGATCCTATGTACCACATTACAAAATCCTCACATGACTGAGAGGCTTAGATACAAGCAACTTAATTCAAAGAGGCTAGGGCAGACCTGAGTGGGTTTTACAAGTGAGACATGCCAGATGTCACCCAAGGGATCCTGCTGTGGAGTCCTGGGATGGAGCCAGGTTGAGCAGATGATATCCAATGCTGATCCAGCAACAGTTGCCCTGGCAAATGGCGTTGGACCATTTCTTTGTGTGGCTGGGATCCACATTACATAGCGGCCCCTGTTCCACTGCAGCAGATGCCTTGTGAAAAGCTGGCAAGCCACACATATTCCAAGGACCACAGGTCACCTTGGCTGAGACAAACTGCATATATACTACATGTATGTGTGTCCATCTGTAAAACTGTTAACCGTGTGTGTACACACAGAGAGAAATCTTCCAAACGAAAATTTTGAACTAGATCTGTGATTTTTTGACTTTCTGGAGTTTCTGATGCTGTATGTTTGTTATTCTGTTATTGGAGGAGTGTGGGAGGATTTCCACGCTGGAGTATGGTCCCAGCAGCAGTGGCAGCAGGAACTGAAGCTGCTCCCAGCAGCGTCAGGCTGCATGTGCACATAGAGGGCTGCTCAGAAAGTGTTGAATACCACTTTGTAGAGGCTCAACAGCACTTGTGGAACATGTGCCACTGTTTGGGAATCTCTGCTACAGGTCTGGAAGAGACAGTCTCTGAATCAGGATTTTACATTCACAGGGTGTTGTCAGAGGTTAGGAAGAGGGGAACAATCAGGCATAATGTACCTACAAATCAGTTCAAGTCACTGTAAATTGGTACAGTTGAATGGAGCTTTCAGAAGGACTTCGCTATTGCTTGGATCTGTAATACTTCTATCCAGAATGGGCTGAATGCATGGGCCTGCCATGATCATCTCCTGCGTGGGCCAGTTTTTCTCCACTGACTGCAAAGACAGCCTAGACAATTATCTTAGATGAGACATCTATATTAGGTGTCCCAAATCAAGTGAGATCATTTGTACCTAAGATGCCTACATCTCCCTGAGGGGTTTTCAAAGACATGATGATGCTAAACTTCGATTGAATTGGCCGAACGCTTTCAAAATCCATCTAGATGCCTACCTCCACTGACAGGCACTTAAATGCATTCAAATCTTGTCTCCTAGATAATTCTGAAAATGTAGTCTTGTGTGAAGCTGAGGTTCCTCCAACCTAAATCTTCAGAGATGTACAGGCATCCTAAGACACCAATAGGTATCTGCTAAGCCACAGTGCACTTACAGGACTTCTGAATCTTCAAATGCCTCTAAAAACTTTAGTCTCAGGAGCCTGAAAATACCACAACAGGTTGAAATGCCTGCAAATTCAACATTTTTGGAAGAGAGATACAGGGAAGAGAGACTTTCCACCAATGTTCTGTCTTTATTTTTGCTGCAGACATACACCAAGTTGTTCTTCCAATGCTTTGAAAGGAACAGAAGCTGTGCGTTCATGAGCACAATGTTCAGCCTGAGCCCTCTCTTCGCAGGACATATCAGGTTGGCCTAATAAGCAGGCTAACCACAACCATGCTGTTTCAATCTGCTCCAAGCATAACCGGAATAAGTTTATGTCTGCCTGCAAAACACTCTGTAGTTCCTGTAGTGGCCTGATTTGTGGAAGTGTTAATCACTCACAGCTACCACTCAGGTAAAGCTGTAATGCAGCCCAGATCACCCTTCTGTGCCTCAGTTTCCTTATCCCAAACACAATGATAATGCATGCTTCAAGGTCTAGGGACGTATAGTGTCATAAAAATATTGTTATTTATGGTGATGATGAGAACATGAGCTTTGTTTGGTACAAAGGTCTGGGAGTGCCTACTTGACACCAATTGAAAGAGACAGGTATTAACCTGTATGTTTGAAATACAGCGTGTTGTTATTGCTCTCAGATAAACAGAATTACCTCCTCCTAAAATCAAAGGTAATCTGTTTTACTTCAGTGAGATGTGGTGATGTCCACAGAGAACAAATCATTTTTGGCAAGTGGAGGAGGGATTCTCTTGGCAAGTTGGAAGAAGCATCAAAGGAAGAGAAGAGGGATGGGATGCAACACAACTGGTTTTAATCACACACAACAGTCAAGTTCCTCTGGACAGGCCTACGGTCTGATATGCCATTGTAAATGCTCTGGGGAGCCTGGATTAAGAGAATGGAAAAAACAAGCGAAGGGCATAAAGGTACTCTGGGCGCTCAGTGGAATAACTGGCAAAGCTTTTGTCAGTTGGCATTATGCAGTGATATATTACTCCCATTAATGTAGTGCCGCAGTACCATGACTTTGATTTTTAATGGGTGTTTTGTTATCAAAGTCCATACCTTTTTCTCATTTTGACAGTCACAGCTCTTCAGATCACACTGCACTTCTGTTTGATATTAACAATGAAGATGCTGAATTGGTTATAACAAGGATGCACTTTCATTCCCACTGTACAACCACCAGGGAGAGGGGAGACTCTCTGAAATATCAAGCCAGTTCAGCTCTGAGGTGGTCTGAATTGCTCTGGAGGTGCCAGCTTCTTCTTCTTGCCTGTCAAAGAGCCTAAGGTGGCTGCTGCCTAGTCCAGGCACACTGCAAGCTGCCTGAACAGATGGGATATGTCTGGAGAAAAAGAGCTTGGGCAAATACTTCTTGACAGGACTGCTCCTCTTGAAATGACTGTTTCCTCTGGAAATTGCTGACTTGTTTCACTGAATTTGGGGGCAGGGAATGTACTGTATTCTGTAGGAAACTAATGTTTCACTTCAACAATTACAATACTATATCATGTATTGTATTATCATCTCACATAACATGTCAGTTTAGGCTAGATTATATAAACATCCAAATAAGAAAGTCAAACTAAAAAAATATTTGATATGATCATTTCAGTATTTCTGAAAAAAAATATTTTAGAACATCCATTCAGCGATTTGTTTCAAAATGATGGCGCTGTCTTCCAATTAGGAATGAAAGGACATTTGTAATGTCTGATTTGCCTTCAGAACATGAACAGCTCGAGCTTCGATGGCTGGTGGAGCTGCACAGTTGGGATCGCTATTCAGACTGCTGTAATAATTGCTTCCTTACATTCTGTTCGGGCTGCAGTAGCAGCTGTCAGGGCTTGAGGATCTTTTTTGCAAGGAACCTCACTTTCATATAATAAAGATAATACTTGCTCTTCAGTCACACAGAATAGAAGCACTGGACCTGATATGGGGAAACCAAGCATTACCAAAGGCTTTGGTGGTGACATGGCAGAAGTGGGCTTTACTGCAGTTTGGCTAAGTGTCTACTTGAGTAGTGGTTGCCCAGGAGAAACATCTGATTGAAGGACTAATTGGGTATTTCGCTAATTACCTGTCGGTGGTGAATGAGGGCTTGAACTTGAAGGACCCTGAACGTTGTGTGAACCTTGCCTCAGCCAGGGTCTTGATCTTGGATTAAATTTCTGGTAATGTCGAAATTGGGAACAAGTCTTAAAGGAACACCGAACAAATGGGATTCAAACTCCCACTTCAATCTGATGAGCTAAAGACTTCTTCAAATGCATGGTTTAAATAACCTGAAAGTTGAGGCAGAGCAACTCAGTTGATTATGCAGTCTTTGAACACCAAAGAGCAACTGATACGTAGATGATTTCTAAGCAAGATCTTCTGTTTGAAATTCATAATTCATTATTATTATTATTATTATATACTATGGTAAAATCCAGAGAGCCCTGAACTTTTAAGCCAAGAAAGGCCCTTACCCAAATTCATGAACACTTAAGGGTGGCCTACACTGGTTGACTGGGAGTTCTTGAATTCAAATATGCCTTGGAAAAGGAGGAAACCAAAATATTATTCAGTCTGCAGCAATCTCATGCATTTAAGGCCCTGGAGGGCTTGTGTTTCTTTACTCTTGAGGTTCATTATGTCACCAGAAGAGCTTTAATATTTTACTGTGGAAGTAACATAGCCATGAAACATTAATTTCCAGGAATGTGGGAACCATGAAATATGGGTTTTCCTAATAAATTAAGATTTTACTTGTCTCTGTTCTCTCACAGTCAAAGGAACCAGTTTTCATTATATGTTCATCTATAAGTATTCTGGAAATTCAAATAGGAAAGATGTACAAAATACAGGAAGAACATTTTTACCTTGAAAAATGTATTTCACTGATAACAGTTCCAGTCATTCATACTCTACCTTTCATCCTAAACTACATTACATTCTATATTCATCTTGGAACCATGTCTTTCATTCCTGATCTGCACCCACTCTGGTGTGTAAGTGAACAGCTGATATATTCTACCCTGTGAGATGTGGCAGCTGTTTAGATTTGTATAAACTTGTCTACTTCCCTATTTCCACAATGCCGTTCTCTCACCATTGTAGTGACCGACACCATTCAGATATGTCTGGCAGAGACACGGTTGTACTAGGATCTCCAGCAGTCCCCAAGTATTCTGCACCATGGCAGACGTCTCTGGCTGGAAGAAAAAAATGGTGAAGGACAAATTAATTTGTAATCCACATAAAGGCCTTTAAATATTCTCCTGTTATTGCTAACCAGTGTTACTAACTATAGGCCAGATGCCTCTTTCCTGTAAAACAAATGACTGGGTTTCCTTCAGATATCCGCACATACTCATATGCACGCAAAGACCACACCAGCTTTTAGCAGCCTTGTCAGAATGAAAGCATTGTAGTGGCTTAAAGGGAATTTGAAGCAGTTAGTTCTGGGGACAATTCCAGAATGTAAGTGTTCACCTAGGGTTTTTAACAATGTTATATACTAAGTTTACGTCCATTACGACTTGATTAGAATGGAATAATTAGACAAAACATTCCAGAAGCATCTGTGTCATGGGAACTATAGGTTTCTAGGTTATATGACACGCCAGAATATTCACCAAATCACCAGGGTTGTTTTCCTTAATGCTACAATTAGCGATGGCACATTAAGAGAACAATTACTGGATAAGATTTGACAGCAGGAAGCTCTCTGCCATAAATTGGAAATTCTCAACATATGCAACCATATTGCTAGAGAAGATGAGTTATGCAATTAAAACCAAAACTGGAGATTTGTTATCAAAGGATGGCAAAGTAAGTGCACTAAAATCCAGCCGAGAGGTTCCCTATCTTGTTATCTTCAGGCTTCTATGTGAGTTAATCTAACACAGATGACAATATTTGATACAGACAATCGTGCCTACAGTCATGTGGAGGATATTTTATAGAACCTCTTTCCATCAGAACATGGAGGTTTGTCATAATGCCACTCTTTAAAAGGTCTGATAAGTTTTGCCAGAATTGCATTTCAGGGGAATAAAACATGACAAAAATTCTGATGGAGTCAGAACAGTCAATTTTAATGTTATCATTAATTTCTAAAATTTTGAACAAGCCATATTTAATTTTCTTTTACTACCTTTAATAATATTTTAAGTGCAAATTATTTTGAAAGTCCGATTCAAAAGAAACATTTGATTTTATCTGAACGAAAAATTTTAATCAACTTGGAAAACTCTGTGGTTGTGCGGTTTCGCTTCATAAAGAATTTCAAAATTCTCCCTTCTTGCCCTCATTCAGAATGAAGCAGAATTTCAAATTCTGAATTTTTTTGCAGAATGAACTTCTGTCCTCCCACAGCACTTTCTGTGCCTATATGAAGGGGACAAGAAGCTTAATGTGTAATTTCTGTGAGCCTGGTATGTGTGTTAGTATTTTCAAATCCAGGCTTATACAGCTGCTGTTTGAATATAAATCATAGATGCTTTTGGGTTACACTAACACCCTCTGCAGTTTAGTACAGTTGTTAATTAATACAATACTGTATTAGTTCTTCTTACAGTCTTACTATTAACACCCCATGAAATCCCATTAGCTCTGCATATGGTGCCAGACTTGTCCTGAATGTGGGAAAGAAAGAAATTTACAGTGGTATGAATAATAAAGAGAAGCTTTCAAGTGGTTTCCACTGTGAACATTTTGAAAAAATATTTTCCAGAATGTAATTTGTGAAGCAATCTTTTCACAAAATTTCAATGCAAACATGCACATATTTGTCATCTAAGTTTTCCCCTGGAGTGTGAAAACCCTTATGCACCACTATTGTTCTATGACAGAAACATCAGGAAGATAAAGTATTTCCTAAAAATGGAAAATTAACCAGGTTGTCTTGTTGTCAAAACTGACAGAAATGAAAAAAACCCCCACAAACTGCATAGCTAATGCCAACAGATGGGTAAAACTTCCCTTACATTTTTGGTTTAAATATTTTAAAGTACAGATAGTGATGACAGTCAAAATTTGGGTTAGGTTTTCCAGAAGTTATTTGAATTTCCTGCTTCAGTGATCTGACAGATCCTTCTTAAATTCCAAGAAGATTTAAGTGTCATAGTAAAAACCAGGCTTATTTGTTAACACCTCATACAGAACACTCCAAAATGTATTAGCCACTACAGAAACTTCAGACCTAATTATTTCCTGTATTAGTTGAGTTTTGTCCAGTATTGACTCCTTAATGAAAGAGAGATCTGAAAAGGAGCTATTAGAAAGGCTTTTAAAAATGGAGAGAATGATAAAGCAGGCAGGATTTAGAAGCAGACTATTCCCTGGAGAAGTTGGGTCGATTGTAATTCTCTCCTGATGCTTTAGCTACTCGTAGTAGTAGCAGTGCATGGTTAGGAGGACTCTAGTAGATGCTTTTCTCCTTCCCAGTCCTGCCGTTCATCCATAGTCCAGTCTCTGCAGTCTCACTATGCAATCAGGAATGGCCAGGACCTTTCTGCATGGCCAACATCCAGACAGGGACACACTGCTCAGGGAATCCCTCCTGCCTCTCCTCTTGTAGGATGGTGAGTCCGCTCATTTCAATGAGGCTGTGGAGGATGTTCAGGTCTCGGATCACACTACTATCCAGACAATCCAGGATACAGCCCTCCCTGGCTACATTGTCCTTGAGAATGATAACACCATTATCCTTCAAGCCATTCTGGCACCGGATGAGAAACTCCAGGAGATCTTTATCTGTCAGATATCCTACAGATGAAAAGATGGAAAATAGATCACTATTAACCATTCAAACAGACTCCCCCTGTACACATCAGAATGGTGCCTTGATCTGAGTCTACATACCCTACTTATTGCAGGAGAAGTTCTAGTCCTGCCAGATTGAATTATGAAATCTTGGGCAAATCAACGAGATCAACAGTTACAAACTCAAATCAATATTTAGGGTCCATATTAGTAGTAGCAACAGATGCGGACAGAAGTCAATCGGAATAGTGGAGAAAATACAGGGTGCTGAAGGGTTCTTTAATCTGGTGGTTAAAGTCATAATAAGAATCAGTGGCAGGAGGCTGGAGCCAAACAAATTCATATTGGAAATAAGTGACAACTGTTTAACAGTGTAAGTAATTACCCATTGGAAACTACCAACAGAAGTGGTGTTTACCACCTCTTGAAGTCCTCAAATCAAGCATGGTTGAATTTCTCAAGATACGTTTTAATTGAACACAAACTACTGGCTCAGTACAAGGGTAAAGGAATGACTGTAACAGCCTGTGATATAGAGTAGGTCAAACTAGATAATCTAACAGTCCCTTCTGTCTTTTAATGCTACAAATCTCTATAACTTTGTGTAACATTATGCACCCATCAAAAGAGTTCTGGATCAAAGATCCAGTGAGGAACGCAAGACCTTCCAAACTGCCAGGTAAACTCTTTGTATTACCCCATACTGTTGTGATTTCTGCATATACCATATATACTCAAAAATAGTACTTTTTTCAAAGATGAGTACTTCTGTTATGTTGAGATCAGTAATGCAGTGCTCAGAGAAAAGCAAAATGAGAACTCTCACATGTGAAACATCTAAAATGAATTAACAAGGACAGGTGGTCAGACACTGAATGAAAAACTTGAAAAAAGTAGTAGTTTGTATTTTCTTGTCAAAATATTTAGTTTTCTTGATGGAAGATTTAAACTTTTATAAATGGAAGTTGTCATTTCAAAACCACATTTTGACATAGCGTGTCAGGTTTCTTTAATGGCCCCCCCCAAAAAAAAGGAAAAAAGCCCCACAGCCTAAAGCTGAATACCTTTCAAGCAGAAGGAAAATGGTAATTTCTATATGAAACGTAAACTTACATTTTTATTTTTTCATAAAATAACAGCCTGGGCTCATATCCTTATGCATGGGCAAGATTCATTGACTATTTTGAACACCTAATTTAGAACTTAATGTTCTCTTAACTTAGCTTTTAGCCTAGTTTCCTAAGAAAATGTGATCTGCATCATGTTGCTCTCTACCAGACAGTCCTGCCCTTGCACCACTAAAAAGCATGTTTGTTGGCATATTTCAGCCAAATTCAAGATAGGGGTAGAAGTTTGATTAATACTTAAGATCACTACATATTTCATCAAAATTGATGGAGGAAGGAGATTCAGATCTGTGTCTATGCTAAAGAAAAGGCATATGTGCCCTTTGTTAGCAGCCACATAGCTGATCAGCACGGCCTCAGACAAGACTTAGCTCATTCAGTCTCATGTTGACTCAGACTTGCTCAAAA
The DNA here is from genome assembly GCA_008921705.1 of Burhinus oedicnemus. Lineage (NCBI taxonomy): Eukaryota > Metazoa > Chordata > Aves > Charadriiformes > Burhinidae > Burhinus > Burhinus oedicnemus. The sequence continues at coordinate 219,257 of VFFE01006096.1, read as the reverse complement.
GATGAGGCAGGAGCTACATTTCCTGTAATGACTGGTAATTCAAGAAAAGCAAAAATACAAAGGAAAATGACACTGTTCTGAAGCAATCTGCTTGTACAGCTATAAAGACCTATTCTAAGCAGCTCAGCTTCATTACTTTTTAAGACTATGTGTAGAGGACAAAGTGTTCCTGAATAAAAAACCCCCACCTACTGTGCTAATGTCTCTACCTTTATCTTTATTTTTGTCTAGCAAGAAACTATCTCCAGGGTTTTGGAGACAAGGAGTTGTTCAGGCCTCCTTTTGTGCGTTAGAATAATGACTTCTGCCAGCTGAAACTGCACCGTGGACACTTCGGTTCACAGACTAGGAGAAAACCTTCTTTCTGGAAGGACACTTAGGCACTGCAGCAAGTTTCCCAGAAAAAATCAAGATTTTTTTTTTTTTTTGTGATGAACGTAGCTCACATTATCTGATCACTAGTCTGCTGCTCTTAATGCTGCAGGGCATTCACTGGGGTGCCTGCAGGAGGAGAAGATATTTCTTTTATGAGAGGGTACTGTGGGACATAGCTAAGTGAACCTGTTTGATAAGCACCAGTGCATGTATAAGACATGACCTGGTTTATAGGTATTTCACTATGGCTTTTTTTCAGATTGTTTCCTGAAATACCCCCAAGTCTTGATAATCATCAGATTCAGATATCCCTGCTCACAGGTGAGGCCAAACCCATGTGTCTGCAGCACTGGCAACTAAGAAGGAGGATACCTGCTCAAGAAAACCCATATATAAGACCTACTCCTCAGCTGCACCTTAGCATACAGGCTACTCTCCAAGAACATGTAACTTCCTCCAATAGGTGACCTGAAAAAAACAACTTGATTTGTACCCACTGTGCATGTGGCTGGGGAAAACTCTCAGAAGTCTCTTGTGAGATTTTAGGAAGCAGTCCCAAAGATTTGAGAACCTCCTTTTACAGCTGCACCATTCTTTTAACATAAACTTTAGCACAGGCTGTATAGTTCTCCGAGATGCTGGGCTGGATGAATCATGCTGAACTAACCTGAAACCCACTGAATCCAGATGACATCATATCTTTGTGGGGCTGGAGTGAATTCCTGGAGGCTTTTGCAATAATATGTCTCTACTCTGTCCTCCTTGCCCTGCAGGTAGTTCGGGACCTCAGCCAGGAAATTCTCCATCATATCCACCAGTTCCACACTCTTGAAAACTGGTAACAGGACATGCTTGCTGATACGACCTATCCCAGAGCCACAGTCCAGGGCGCGGTTGGTGCCAGCTTTCCCCACCCCCTGTGGGATACAAGAAAATAAATTGAAATCTGAAAAATACCACCTGAAAGATCATAGCAGCTGTGTTACCTGGTATAGCCTTTAGTCCATCAAGCCTAGTGTCTTACCTCTTTGTTGCAAGATTGATAAGAACCTGAGACAGTATCAATACAGCTTTGGGTACCTATGTGTGAGCTGAGCTGGGCTGCTATGTTCCCATGTTGCTCTTGATGGGACTTCCTCATTGCAGCCCTGCATTTATTGCTGTACAATAAGTTTCTCCTTGGTATAAGAAGAGACATAATCTTTCACAAGCTCCTAGCTTTCTCAGAAGATCCACTGGTCTTTGTAAAGTCCTTGCAACTTCATCTGTCAAATATTTGTACCTCGCAGCCAACTATGTGGCTAGATAAAGCCTCATTCTGAGCCCTGTAAAGGCCTAACAAAAAAGTAAGTGTGTACCAAATACTGCATGCAAAAAGTAACTTCTGCAGCACAGAACTCCCAAAGTTCCCATGGACATCTCTGCAGATACACAGCATCCTTGGGATCAGAGTGCAGTTTTCAAAACAAGTGGTGTTTCAACAAAGATCTTGGAGTTGTAGGTAACTTATCACAACTCAAGAGAGTTTTGACTGGAGCATATGCAGAATTTCTTTTTTAGGCATAGAGACTGGAAAGATGATTGAGTAGATTTTGCTTAACTGTTCCTTTTTCCTTCATAAATATCACCTCTGGACAGAGATCAGACATGAAAAAATGTGGAACAAAGGCTACGTCTATGAGAAAATAATGAGTGACTGTAAAAGGAGCTTTATAATGAAAGCTGTATTTCACCCCTAAAGCTTCCATTCTAGCTATAAAAAGGCTCTTAAGAGCCTGCTGCTGTTCTGTAAAACAGAAATTTTAAGTCTGTACATGCACTGACTGTGGGATTGGAGCTCCCCTGGCCAAAGTTATCTGTTAAACAAACATATTAAAAGCAAATGTAAACACCTTTTCCCTGTCCCCTGGAACTGAGTGTTGAAGTGAAAGCTATGGGCCAAAGTCCCTGCTGCAACTTTACTGCTCTTAAAGGAAATAAGCCCAGGAAAAGTCTTGCTCTTCCTGCTTATTGGGAGATCCCCTCTGTAATGACCAAGCATAAATCACGTAACTCGCCGCTTTTCTGGCCTTGCTTCAGTGGGTAATTCAGTAGATTATTAAGGTCAAAGGACAGTACTGTCAATGACATGACTATGAATATCCTGGCTGAGCATCTGGTTACATGGAGTAACTGTAGAAAGAGCACAAGGACCTCAAAGGCTCTCACCAGTCTCCAGGGCTGCTGGTCCCAATTTGTACATCTAGGAAGATTAATCTCCTGATGTGTTTAAGAGTCCACAGGCCTTCCTTCAACCCTATTGGACTCTGGAGACTACCTGTTTGTAGTTAGCCAGAAAATGTGAGACATTCTTCATTCACAGGCTGCGCTTAGGAGCATGTGGCTTTTACTGAGGACCAGACTAAGCTGTAGCAAGGAGTTCGTGAAAGGAGAAGGAACTGTGTCTTGGATCTTTACAAGGTGGATTTCCATACTGTTTGCTGGCAGGTACATACAGGCCTACACTGATGTGATTTGAGAAAGCTGGTGAGAAAACCAGGATGATTTACCAGAACAGCTAACAGAATTCAACAAAAAGCCATATAACTTCTTTGACATTTGTGTTTCAGAGAACCTATAGTCACAGTACCACAGTACTTGAAACAGGGATTTCATCTCCCATGATGTGTCACAGCAAGGACCTCTGATGACATGTCTCCATTTGCCATTGGGAAGGAAAGGGAACAATCATGGGAGACGAAGCTTGATCCCACACTTTGCTGAAAGGGAGCAAGAGCACTAGGCAGTCAGTTGAGAAGCCCTGTGAAGCACCATGGCTCCATTTGTAATGAAAATGTTGACATAATTCCATGTTCAGCTAATATATTTTCAGTTTGGAAGTGCTCAGAGCTTTGACAGGGTATTAACATTTTCTTTGGAAGGCAATCATTTTCCCCAAAGCCTAATTGAGTTGAAAATCAGACTCCTTATTTAAAAAAATAGTGTAAGTGAAAATTCTAAGCCAGAACAGACTTTAGAATTTAAGATTGACTGCTCCTCTGATTACCTGCTTCCCACTACTCAGAATCACTGCCATTTAGGACACATACACACGCAAAACTTCTTCTGTAAAGCTAAATATGGCAGTCACAAACTTCTTTAGGGATAAAAGAGCTGTGGGATATCTTTCTGATGCTACTTCAGGTCTTGGAAGGGCAGGAAGGCAGTGTAGATATATAGGATAAAAAAGAAATCAGAGTTCAAGAAATAGAAAAAAATCATGGTGGTTTTATTTCTAAATTAAAAACAAAAAATAAAAATCCGGTTTTCAACAACATCTCTTCCATCTCCCTGATCAAACAGGAGAAAAATAACTTTCAAGAAGCTTTTCATTCAGCAAGTAACCAATCAGGCAGGTGAACTGAGGGCAAGAAAGGGAGAAAGGGTTTAGGGCAGAAAAGGAGCTATAAAGTTAATATAATCTCTGTCTGTATTATTTCACACACCTATAGCTCACAACTGTTCCTGAATTAATGGCTTCTTTGTTTTCTTTATTTCCTTTTTTACACATTACCTCCAGATTAGGCACTTGGAAACACAGTGTCTATGTGGACATCAAGGCTTTAACTGGCATTAATACATTGCCATAAATATGCAGTGCTATAGGTCTGCTGATAACCCTTCAAGTATGACTGTACCTAAGACAGACTATAGCTTGTCTGTACAGCACTGTTGGCTCAAGAAATGTTGCTCTTGGTTTCAGTTCTGCCCACACACACATAAAACCTCTTAACTTGAGCACAGTGGCACTTTTAACTCAGTTTGATTTGCCTGGGAAGGAGACAGGCTAAAATACAAGTGAAGTCCTTAGTCTTTTCTGTAATTCCTTCCATGTGCCCAGGCAAGATAAATTCTCCAACGGTAAAGAAATCTGTAGCTCAGTTTACAGTGGTGCTAAGAATCATGCTAAGAAATGCCATACATGAAGGTATGCAACATCAGTCATGTAAGGGAAATGTCACTGTGTGGCATTTCCACACCAGCCAAACTAACTCAGGAGGGGTAATTTGAGTGGAACTGGGCAACTGTTTTTTAAGGAGTACCAGTTTTGCCAGAAAATAAAGTTTTGGAAGAATAAAACTCTCTGTGAAACTGATATTTCAAATCTAGAGAGTAGTTATAGCCAAAAAACATGGAAAAGAATGATGAAAATGTCAAGATATTTCTTTTTCACAACTTTCAAGGAAAAAAAAGAACTTGTCAACTTTTCATTTCTAAACAGCATTTTTCATTTTGGAACTGACTTGAACTCTTGAAAACAAAGGGAAAAGTTTTTCAGAGGGTAAAACAAAAAAAATAAGGTGAAGTATGCTCAGTTGATCTGAAACTAATTATGCTATTTTCTGATTTTGTTAAACCTCTCTTTAAAAAAGAAATTATAGTTTATATTAGGGTGAAGCAAATTGCTTTTTTCCATCTTGATCACCTTATTGGAAAAAAAAAATTATTCATAGAGCCATAAACTTGGGAAGACATAACTCAAATTAGCTTTACAATAAAGGCACTACTACAGAAAGCCAGTAAATATCTGTATCTGGTTGACTAGGATTCAAATTGCAGTAGTAAGAAAGGAAAATAAACCATAAGTAACATAACCAATTGACTGTATCTCAACAGAGGACAGGCTTTAACAAACTAAATCAGAATTAGCAAAACGTGCAGATTCCTTTCTGTTCCTTTTTTTCCCCCCTTGTTTGATCTTGGCCATTCAGAGTATCCTTTCTATCCCTGGCTAATAATAGGAGTAGGAACACTGCTCTGGAGTATTTTGTATCTGTCATCATACCTGATGCATTGGGTATGATTTCTCTTTGGCATGTGAAACTCTGCTACAGACTGTACTTCTTTCCTTTTCGGGTCTTGGAGATGAGAAAGCGTAACAGTGTGATATAAACCTGCCGTTCAGGAAACTGAATCTATATGATGTCTAGGTAGCGTGAAATCTTTCCCTGAGTGCATGCTTATGCACCACCTGAATTCCACAAATGTCCTTAAAATAAGACTTAAGTAAAATCTAAGGAATACGCCTTGAGCTGGCTCTAAGCTTATAAGTTGCATTTCATTTGTTCTGAAAATGTCATTTTACCATCAGGTTCAGCTGCCTTGCTGAACTTCCTTTGCATTTTCTTATTTTGTGTTTGTAGAAAGCCTGATACAGCGAGGCTTTGAAATGCTGTGAAGCCTTTTTGCATTAGCGTTAATACAAATGACTGTTAATAAAAATAATGTAGCTGTTCACTTGTGTTTTGCTGGCTCACTGCCCCAAAAGCCTCTCTCTGTCAGGGACAGCAAACTTTGCCATCAGTTGCCCTTCACTGCTATACAGGATTTCTATCTGTTGTTAAGCCACACTCATTTTCCATCCCAATCCATTTAAACTGTGCCCTTTTTTATACACAACATCTAATTAATCTATTAAGTTTTTTTTCCACAGTAGATCATTAAGACTATAATAAGGTTATCTGGCTGTTCCAAATTTGTACATTTGAGCAGAAAATGAAAGATCTATGGTAGCATTATATAGAACTAGTCATTTTGTGAGCAGGAGAACTTAAGAAATTTGTTTTCTTGTAGCTTTGTGGGTTCTTTAGCATCTAATACTGTTGCTGAGCTAATTTAGTGGGCTTGTCCCCTGGGAAGAGTGAAGGGCAGTCAGAAAATCATCAGGCCAAACTTGTAAAGATTTGCATATTCCCACAGACACATTTAGGCATCAACATGATTTTCAAAAACATAAGTGCCAAAGTGATATTGCTATTGTAGGTGCTTTTAAAATGCCACTTGGCATCTCTTTGCATCTCAGGTCAAAGCAGACCTTTGAAGATGTTTACAGACCTTTAGAAATACGCCTGCAAAGGTCCCCAGTGACACTGGAATGTTCAAGAAAATAATATTTTTCCTAATGGGTAGCTTATTCTATATAAGACGAGACGAGAAGGGCTGGGTTTTGTTGCAGCTTTCTCAGAAATATCTATAAATAAGCAAAACAGAAACTTGGCATTTAGTCTCAGCTACTTTCCCAAATGGACTGCAGGAATTTGCACAGAGAAATCTCCCACTGAAGCCAGCAAGGATTTTATCATGAAAGGTCCCAGACCTGCACTAAGAATTAATCTCCCACCCAAACACAGCTATAAGAACTCCTTGCACAATCCTCTTTGCAGCTTTGGAGGATAAGAAAAGGATGCGAAACAGGTAAATAATGACATAAGGCCAGGCAAAATTTGAATTCATGATGATGCATGACCTGGCAGAATACATTACTAGACCAAATGACAGTCAGTTATGACCTGTGAGTGTGTATCAAATATGACATGTGGTGCCATTTAAAATATATGTGACTGAACACAGTGCATGTCATTTATGACACATCACCACTGTTTCTTGCAGAAGATGGGATTAAATGACTCACCCCAACAAACTTCCTGAGAAACTCCCTGGAGGATTCAATGTCTGTATTGGAGAGCTCAATGTAGTCTCCCATCATGCCCTCTTCTGTGGCTGGCACCTCCCGGTAGAAGTGTTTGGCCCTGGCGTAGAACTGCATCTCCCCATTGATAACTTGACTTGTCAAAGCGTAAAGTTTCACTGCAAGCAGATAAATCACTATTTTATTGTTAATGACAGATATTTCTGGTTTAGTTTATTGCTCTGGAGGCACGATGGCCAAGATCTATAAGCTTAAGTTGAGCCTTCAAATTACCAAACCTATTTCTAAAGCAAAGATGGAAGGAAGGGTGTGGGATTTAATCCTGCAAGACCTTGAAGGGACACAGTCCCCCCTGGGCAAATTCAGTGCCTCCCAGGCTCAGACATCATTTTTGTCATCACACTATATTTTCACAACAGTGAAAAACCATTTCAAGTTTGAAGTGAACAGGCATGCCAAAGAGAACAAGGGGTTTGATTTGCTCCCAGAAAAGCTGTGGGCGGCATTTATTGCTATGCAGGGTCATCATTTCTGCTATTAGAAATCTAACAGTTCTGAAGATTTCCATATATGCTTTCTAGCCATTGACAGCTGCATGGAGAGTGCACCAAGAATGCATGAATGAGGCACTCGCTCTGGTTTATTTTTAGTGATACTGTACAGTCTGTGGCACTGCAAGTAAGCTGAACCAAACAGCAGATGGTAACCTCAGGTCTAAATGAGTATACAGGGGGGAGACAATTTAGAAGAGACAGTCCTAAATTGTCATCTGTCACAGATCAAGGAGCAAGATAATCAGTGGGTGATATACTGGAAAGTTTCTGTGTGCCAGAGGCTTGGATGTTTCTTTTCATTGCTTGGCTATTTTGCTGGTAACATACAGCAATCCTAAGTTTGAAGCTGTTTTATTAAATCCTGTGAGCTTTGCTGGGTAAAGGGCTATTTTCCTCTATTCTTTAAAAAAACGAGGTCTATCCTCCGCATCCTGGGTTTTTCTATACTTGATGTGCATCAGCATATCAAAAGTAGTTATGTTTTGCAGCTCAAAAGTTTGGATTGAGGCAGGCCATAAACAGTTTGCTCAGAAACCAGCACCTGTTACTATCTCATGCACACATACAGGTGTCCAGGCATTTTCCTGCATGTACGCCACACAGCTATTCCCAGAAGACAGACCTTCCAACAAAAACACAACTACAAGCCTGTCGAGGAAAGCTAAGCAGTAAGGAGGGATGGAGTCACAGTGGGAACAAATCTTTGCAAGCACCACCTTGCAGTTGTGAGACCAGCTCTGCTGCAGATTCCCAGCCCGCTGAAGGAACTGGAAACAAGCCGGCAGCAAACATCTTTTGGGTTAATAACAATGGAAAGGGAGAGCTCCCTGCTGGTGGCGTACACAGAAGGACCAGGGAGCAGTGCTTTGTCACTGAATCTTTAAACATCCACGGAAGAACTGCCGGTCGCTCTGGGAAGGGTCTGAACAGGCCATGCCTTGCTTACGCCGGCTGGGGAACAGGAATCATGCCCTCCACACAGAGGATGAGAGCTAGGCCAGAGGCTCTGAATATAAGCCTGGAATGTATTTATTGAGGGCAAGCAAGCTCAGCAGGGAATGATAAGTGTGTGCCTGCCCATCCTCAGCAGGAGAATGACATTTTGGAGGCAAATGAGGGGGGGACAAAGGAAGTAGGAAGAGGAATAATTACCACCAAGGACCACTCAGAACAGAATAGTGCTATTGGGTTACACATAAGCAGCATGCCCAGCATATCCTTCATCCAACAAAAGCAGCATTACTAGCCCCTCTTGTCATCACCTGCTTAAGTCAACTGCCGAACGGATACTATTAAAGCTTTAATCCATTACACATTTATGTTATGCCTGAGAAATTTATACCACAAGAAGCACTGAGCCCAGCAAGGGTCAAACCTGGGAGTTTTACACACTCCACTGATTATATTCACATACTCAGAAGAAACCATTTTGCTGAAGAAATTAATATGAAGAGGGCAGCAGCCAATACCCAGCAGAACTTGGCCAGGGTGGCTCCCGGAGCCTGGGAAAAAGACTCCATCGGTGGCTGTGATTCCTCCAGTAAATGATCTCCATCTTCCCCCAGGAGTGGCACCATCTTGTTTTCTCTGTGTCTCTTTTTTCTCCATTTCAGATGCCAGCCTGTCTGGTGAACACAACTGAAGCCCTGTATGTTGGCTTTGCAAGATCTTCCACATAAGAGTCCAGTGATGACTTCTAGGGCTTGTTTAATGGACCTGTCAAGGGACAGTGATTTATCCCATTCTGCTAGATTGAAGACAAAGGCATTTACAAGCTGTCTGCACACTAGGACAGGGTGCTGCAAGCAGCTGGCAGCATGAACAACAAATATTCAGTCCTTCTACTTAAAACATGAGCCTGATGCGAGGCAACACATGGGGATGATAGGCTGTTCAGGATATCAGATCTGTAGTGTGTGCTCTCAGATTTCTCACTCAGAACCAGTATCAGGCTCGCAGAATGCCTGCTGGGACTTGCATGCATTCACCAGCTGACTGGGCTCCTCCCCGGCCAGCTGGGGCCCCAGAGCCCTGCCTTACGTGCTGGCATCTGAAAACAGCTCTGACCTCAGTACCCACAGGGTTTTCTCTACCCATCAAACTTTGCAAAGATCTTTTTATGCAAGTCCTCCACCTGAGGGCATGCCATGACCCCGGCTAACGTAAAGGGTGGCACTGTACCCAAAGTCTTCTCCTGCGGACCAACAGAGTCTCACTCATGCAGTGTGCGATCTATGCAGATGATTTCCACCTCTTGCTCCCTCAGTGTTACTCCTCCCTCTCATAAATTTGCAACACTGCCAGTGCTCCCAATGCACAACCCAATTTTCCTGACACAGCCAATCAGCCCCAACTCTGATCTGCCTCGCAGCTGTGCCTGGCGTGCAGGCTCCAGCAGCAGGACCAGAGGGAGAGGGAGGTTTGCCAGCTTGCAGGAATCTACCCCAAAAGAGAAGTGCAAGGAGGCACACGTCCTTGGTGGCAGTTAGTATTGCAGGTCTGCTCCAGCGTGCCTCCCCCTCATCACAGGACTTGTCTAGCCTGAGGCATCTCCCTTTCCATGACCCATGTGGGACTATCTCGTGCATCAGGAAATGAAATACTTGTGAGGTCTGTTATGGATACACAGCCTGATTTCAATGAACTTTGTAAAGCAGGGCATAGGCAGGATAGGACGATGGAGGCTGCAAGTCTCTCAGAGATTGGGAGCAGAGGGAGCATCTGTCTTTCACAGACAAAGTTTTCCGTGTTAAGGCAGGTGACTTGTAAGGTTTAAGGTTAGAAATGTGTTCCTAGTAAAGTAAGAAGAAACTTTTTTTTTATGGCACGGTTGGTCTCTCAGCTGAATCTGCTGGCAAGTCCCCCAAGTGAAGATGGCTAAAACAAACCCACTGCAAAAGCAGGCTGAGAACAGGAACTGGCTCCCTAAAGGTCACTCCACAGTCATGAGACGTTAATAATTTTCAGCCGCTGCAAACACAGTCTGGATGCAGAGTGGCGATCTACAGCTGAATGCCAGCCTAGACAGAGAGTATCTACCTAAGCCCTTTTGCCCTGCAAAGTCCAAAACATTATCTCTGTTTTCTTACAGATCAGTTCAAAATTTTGTTTCCCAGTGCATCTGATCTAAATCTCTAGAGAAATGGACCACTGAATACGTAAGACAGGGTGCAATCCCAACCTGCAGTAAACTGTCTTACAGTTCTCGGTTGCAGGGTTTACTCAGCTAAATTTCCCTGGCAGGAGTAAATGTTGCAAGTAATTTTTTTGAAGTTTTTATTTGTGAACATTATTTTGTGGCTGCAACTGCTTTCTACAAGATACTGAACTAATTCTAGTTTGGCTGAGTATTCCCTTTTAAATGCAACATCTGCTTTGTGCATCAGTTGAAAAATAGTTATCTGGGTGCAGGGGAGAATTCACCTCTCTACTGTGGTCCAAGACCATTTAAATTCTGTTTTATAGAAGATGAACATCAGCCCACCCCCAAAGCAAATTTTACTTACAGACACGTGCCTCACACATGGGAATATTTGTCTCTAGAGACCGATCATCTGAGTTTTCCACTGCAGATCTCACCCCACTGGCATGGAGTCCCACAGCCCATGTAAACACATGAATAATTTCCAGCATCTGAGTCGCTCCATTAAAGTCCACTGGGCTTAAGGGCATTCACACACATTTAAGTACATTGTTGGATCAGGGCCTGAAGTTACTCATGTCTTTTATTTATAAATGTTACCCTGGTCTGTAAAAGTGACATGTTTCTCTTGACAGGCTGTGATACCAGATATGCTCAGCTCATAAGTAAACAGGCCTAAAAGTGCTCCATCGCTGAACCTACTAGAAATGGAGTGAGGGGAGCATGGAGTTAGCATAGCTTGAAGCAAGCCTTCTACCTTGCTGACCTTACTGACCCTTGGCAGCACTGCAAGTTTCAATGTGAGGCTTGATTTCAGTGTTATTATTCATGTTTAGGGTTAAGCACACACTTAACTACGCTGCTAGGTCACAGTCCTAGCATTGCTTTAGTTGCTTAATACTGTTTACACAGAGATAGCTGGATCTAGTCTCGAAGCTTGAGAAGTTCAGTTCATTTCTGCTCAGTTCCATTCTGAATTGAACTGGAAAATGTCATTCTGCAGAGATGTTCAGACCCACCACATTCTGTCCTCTCCATCACAGAGAGCACTGGATGACAGGATAATCCAAGTTGGAAGGAACCTAAGGAGGTCTCTAGTCCAAACTTCTCAAAGCAGAGACAGACATGAGGTCAGATGAGGTTCATCAGGACTTTATTCAGCCAGGTTTTGAAAGCCTCCAGTGATGGAGAATTGTACGACCTCCCTGGGCAACCTGTTCCAATGCCTGACTGTTCTCACGGGGAAAGAGTTTTTCCTTATATCCAGTCTGAACTTCTTTTGTTTCCATTTATGGCCACTGTCCCTTGTCCTCCTGCATCACAACACTGTGCTCAGCTCCATCTTCTTCAAGATCTTCTTGTAGGTACTGGCAGGCTGATATTTGGTCTCCCTGAAGCTGTCTCTTCTGGCTGAACATGCCCCGTTCCCTTAGTCTCTCTCCATAGGGTATGTGCTCCAGTTCCCTCACCACCTTGGAGGTCATCCAACTCACTCCATGCCATTTCCTGCACTGGGAGCTCAAGACTCCATGCATATGGTCTAGTGACTGCTGCATAACAAGGGATAATCACTTCCCTCAATCAGCTAGCTATGCTTTTGTTAATACAGCCCAGGATACTGTTGGCCGTTGCTGCCAGGACACAATGCTGGTTCATGTTCAGTTGCTGTCTACCAAAACCCTATCAGCAGGGCTGCTCCCCAGCCAGCTACTGCCCAACCCACGTTGCTGTTGCCAAAGATTCTTCCTTTCCAGGCGCAGGACTTGGCATTTGCCTTTGAATTTCAGTGAATTTGAATTTCACTAGGTTCCCACTGTCTCTTTCCTCCAGCCAATTACATGCCTCTGGATGGCAGTCCTGACCTAGAACTTGTGGACAAGTCTTGCCAGTTGGCTGCAATCTGCAAATGTGATAAGCAAGCAGTCCTTCACCTCCTCCAGGTTATTGATAAAGATGTTAAACAGCATAGGTCCTAGGACAGACCCTTGTGGTACCTCCACTGATCTCGAGATGTGACCACGACTTTCTGAGCCCAATCACCCAACCACTTTTTACCCATCTGATTGTCCACTCATCCAGACTGTGATGTCCTAGCATGCTGTGAAGTTTCTTGGATGTGTATTCACAGCGCATGAGCTACCCCACAGCACCCGTCCTTACGTACGCTTTTACTCCATGACAATAACCATGGAGTAACAGACATAGTCCATGTTCACATGAAGGCTGGACTCACAATACCTTTTCCATGGAGTCAAATTAATTTGGATATGCTGGCAATAAACTGGAAAACTCTTTAGTGAAGTTTTAATGATTCAGGTCATGAAAAACCTGGCAGAGGGGATCTTTAGTCTGATAGGAACAATTTATGAAGTTTTTTGGCTGGGAACGGAAATTCAAATAAAATTCAGACGAGGAATAAAATACAGTTTTACAAGAGTGAAGCAATTAGGCCTGGAAACAGCTTAATAATGAACTGATGGATTCTCAGTCATTTGCAGCCCTTAAACCAAGGTATTTTTGTCTTCATAAATATTTGCTGTGACCCAGTCATAAGTTACAACCATGAAGCAGGAACTTTTATGTGAAATTCTAAGCTAGATGTTCATAATGGTACCCTCTAGCCTTGAAATGATCTATTAGTACTTACACTAACAGTTACGTTGTAGGAAATCCTGCTCAGTTTCTAATATGTTATGTTTATTTTCAAAACAAATGAAAGAATAACATTTTCATAGACTTCTTGAGATTACAGCGACCCATAATTGACTTTCCTTCCTTTCCATCTTTCCTTCCTTTCCATCGTTCACAGTTACCTACCACTAGGGATAGTAGTATTTATCTTCCATCTTCCATTTTAAATAGCTGCAGATATTGCTGTATGTGAAAAGCCACATCAAAATACTATGATAACATGGAAATGCCTTTTCTCTTCACAGGACTCATGAATTCTACCATCTTGAGCAGAGTTCTCACTGGGGTATGTATAGTTTCACACAACCAGCTAAGACAATCTGCTCATCTAAATGGATCTTTCCATTATGAAGGAGCCCTCAAGAATTCACTGGAAGAGCACATCCTTTCCATCTTAAATTCCTACAATTCTAGCATTGAGTGGAGGCTGAATAATTGTGCTTAAAAACTGGCATGCTAACATAATACAGACTCAAGTCAAATCTACTTTTTAGCTATAGTGTTCTGGGGAAATGTTGGTTCTTATTTAGGGTCAAATTTTCATAAGAAATGAGCATTCATTTTCTGCATCTAAAAAAAAAGTCTTGGCATCCTGTACCAGAGCCTTTCACTGAAATTTGGCTATAAACAAACATTTTAGAAGCATTTTCTTCCCATATAACAAACAGTAGGCTAGACAGCCTACTGCAGAGATCTGGATTACAGAGACTCTTTAAAAAATTTTAAAATCATTACCTTTCAAGCACTTGTCCAAAACAATACATATGATAAAGCTAAGGACATGCTGAATGACAACGAAATGGGTATCAGGCAACAGAAAGCAAGGCCTGTCAGCTCTGTTAATTTTGCATTTGTCCTTCCAAGTTCCCAACAGGTCAATTCATGTTTTACTTAAATGGTGATAAAAAAAGGTACTATCGGCCAGAAACCAAACTTTCTTTCACTCTGGTGGTCTCTCCCTTGCTGTGGAGTATTTAGGCAAAACAACAGGATACTGAATTAGAGGGAGCTGAGAGAGAGTGTACCGAATGGTTTAGCTAGCACTGTTGTCTCTCTAGCTGGGCTTCTGAAAACTACTGCTTACTGTCATTAATATGTCTGCACTCTACCATCTAACATGATAAGTCTTTCCAGAGCATGGTCACACACGTACGCAGACGCTCCTCCCCACCAGCTACTCACCCAAGGGAAGCTTTTCCAGCAGATAAAGGTAACTCTGAAAGAAGTCATTTCGGATCGCCCTATGCAAGATGAAGGACATACTGTGACGACAGAGTTCTTCGTCTGTCTTGTGCCAGCGTGACTTAAAGGCCAAATGTGCTGCTTTATACGCCATGATGAAGAAGTTTTTTGCAAGGGTGTTTCTGCGGCTGTTGCTCTCTGGAGGATCTGTCCTTCCGAAGAGGCAGAGGCAGCGTCATTTAAATTGTGGCAATGTGCTGTCATTCTATATTGGGGTGTGTGTCTAGAGCAGTGCAGGGGGTGGAGGCGGGCAAGAGGGGAGTGAGAAATGCTGGCTGTTGGCACTGGCTCAGAGTAATCTCTGGAGTGTCGCCCTCTGAAACGAGCAGGTGCTGGAAAGTGAAAAAAACTCAACCAGGAAATTGCTTAGCCAGGGTAAAAGTATATCTACTCCAAAAAAGAGTGGCTTTAATTCAATTACACTTTTCCTAATCTATTCAGCCTTCACTTCAAAGGAACTCAGATATAATCCAGGATCTCCCATCTCCCTCTTTTATATCTCACAGGGTGATTTTGTTTCTCTGTCTCTCTCTCGCTATTCGTTTTTCAGTCTGGGGCACACAAGAGGAAGGCCAGAAGACAGAACATGGATACGCCTCTACACAAACTGTGTGTTCTAACAAACTCCATGCTTTGCCACTGTGCATAGCAGGGCAAGCCACTCTTTATGCACTACAGTTTGCCTGGGTTCATTTAGTGTGTTTAAATGGTACAGACTGTCTCATCAGCAGAGGCTAGCTGGAAGAAACTGCTGTCTGGGAACACAGGAACGGTAAAGCCAGGGAAGGGTAAAAGCTTTTTGCTTTAGCTAACAAAATATACATAAGAACAAAAGGAGATAAACTGCCCATTAACAAATTTAGACAAATATATTCGCTGGAAAAGAGAAGGAGGTTCAGGCCACTACAACGGGCAAAATTCTAGAAGGGGGGGGAGTAGGGTGAGAAGCTGAAGTGCTTCTAGGATGGAGAATGCTAAGCTGCTGAAGGGGGCTGTATATCATAAGTATGTCCCATCCCAGAAAAGGATTGGGCCCTCAAGCAACAAGGAGAGACAGGTACTTCTTCAAAACTTTTTTTGCCCCTCGGTGGTTCAGGCACTCAGTGTGGTACAGCTTCAAGCCTCCTGAGTTGCAAAGGTACCTGGCAAAGGGATGGGGGCTTTGTACTGACTGCACCAACCTCCACACATTGTGCTCCTGAGGCCTTCCCCCTTTTCAAGCTGTTTATTCCAGCTGTCTGCAGTGTAGGCACATTATAACACAGCAACACATGATCAGAAAGTTGGATGTTTTCAACAAACAAGGGCTGCCATATGTCCTGAGCAGCACTGCAATTCCTGACAAACATCTGATCAAGCTTCTGAGAACAAAGAAGACCTAGCCTTCAGGGAAAATCACTAGTAATTCGACTGCAGCAGTTCATTCTTTAAAGGGACTCTCTGTCTACATCAGATGATGCTAAGCAGCATTTAGCAATGCATCAATTCAAACATATTTTCCAACATGACTTGCTTCCCTAGAGCAGTCAATCTCCATTTCTCTGCTTTCATATTACTTGTTAAAGGTATTTAGCGGCAGAACCATCCCTGCGTATTACCGCCTTTCTTGTTTCCCCAACTACCATCCTGTACTACTCATTGTCACCTAACTGCATTGGCGTGCTGCTCCCCAGCTGTTCCAGTCAACGCGATCGTGCAAACGTGTTGGTGAACAGATCAGTGAATAAGATAATTCAGAAAAATATATTTATTTTTCTTTCAAGTTGGATCAGTTCTCCAATCCAGCCCCCAGCTGACACAAGGGAATTTGTCATGTGCTACAATATGGGGGCTGGAACAGCCACCTGGGATGGCGGTGTGGAGGAAGTAGCCATACAGCCACAATACACAGTGGCCTTACCTCCTCCTTGTATGCTGTCAGAGAGGTGTGCTGGAGGTGGTGCCAAGACAGCCAAAGGTAATCTAAGTGCTGGAAGATATGCCTCTACGCTCCCACCTCTCCTTGCTCACACATTCCTGCTGTTGGGATCTCTCCTGAGCCATTTCAGCTTGATACATCAATTGGCATTTTCTGTCTGGTCAGCACTGTGAACCAGCTCAGAGCAGAGCTTACAATTGCTAGAAAAGTCCAAGAAGGGAGGCAGAAACATGCCTTTGAGGACATGGTGGGGAAAGTGGGATCATGGCAGTGGTTATATCAGCTCTGGAGCCACTGCACCAAAGTCTCAGCCCTTCCTTGAACAGAGGGCGATGCTCTTCACCCAGCCTCAGAAACTTCAGCCATCCCTTTAATTACTCAGTCTCAAATTTCTTCCTGGTTATGTATCTATCAGACAAGCATAAGGCTCTCTCCAACTAATTTTGAAATATCTGGGCCCAGACACAATCCCAGCATTATCTCTTGGTTCTCTCACAAATCTGGTCCTTTCTCTTTGCTTATCTATTTTCAGCCACTTGCCAGTTAGTGTGCCAGGAACGGATGCATCAAGACAGCATGTTAATGCTTTGGAAAGACGTTGCACAAGCTCGCTTTGTCACTGACCAAAGACACCCCAAGGAACTCAGAGCCCACCTGTTCTGCATTTGACACCACGTCTCACATTTGTCATGGCTGTAGTTTTGGCAATGCCCATTGTGTAACAAAGTGACCCCTATGCATAGAGATAGCAGTGACTGCAAGCATGAAACCTAAGCCCTGATATGTCCTAGTGGAGTCAAACACTGGGACAGCACTGTGGACGGTGCTGGGACCACAGCCCCAGGGTTCCCCATAGCTTTGACACTCATGAGGTCCACAGGTGCCCAGGCCTTTACATTCACTAGGAGGACATGAAGTGCAAAAGCAGAAAAGGGCACATTTTCTCCTGCCTTCTGTGCACAAGTGGGGCTTACTCTCTCTTTGGATTCCCTGGTGCCTGCAAAGTGCCCCAGTGACTGTGACTCCAGTGAAGCTCTCTCAGTTTACAACCTCTGAGAATCTGGCCAATTATGACAGTGAATACATACACATGGAAACAGGGCATAATTCAGGGACACTCCCTATGCCCTGCTAGTGATTTTCTCATAATATACTCCTAGTCCATTTTCCTTAGGAAAATATATGTGCAATCATGTTGTGTATGTCTCCGTCTATGACTTTTATTACCCCATCACTAAACAACATTTAAACCTACCTATCTCAAATCCCAGAACTACTTCAAAGCTTGCATCAAAACAGTAGATGGAGTAGAGAGACAGGTATCATCCTGGTGTCACTCAGCAAAGTGAGTTTTGCTCTTCTGAAGCACCGTAAAACCCATAAGGAGGGACGGGCACAAGTACATCTGCACCTCTCTTTCCAAGGTACCACTCTCAGCCATCCAACACAAATGTGTCAGAAACAACAGTTCACAGGATTAGTTTCTCAGGCTGAATGTTGTTATAACTGTTTTTGATAAATTAGTGGTGGGTTTGACTCACAGTCCTGCCCCACACAAAAAGAGTGAAGATCTACAGAAGGCTGCGTAAACAGTAATTCTATTTATTCTATTTGCATGTGATCAAGACTAAATCCCTGTTCCAAACAGCTCTATAATCTAAGAGTTACTGTGAACAGGCACTCAGTCCTCAGATACTAGTGCAGCTGAGTAGGTGAATCACAACAGTGTCAAGCCTTTTAAAGCACTTTCAAAGCACTTCCTATTGCTGTCAAAGGTTAGGCAGGAACATAGATTTGTGTCCACAAGTGCCTGAAAAACACCAAAGAAACAGCAGTTTTTTTCAAAAAGGTGGATGCTATATTCTCTGCCTGTTTATCAACAGCAGCATCTTAATGTCTTCTGATAAGAACAACTCATAACTGCTTCATGTTGTCTCCTAACCCCATATTCTGAACAGAAGTAGTATCAGTCTACCCAGAAGCTGCAAACAATTCAAGCACTATTATATACCCTACATCTCCATTAACAAGAAGTGTGGGGCTTGTGTATGGGCATAATGGTACTCACTACTTGTAGGATCACTGCTAAAATGTGAGTAAACCCATGAGGGGTGAGCTCCCCCCATGGCTTGGGGACATGCGGGCACAGCCAGGCCCCACAGCAGCTACCTTTCTCATGCCTGACACCATCTGCTCTGCACGGACGACCCTGACCCTGTGCAGCAGCGCGCGCCTGTCCCAGCATCACCATCCATGCCAGTGCGTGTGGGTGGCCCAGGGCCGTATGACGAGGAAGAGGGACCTCCTCCTCTGCAGCGACACCTTGGTCGTCACCAAGGCCAAGTAAGACTTGCAGACCTCAGCTGCTTTTCCTCCCAAGCCCTGGCCCTGGCACCAGGGCAGAGACACCCAAGAAGCAGCCCCAGGCTCCCAGCACCCCAGTGCTGGATGCACCCATGGCCATGCCCGTGGCAAGTGGACGCTAGAGGGGTGCCACCAGGCTCAGCCACCTCCATGTCACTCCCTGCTGCTCCTCTTTGCAGATGTGGCAGCATGCCACACCTGCAGTTCTGCCTGGTCCTGGGCACGATGCAGGTGCTGAGCAGCAGGAAGAGGGCAGCCGGGGATGTTGCCAAGGAGAAGAAAGGCAAAGACACCAACTCCGTTCTCCTTATCTGGCCCTGCAGCTCCTGTGCTGTCACTTTCTGGTGAGTCTCAGTGCCACTGCCCACAGCAGGGCTGGGCAGCACCTCTGTGCTGCCCCATGGAGCTCTGTCCTGCCTCATGGGGCTCTGTCCTGCCTCTGTGGCCGTCCCCATGGGGCAGGGCTGTGCTGGAGCTTGCCTCTGCCTGCAGGCTGGGGAGCAGCGGGCACTCAGGCTGTTTCTTCTCTCTTTCTGCAGCTCCATGGCAGTGAAGGAGCTCTGGGTCAGCTCACTCCTTGGGTAAGCCCTGCCTGGCAGTGCAGCCTAGGGAACCCATGCGCACATCACCGGGGGATGCTCCAGGTGTAGCTGTACCATGCGGAAACACCATTCCCCAGCTGGGGAAAGGTGCCCCCACGGCTGCAGGCAGCTCTTGAGCAGGCAGAGCTGGCAGAGCGGCTTCGCCCAGCTGTGTCCAGCCAACACCCGCCCAGCCCCGTCCTCACCACTGCCGCTGCTCTCCGCTCGACTGCCCGGCAGTACCCAGCTGCTTCAGGGCAGCTTGGAAGTGCTCCCCAGGCTGGCAGGAGATGGAAAAGGCAGCTTGGGTCTCACAGAGCTCTTTCTCTGGTGGCAAAGGCCACCAGAAGGAGTGGAGGGAGCCTGGGTGACCCAGCTGCCCTCCATAGAGCTTCTGCTGAAGGAGCTGAGCAGCTGCGATGCTGTGAGTGTCCCTCCTGTCTCCGCTCTGCCCCCAGAGGCTGCTCCAGCCCAGCATCAGGTGCATCGCTTCTGACCTTCTGCTCTTTTCCCTTTGCCCAGGCAATGACACTACATACCAGCAGCCTGGAGAGGCTGGTCGAGAGCCAGTTTCCTTTCCCAAAAGGCCATTTGACTCTTTCTGAAGTTGAAGCCAGCTTTTTTATTGGTAGTAGGGACACTGGAGAATCTGGACCTCTGGATAAACTGAAGCCCTACACTAAAATAAGAGTAGACACAGCCATGATGCATGACAGTCATTGCCTGGAACAGCTTCTGGTCTAAAATAAGAATGTGTTTGTATTTATGTGCGGAAACAAATAGTTCCTCCATGTGTCATCTTCTTCCTCCCCATGAGATTGGGCAGTTCTAGTTTTATCACAGATTAAAATGAAGGATCAGCTGGAGTGGCTTCTTGTTAAAATACCTGCAGCTGATCTCTGCCTGAGGGTAGTAGGTTTAAAATAAGGTATCAAATGGCTTATGATGAGTCACTGCAAAATCCAAGGCAGATCTATTCGTTGGAGCATCAGGGTATTTAAAGAGAAGTTGCTCTTACTTTTATATTAGTAGGTAACTACCTGTCTCTGCAGATCTGAGCTAAACACACTACTTCTGAAACACATCAGCTGCACAGAAGAGAAAAAGAAAAACATGTGCACTAGCTCCACATATCATGCAGGTCACAAAGGGTCAATTTTGCCTTTAAATTACTGTGTTCTGCTTACAAAACACCTGGTATGCAATCTGATTTCCACACGGACAAGCCATCAGGATTGCTGTAAGATGTCTCTTTATCTTAAAAAGGCCTCTATATTAATTCTTCTCCCTCACGCTCACGCCTGTCAGGAATAATGTGGTTAAAGCAAGTAATTTTTGTTTTATCTTTGACAACAAGTTTTTAAAAGTTCCTGAAAACCACAGGATTATGTTGATAGAAGAGGCACAGGCAGAGAGCACACATGCAGTTATGAGGGCAGTGAAGAACAGCTGCAGGTTGGATGGCAGGTGGTAACCTTTACAACTGACTTTACTGCAGCCAGAAAAGCAACTGCCTGTATTGTTCCGACTGCAGCTTCAGTGGCTTATTCAGAGCAACAGTGTACGCCAGTGTCTGGGTGTCAAGCTGGGAAACAGTAATATGACAATGGATGCACTAATTGTCTGACTTGTTGAAGTCCAGAACTCTTAGTCACAATCCTCACCCACCTAAACTCTGCTCATGGGTCCAATTAGACTCAGCAGTCTTCAGAAGTATTACTGTGAAAATTTGGTTTTGAGTTGAGTGTGGAATTGAGAAAAAATAGTGTTTTGGGTTGACGAGAAACTGAAATATTTCTCTTTTCTCACCCAAAAAAAATTTTCTGTGTCAGGCCAAACAAAATGTTTTGTTTTGTTTGCAGGGTTATTTCCCTTCTTCCACTTCTTTATTTATTTGTAATTAAATTTAGGTAAATTTGGTTTCAGTGTATCATTTACAAGTGCAAACAATAATAATGTTGTTGTCACCAGTAGGCTAGTCAGTCTTGCAAAATCACTCTGTGGCAAAAGGACCCAGGGAAATGCAGAGCAAAACAGGTCCTTAGGCAAAGACCCAACCTTGGGATAGGACTTCTGCTCTCTCATGAGAAACCCTTGCTTTGAACCACATTTCCAAAGCAGAGTTCACTGCCTGTGGGTCAGGATGACTCATGCCTTTCAGGGCATATCCTGCACAATTCCTGTGCGCTTTCACGGGTGCAATCACAGCAGCAATCTGTTATCATTTATACAATTGGAATTTAGCAATCTGGAATTCCATCTAAAGCAACAAAACACAGCATGTGAGCCCTATGGGTAAATACATTATAATTCATGTAAATGAAATTGGCCAGAGCTTTATCCCTATGGAGGGAATACACAGTTCTTTCCCTCTAATCTTTCTAGCTCTGGAGCCAACACTAAATTACATTTTTAAGGGAGTGAGTAAAGCCACTCATAGGTAGGAGTGGGAGCCTGTCTCATCATGCCTCAAGCACGGTGACAGTCACAGTGGGACCCTGATTTGGAGATCCATAAACAGTATGCTAACGTAAATAGCGATATTTGGGGACGACTCCTGCATGCTTTGGCTGTGAGGATTTTATTTGGTTCTGGTTAGGGACTCTCAGTAGTGCTGGGGCTGAAGGGAAGGAAGGGCAGGGTTCCTGATGAAACTGCAGCAGGGGCTGCTCTGTTGTTCTTGATAAGAAGCATGACAGCTGTGCCCACAACATCTGGTTTTCATTGAACCCTAGTGAGAGTTCCTTGCTGAGTCTCTTCCACCCCATATGTGGTGGTTTAATTGATGGAGCCTGAGAAGGTTTTAGGTCCAGCGTGGAATGCCGCCTTTCACTGTGATATGTGACTCCAGATACAGTAAGGGCTGGGCTGCTTAGAGTCGTCTTTTAAAAGCATTTCTTCTCAATATTGAATTTTGTGTATATTGCCCTCTGTTGGCTCAAGTGCGTGATAAAGCTCCTTTTCTAGGTGAAAGCTAACAAAAATCTCCTTCTGGCTGACTGGCAGGGTTTGTGGGTTTTGGAAAATGCAGGATGAAGTTAGCTGTGGCCTTCTGCGTGCATGTATGCATAGTTCATATCCCTCCATAGCTCTGCGTTTAAGAATGCAGCACAGCTCTTTAACCAAGGAGGAAGGGGGTCTGGACACTGGCTGTCTCAGCCATTGTGGACTGCACATAAGAAGAGTTTTAAGAAGTGACCAGAGGGGATAGTGGTTTGGTGAGCCAGGATAAAGAGGATGTTGCACACTCAGGAAACAGCACAAAAAGCAATACAGAAATGCCTGTGGAATAACTGGGCAAGTGGGAGATAAGTTAGTCTTAAAGTTTTTCAGCTCTGGCACGCAACTGCCAGAAATGCTTTGGTAAAAAGTCTCTCAAGGCTTTATTTTCAATTGCAAAGCAAAAGAAAGATGGCAACCCACACCATCAAAGCTCCTTCTGCACACAATGCTGCCAGAAAAAACATGCCTTTCCACTTCCTCTCAGCTGGATCCTTACTACCTAAGGCATATGACTGACCCATCTGCTCAGAACTCCTAGAAGGCCCAGGCATGAAAGCCCCCATCCTGGGCGTATCAGGGCACATGCTAGTGATGTGACATGAGAGTGGTGATGCCAGGAGGGGACAGCCTTTCTCTGGAGTGTGAACATCATGACAAAACAGAAACTCCAACCTGAGGAAGCAGAGAGTGCAATGGATAACAACAGATCTGTAGAAAGAAGTGATGTGGGCAGGCCATGGGTTAGAGAGATCATTTAACCTTTTGCAATACACCTCTCTTATTAGAGAGGCTGAGGTGTAAAGATCCAGGCTTTCAGATCTGGAGCTCTGTGGACCCCTCCCTGCTGTTGGCTAGGATGGCAAACATCAGACTGGCATTTCCCTGATCCAGAACAGCAGCACATTTCATAGCAATGGTGGAGAACATCCTTTTTGTTAGGGCAGTTAAATCTAGACTGGGAAATGCATTGTTCTGTAAGCCATAGAGCAACCTGACAGTTTCTTTTAGATTTGTGTCTTACTGCTTCTACCTGAAATGAGCCACATACCTCCTCTCACTTGCCACCTATTGTGAAAGATCCACCCTGGACAAGAAACTGCCTGTGCTGCAGCCAGTCTGGAGCTGCTCCAGGACACCTTGGTCAGCCTGTTCATCTGTGCTGTCTGTCTGTCTAGTATGCACAGAGCGACTGACCCCTTGCTGCTGCCAAAGAGCTGAACTCTGCTTAACTCTCCCTCAGCGCAGTCCCTATCACGGGTCTCTCTCATCTACCTGGCAGCCAGAGCACACAAACCTCTAGGAACTTAATTAACTTTCAAACTCTGTGCACATCTTTCAATGGTGATTGCATTTGGCCATGTCATGAATTTATCAGAGGGAGGAAGAAGTGACCTGATGAATGCGTGGATAGGTAAGGCAAGATAAAACTCATTTCCTGAGGAAGCCAAAGGAAAACAAGCTGAAAGGAAAAAAGTTGACTGTAGGGAACAAATCTGACAAGTAACCTTGAAAGGCCTCTTCCACCTCTAGCTCAGGAGGAATGGTCTGGCAGAAGCCGGGGGCGGGGCAGAAATTAGAGGGGGTCAGGACCTGTAAGCAGCATTTTAGTGGATCAGCAAAGGTATCACTAGTGTATCATCCCCTGCATTTCAGATACAGTGTATCTGTGACATTGCTGGCTTGGACAGCCTTCATCCTCAACTTGTCTCTGAGTTCCACAATACGAGAACTATGCAGTTAAATCCTGTGCATGCCTTGGAACATTAAACTCAGTTTCTGGAAAACTAAGTGATAAGTATCAAGGGCCAAGAAAACTAGATTAAGCTGAACTCCTAGACAGCATAAACACACAGGAACATGGATTGCAGAAACTACAAACACACCTCTTCTTGTGAAGGACTGCTCTTCCAGAGGAGTGGCTCAAAATTTGCAAAAAACACCTTTGTTCAGAACTGAAAGTAGAAACCTAAATGATCAAGACTGGAAACTATTTGCTTTGTATGAACACTTTCTATCTGAGCTCTCAGACTAGAACTATTCAAAAGCCAAATGTATGTGTGTTGTCCTTTGGAACAAAAAAATAATCAAGACATGAAAAGCTCGAGATGGTTAAATGTTTCCTCCAGAGGCTGGGGATTAGAAGTCTGGGCAAGTAGCAGAGGAGGGAAAAAAAAAGAGTAAAATAAAAGAAGAAACTCTTAAGTGACCTGACAAGGGAAACTTAAATCTTATTTTTAAGGGGTTAGGTTGTACTAAAGCTTGAAAAATTAAATCCACAGCTGTCTCCAGAGGACTATATCTCACTAAGAAAGCTTCAAGTAAGTTTATCATGTATCCAACACCTAGACATTGGACCTTAGGGACCACTAGGATAATATTTCCTCTGGATTAGCAAGAAAGCTAGCAAGTGACATTTGTATGAGACTAACTTTAAGTTTAAGGGGTTTTCTTATATAAAATGATAAATGAAGAATGAGCATACTGGGAAGGAAAGTTCTTGCAGTTTGTAAATCTAACACATCCTCACTATTTCTTTAAAAATGCACTGTTATCTCCTAAATTAGTTTTATTTGGTGACATCAGTAATTTGATGTTTTTACGTCTATGATCTTCCCAGTGAGGATCAACGTGTTCTTTATGAGCAATATTTTTAATCTCATAATCCCCTTTATGAGGAATGCTTTTAATTTCAGGGACCGTGAGCACTGGCATTGAGACAATATAATATATATGGAAAAAATTCAAGAACGAAACTATAGGAAACACAGGATGGATCTGGCACAATTACAGTGCTTTCCTTCTTCTGGGATTCTTCACTACTAGCCAGTAAAGCCCAGGATATGTTGGAATGCTATTAATTAACTCACCTCACTGTGCCTTGCCATGACAACTGATATGCCCCTGGGTTCCAGGGAAATCTTACGAATCATATGAGATGCAATACTTAGCCGGAGCTGGGTGAACTGAGGACAACTTTAATATATTAACTTTGAAATCTGAAATCCAACAGCGAATTGAGTTTTGTACAGAAGGCACAAAATAAAACTCAGACATCTACACAAATGCCAATGTTGGAGTTTTGTATGATAAAGCACTCTATTTATGTATTTCACACTTTCTGTGTCTGTCTAAAATGCACTGGTGTGAGGAACAGACCGCAGGTTCCCACAGAAAAATGCCTACAGTCTGTTGATGGGCTGCAGTAATCTAGCATTATCCCGTTCTGCCCACAAAGCACATCAGTGACAATTGTGTTTTCCAGTTCTATGGAAAATCCTGAGTTACACACCTATGTGCTACTCTGTGCCTGTACAGATGCATAGAAGTGAAGAAAAGGCATACATAGCAAAATTAAATGGGGAAAGTGAAATGAGGGGAATTACCTAAACAGCTTACAGATGGTAACTAAATTAGTTGAAAGCTGAAGGATTGTTTTTTCAACACACAGTTCAACAGCATTGTAAAACTTCCATTATTGTAACCCAGAAGCTCATGAGAAATAGTAATTACCAGAGCTGAACTCCTGGGCTCTTGTATTTTCTTACCCATGGGCTGGCCAGACCAGCTCCCGATGCTTCCTTCCCCCAGTGCTTTCTAGACTCCTGGAAAGTACAGCTGGGAGGGTGAAGAAATATTCTCCACCCCATGTTCCCTTCCACCTCTCAGGTCTCCTGCTGCCCCCCACACACCTTGTTTTGAACACCATCACCTTCCTCTTCTGACACAGTCTCTTGCAGGCACCCCATACACTTTCCTGCCATTTCTTCACTGTGTTTCACCACCAGCAATCCCTCTGGCTGTCTCTGTGCTGAGCCAGCTAGGACAGCACCTGGAAGACACACTGCTCCAGAGCTCAGGCTGCCTGCAAGTCACATCCACTCTTGTCAGAGAGGCATTTTGGAAAGCTCCTCAGGAAAAGATATCTTGCCTGATACCATTCCACCCAGAACTGATGGCCTAGGTAGAGTACGAGGTGAGGTCTAGGCAGCAAGCAAGGGCAGCCTTAAGGGTCTCCTAACTGTGAGAGAAATGCAGCCACGGCCCCCATGATGAGCCTTCACTCTCTGCATCCTGCTTGTCATCTTCTCCCAGCTGACTGTTACATAAGTTAATATTTTTTCTTACAACTGTCTCTGTTGTATACATTCTTCCAGTTTCCACCCCAGCCATGTTGCCACAGATAGTTCTGGGAAGACCAAGTAGGGTGAAGGGGCAAGTGCACTAAATCAAACAGAAGTACAGCATCTGCTTGGGTTCCTGATGAGTCTAAAACTGACTCATCATTCTCCCTACCCAGTGGACTATTTCCTCTATTATTATCAACCATGATGTAAATAAAGCAAATTAGTACAAGAACAGAATCCATGAAAAAATTTACTGTACACCCATCATCCACATTCTCTTTCTTAGACTTAAAATCAGGAGGGACTTCCATGAGCATCTAATTGGCCCTTCAGTACAATACACACCAAAGACCCCCATCCATTGATCCCTGCATCAAGACCAGCTTTATCACTACCAAGCGGAAGGATTACTTCATCCCCATAAACAATACGAACTCATCCTTTGTACCCATTCAGCACTGGAAAGACTTCAGCTAAAGTACTCTACACAGGTTTGAGCATGGCTCTTCAAGAAAAACATGGGCTGACTGAGTACCTTGGATACAAAAGTGGAATGGTTTTCTTGCAATAACAGCAATTCAGTCCTGGAATAGATTCCCCAGGAAGACTATAATGCACATCACTGAAGATGATATTAGTGATAGGAATAATAGGGATACAAATTATTTTGCTTGGGGAAGGGGGATAGACTGAAAGAGGTTGCTTCAGCACAATTTGCTATGAACCTGTGAGTCTGTTTAAGCTGGAACATTTGTTTCACAAAGGCATCTACTCCTGACAAAAAGACTGGTAATAATAGTGAAGCATCCAGTCATAAACCCTAAGGTAAGTTACTCCCCTGGTTAAGTGCTATCCCATTAACATTTTATGCTTGATTCCAGGTCTGAATTCATCTAGCTTAAATGCCTCTCCTTGTGCTTCCACTCTGCTATGCTTCTCATGTGCTTTGGTTAAAATTAAGTGGAAATTAAATACACAAATGCTGCTATCTGCGAAAGGAGCAGGATTTGCCCTGGTATGAAGAACAAGGCTAGTGTTGTCCAGGATAGTTCAAAAACTTAATGAAAAAGACTTTGGCTGTACAGTGTTGTGCAAAATCTTCACTTTTTCTAAGGAAATAGCCATTGTCTGAGATATTTATAATAAATTGTTGGAAATAGACATTTACCTTTTGAATCTGTTTGAAATGAGTAACTTGCTTTAAGTTAAATGTCACCTGAGCAAAACTACTTCAGCTGAGGTCCTTACCATCTCTTTGCTTTTTTTGACAAAAACTGAAAAAAAATGGCAATTATTTTTGAGCAAAGTAGAAAGAATTTGATGATCATATGCAGAATCCTTTTCTTTGGAGGGCAGGGATGAGGAAGAGGAGGAATTCCTGATTTATGATCAAATATAGACTTGTTCAAGTGTAAAGGAGACCCCTTCTTGAAAACACTTAAGCTAGTGCTTAACTTTATTACTGTGGCAAAATTAAGCATGTGCTTGAGTGGTTGCAGAGTCAGAACCATAAAATGTCATAGCCTTTATAGCTATGAGTCTGCTTTCTGCCTGCTGCATCTAATAAACATTAAGAGGTGAAATTCTGTCCCCATTGGGGTCAATGGTAAAACTCTCATTGACTTCAGCAGAAACAGGATTTTGCACAAGAAATCTCCATCATTGTCACTGGGGCCTAAAAGATGATATCAGCAGACAGAGGCCATCTGTAGACATTTTTATATTTAATCTTTCTATGTTTTCCTTAGTCCAATTAAAATTAACCCAGAGTGAAAGCACATCATTGGCTCTTTGGACAGGGATACTGCATTTCAGGTTGTTTGTCAGAAAATGAGCAGAAATGAAATACACAAATTCTAGTGCACCATACATACTGAGCATACAGACAGAGAACATACTGACGTGTAGATGTGGCATTTAGGGACATTGTTTAGTGGTGGACTTGGCAGTGTTAGATTTATGATTGGACTTGATGATCTTGAAGGTCTTTTCCGACCTAAAGGATTCCATGATTCTATGAAAATACACAACATGTGGTTCTGTGTTCCTCACAGCAAAACTCCCTCTTAACGGGTTGATCCCTTAAGGGAAAAAAAGGTAATGTAGCACCATTACGGTACATTTTATATCTTCCAACACTTCTTAGATCAGCCTTGCTTAGGACATGGCTAAACTGGTATTTTTTCCATAATTAGCAATCCTCAAGTCTCGAGTCAGGCACTGAAAGTCTACATAGGTGGTTGCTTTGCCACATCACCAGCTGCAGCTGAGCTTGGGTAGTGTATTCCTGCCTTGCAGGCTTGTTTATGTGTAACACTCCAGCTGCTGAGGAACACTGAGGCACAAGATGGCAGAGGTCAGTTTACCACCAGCTGGATATACTCAGCCAAGTAAATGAGCGTACAAGGCCATCAAACAAGATCAGTTTCATGGAAGTGAGCAATTCTGATTTGAATAAGCCAAGGGAGAAAACAGTATACCCTTTGCTCTGTAACGTCCAGTTAAAAGAAAGCTCTGCTTCTCTCTGAAGAGGTCTGCTTCTTTTCACATCTTTAATTTTTTCTTGCTACATCTGAAACAATGAAAACCTACAGCTAATTTTCTTCACTGGTTTAAATGAGCCACAAATTGATGCATTTACTTAGGTCAGTGTTGAATTAGATATATTATAAAATACAAATCAAGCTCTCCATAGAGACTCCTGTTTTCATTTTTGCGAAGTCTCATGTTCAAGGATAACAAGAGCACCCAGTATTTACCAGCATGATCATGTGTCATATTGAAAACACCCTTCTCTTGCACAGATGTCCCTGTCACTGCTGATCAAAAAAGGGATTCAAGAATCACCTTGATCTGTGTCCCAAGATTAATTTCATCCAGAAGAGTTAAGGCAGACTTTCACTTTGCATATCGGATTTTGCTTTGCTTCGTCTCACTTCTTCCTTCCAATATAAACTTTTAAGCCCAGGGTTTATTACCTCCATACCTCAATCACTTACTATGTGACAGCACATCAGAACAACATCACCTCTGTCCCCCACTGAGCAGAATAGTCTAATCACTTAAAATGTTCCTCTGAAAGTCATCCTTTCAGATTGCTGTGCTTTATTTTAGCTAATAAAAGGGCTTAAGGAGTTTTATACATAGTTCATTTTTACAAGGTCTAGGAAAATAACCCGTATTCACTATTTTTCCCTTGAAATCCACCCATATTCTTTTTTCCTGAGAGCAAGATACAATCTTTGATGGAGAGATCACAAATCTCAGGGTTGTTTTGGTTTCTTAATTCTGCAAGACAGAAATTAACCTATTACATTTTAACAATTCCATTTGCTATAGAAAAGCAATGTTGGTTATTTTGTTTGCAATTTTTTTCACAATGATGTAAAAAATCTGTGTAGGATTCAATGAAACTTTGAAGAAATCAGACCCCAAGGCTTTTTCAACAGGCAGTCTTGTGGATATATTCCAAAGGCCCATATAAAGCTCACTGAAGACAATGGAAACACCTCTTTTGACTTCAAAACCAGGCTTAGCATGGTACTTTTCAGTCATAATGAATTTGTTTTATACTAAGAGAACAAATAGGAAGAAATAAAACTAAGTTACCATGAGACAGTATGGTGGGTGTTGCTCCAGTGTCAGAGTGTGTTCTATCTGGTTACGAACATCTGGCCACAGCTTGAGAAAAGAAAAAATCTCAATTTTTTTGCATAAACATGTCCTTTCTCAATGACATTAAAAAGGGTTTTCACTTTTTAATGCAAAGAAAAAAATGTTGTTCATTTCTTCATCTACACTTATTCTACAAAAATGTCGTCCATTTCTTCTACAATTATTCTACCATATATTTGACTTGAGAACACTCCACAGTTGTCTTTCCTCTTGTTCTTTCTACTCATCTGCTTCGCTCCTCTCCCACCCAACTTCTCTTCATGCAACTTCCTCTACCATTCTCTTCCTTTTCTGCTTTTCTCTGCAGCTCCCATGCTCTTTTCCACCCCTATTTATATTCCCTGACCAAAAAAATCTTTTCTTCTGCCTGACTCTAGAATAGTACTTCTTACAAATGCTCTAAGAAAAAAAAAAACAAACAAAACCCCAAACCACCCAAACAAAAGAAAAAAGGAGAAACACAGAAATACTGCACATTCCAGCTTCTCTTTGCAACTCCATCACCCTTCTGCCTCAAACACCACTTTTTCCTTCCCCTTGTGTATGCTTCTAACATGCAGGTGAGGGGAATCTCCAGGGTCCCACGGTAATGCCATAAACCTCATCACACTGTAACAAAAGGGATATAAGAAATTGTGCAAAGCAACCTCAACAGCTCAGGGAAAGGCTGTAGAATCAGACCTTGGGCAGCATTTGTTTTACAATTTAATTTTAAAAGAACCTACCATGCAATACAAGGTTTTTAGTGTTTGCACCATGTGGTTTTCTAAAACTAGCATCAACTGGTTATCACTGACAGACAAAATTATCTGATCTTGGCACTGCTTGTGGCTCCATCACTACAAAGCTGAGGTATTTTCATTTGGACTCTGTCAGGCTGAGACAGGCTTTGCTGTCCTTTCAGGCCCTGACAAACAGCCAATTTTAGCCCAAACATTGTGGCACACTTAACTGCAATAAATGCTCCTCTTCTCATATTTTTCAGGTCTCACATTCTTTTTTATCATTCTCATCTTGTAATCTTTGACCTACTTTTTCATAGGTGTCTAAAACTGTTCTCTGTTTGTAGGCATATGTGACCAGATTAAAAAAAGAAATTCTCAGTGAAATACGTGGAGATTGTCAGGTACTTAGTACTCAGGAAATATCAGACTATTTGTTTATATGACTTCAGACTTTAACGTTTGTCTCATGCTTATCTGAAGAGCTGCTGAAATCACTGAAGAATTGTTCCTCTGATCAGGTAGTCATAGATACATTTTTCTTTATGAATGTCATTAATAGAAAATATTACTGTGATAAAAAGTAGAATAAGGCTAGTAACAAAAGTGCTATGTTCTAGCAATGTTTTGTAAATTCATTGCTCTATAGTAGCACTTTATATTTCACAGAGTACTTTATTTTTCTGTTTTCTGTTAAAACAAAAACAGGGCACAGTATGGACACCACAAAATATTTTTTGCTGCTCTGTTACAGGTTATGAAACAGTAAAATTTTTTAGTGTTCAATAGGATCAGTAGACATTAAATATTTATTCTTAATATTTTGTCACAATAAAAACAAAAGCTTAGTTACCTGACTATTATTTATTTCTGTATTACCTCTATGAGTCTGGGTAGACAGCCATTTTAGTTGTATGTAATGGAGCTGTAGTACAGCAAAGAGCACTCCAGCAAACAATACGTGCATGGATGTGCCCTGCATCTTATAGTCAACTGCTGTTAGTTGCCAGAGGGGTATTGTCCTTTTATTCTAAAACCCAAACAACTATCCCTGCTCCTCAAACAACTCTTGAAACAAACAATCTCTGCCAATCCCACACAGTTTGAGTCTTACAAATATAAATAGAAATGAAGCCCCTATTTTGAGAAAGTAGAGATATAACTCAAAAAGCCAACAAGACACTGTTGCCTCTAGTTCTATGTGTTAATTTCTATCCAGATGGACAGCAGGACCCTTAGGCAGCTGGGAATGGGCCTGCTTTACCTCTATCATGGATATTAGAACAAATAGCCTAGAGGAATCTCCATTCAGGACCGGATGCTGCTCTGATACAAACTTTAGAACTACAGCCCATTAAGGTAACTTCTGATACCTCTTGGATATCATGCTGTTTGGTTGTTCTTGAGAGTGGCTGGGAAACAAGGTAAAGACACAGGAGACTCAGGTGCTGGCCGTACACTGTAAGTTTTCCAACATGATTTTGGATTTCCAGCCACTTGCCTGAGGCTGGAGCTACAGCAGTATCGCCCCCGTGCCTCCTGCCTGTCCGTGGCTGAGCAACAGTACCACTGACCCAAGAGGAAGATTACATTTCAAGACACCTTGCTGACCAAGGCTGCCTTAAGGCTGGGCTTAGCTAAAAGGTGGTGCTGAGGCAAAGTGACAGCTCATGTGGCCATAAATGAGGCAGGACACCACAAAAGCCGATCCGTACTGGGACTGGTGCTGTTCAACATCTTCATCAATGACATAGACACTGGGATCAAGTGCACCCTCAGCAAGTTTGCCAATGACACTAAGCTGAGTGGTGCGGTCGACGTGTCAGAGGGATGGGATGTCATCCAGAGGGACCTGGACGAGCTGGACGGGTGGGCCCAAGCAAATTTTACGAAGTTCAACAAGGCCAAGTGCAAGGTCCTGCAGCTGGGTCGGGACAATCCTTGCTATCAATACAGGCTGGGGGATGATGTGATAGAGAGCAGCCCTGCAGAAAAAGACTTGGGAGTACTTGTGGATGAAAACCTGGATGTGAGCCAACAATGTGTGCTTGCAGCCCAGACGGCCAATCGCATCCTAGGCTGCATCAAAAGAACCATGGCCAGCAGATCCAGAGAGGTGATTCTCCCCCTATACTCTGCTCTCATGAGACTCCACCTGGCATACTGCGTCCAGCTCTGGAGCCCTCAGCACAAGAAGGACATGGACCTGTTGGAGCAGGTCCAGAGGAGGGCCACGAAGATGATCCAAGGGCTGGAGCACCTCTCCTGTGAAGACAGGCTGAGAGACCTGGGGTTGTTCAGCCTGGAGAACAGAAGGCTCCGGGGAGACCTTATAGCGGCCTTCCAGTACCTGAAGGGGGCCTATAGGAAAGCTGGGGAGGGGCTGTTTGCAAGGGCATGTAGCGATAGGACGAGGGGCAATGGTTTTAAACCAGAGCAAGGTAGGTTTAGATTAGACATTAGGATGAAGTTCTTTACAATGAGGGTGGTGAAACACTGGAACAGGTTGCCCAGAGAAGTGGTAGAGGTCCCATCCCTGGAGACATTCAAGGCCAGGCTTGATGAGGCTCTGAGCAACCTGATCTAGTTAAAGATATCCCTGCTTACTGCAGGGGGGTTGGACTAGATGACCTTTAAACGTCCCTTCCAACCCAACACATTCTATGACTCTAACAGCCCTTTTTCAATTGTCCCCTAAATACTCCTGCTGCTCGTAACTTCCTGAAGTACCAGGTGTGAAACAGGTGGGATCTTTCTGTAAGGGCACAACTGTTTCTTGACTCCTCAGCGCTCAAGAACCTGTGGCCATGCCCCACCTGGGTCCCTGCTTTCCTCAGCACCATTAACTTTGCTGGGGGAGCAGCCTCACACGTCCTGCCCTGCATGGGGCCTGCAGGCCACCACATCCCGCTGGCCCTCCCGTGAGGAAGCAGGCAAACCCTCATGCAGCGGGTGGGGTTGGCAATGGCCCCAATGGGGTCACGAAGCCTGTGGGGCAGCCTCAGCCCTCGGGGGGTCGGCTACACCCCCTGATCTGCGAGGGCCCCAGGTCCAGAGAGCTCACCTAGCACGGTGGGTGGAGGCCGCTGCCCGGCCATTGCACACGGAGGGGACACCGGGGGCCCCGGCACAGCACGAAACCTCCCTGGGTGCCAGCGGGGCGGGAAGGCCGCGCCGGGCGGAGAGGCCGCCTCACACCTCACGCCTCGGGCCGGGACGGGCGGGACAACGCCTCCCCCACGCCTGCAGGGGGCGCTGCGCGCGCCGCGCCTGCCCCGCCCCGCCGCGCGCGGCCGGCACCCGGCGCAGGCGGCACAGTGCGCATGCGCGCTGGCCGCCACGGGCAGTGGCGGCGGCGCGTGCGCGCTCGGAGCCGGCGGGGGCGGGGCTGGCGCTCACCCTGGTAACAGCACCGCTGCGGGGCCGCGCCCTGCCCAGGCCTCCCCCCGCCGCCGCCATGCAGGGCGAGGACGCCCGGTACCTCAAAAGGTAACCGGGGAGGCTGGCCAGGGCGCGGCGCGGGGTGTGTGGGGGGGTGGGGGCAGGCGGCTGTTGTGGGGCCGAGGGGCGGCAGGTTGTGGTGGGGGCTGGGCGCGGGGCTGTGAGGCGCGGCAGGTTGTCCTGAGGAGTGGCGTGGCGTGGCGTCGCGTCGGGTGGGGCGGGATGGGATACTGAGGTGTTGCAGGCTGTTGGCGGGGGTGGATGGGAGGTGGAGGGAGTGTAAGGTACCTGAGGCTGTGGGTCTGAGGTGTTTCAGCCTGTGGTGGGGGCTGAGTGGGAGGTTGTGGAGTAAGGGGACAAGAAGGGGTTGTGGGGAGATGATGGGGTGTGGGGCTGAAGTGTTGCAGGTTGTGGTGGGGGCTGGCTTGGGGATGGCTGGGTGGGGAGATGAGAACGGAGAGTGTTTTGAGAGGGGAGATCGTGACGTGAGTGGAGGGATTGGGATTGAGTGACTGGTTTGGGAAATGGCTGGAGGTTGTGTGGGGAGGAAGATGGATGGGAGGGTTTGGGGTATGTGGTTTGGGAATAGGTTTCTTTAGGGTAGGCTGAGGGACGGCTGTGTAGTCTGGTGGACAGGACACTTGGATGGAGACTGGCAGGCTGGGTTAGGAATGAGTGGAGGTTATAAGGTGGGTTTAGAATAGGTTGCGACATGGGATGAGTGGCATGCTGGTGGTAACTGGTTGGGGGAAGGTGGTAGTTTGGAGGGATGCACTGGTTTGGCGATGGCTATGGTGGCAATTTTGTGGTGTATGTTTGGGGTGAGGCACTGAGGTGACAGCAAGTGGAGAGGAGAATGGATGCCATTAGGAGATGAGTGGAGAGGGTCATGTGAGTATTAGGAGTTGGGATGAGACAGGTGGCTGCTTTGGGGAACAGGCAGGCTGGGAAGGGGATGTTAGACAGTAAGGGAAGGTTTTGGATGCAACTGGGAGAGATGAGCTGATTTGGAGGAGATGTTAGAGCATGGCAGATTAGCGGGGACAGGTAACGAGGTGGGACAAATGGAATGGTTTGGGAGTTGGGATGGTAAACTGAGGGTGAGAGGATAAGCGATGTGAGAAATGAGTTTGTGGTGTGAGTCCGTGTAGTTGAGGAGGAAGGACAGGACGAGAAGGTAAGGCATAAAAGAGTGAGATGGGGATTGCTGGAGAGGGTGTGAGCATGTTGTGTTGACGAATGGGGGGGTAGGTTGTGATTGGAGGAGAGGGAGCAGAGTATGATTTGAGGCTTAAAGATAAGGTGACAGAATGGGTGGCAGAAGTAAAGAATAGCTAGGGATGGGCTGTGGAGGGGGAGCATGGCTAGATGTTAGCAGCATGGTTAAGAAACGATAGCGGGTGGAGAGATGATCCTGAGAGGTAACCATGATGTATAAAGTGGGTGATTTGGGTTTGATGTTAAGGATGTGATGATAAATGGTGTCTATATCTGTCTATTTGGCAATGAGACTATTCAGTCTAAAAAACAGGGTCCCAGTAGGCAACTATTGGATCTCTGTGAGTTGTTTCAGAGTAAAAGTGCTAGCAATCCCAAAAGATGTCAGGCCATCTAGGCCTCTGTTAAGATTTGATGTGTGAACAGTGTCACTTTCTCCTACCGTTCAGGTGATTTTATCCATCACATCTTGAACCCTATGGAGTTCCTGGTCTCTCTCTTGTTTTGTGGGGTTTTTTTTGTTTGTTTGGGTTAGGCTTTTTT